>CM040764.1:17508360-17798533 GCA_022829145.1 Albula goreensis | reverse complement strand
AAGTGCAAAGGCAAAAGTTCAAGTATTAAAGCATCACTTTCTGCAAGAGGTAAAACCTGATTGTTTTAAAGTTGCAATTCCAAATCCTCTCAAAACCCTTACCACACCATCCCTGTTCTCACTAGTGCAAACTCAATTCATTCAGCTTACCAACCCTATCATTTGTACGTTCCAATTTTAGGACCATTTTCTTTTTATGGTTTAATTGCTGTGAATTCTATAAATGTACTTTATTTGCATGCAAGGTAGAGGGCCAGTGACTGCAAAAATAAAACAATGGGCAACTAATTACTCCTAGGTTGGACAGAGTTCACAGTAAAGGCATACAAGTCCTGTTTCAGTCCCTTCAATCTGAATTGTGAGACATTTGAAGTTTGCCAAACAAGTTTCAGAATTTTTGTACTTGCATATTGAGGAATAAATGTAAATGATTGCAGAAATGAATTGTCTTTCCCAAGTGGTATATTCTGAAAGCACACATTTCACTGGAATCAAGACCTAAACGACCAAGATCACCAACTCCAAGGAGAGGGTGTTTAGCCTGCCCTCCTGTGCCTACCTCAATGTGAGTGACCCACAGAAGCCCTGGACCTGAACCTTCCACATGATCTACTTCTGAGATCCTGTTCAATTTCCGTTTCATTGCCCATTTCTTCCCCTTCAACTAGAAAGAAGACCGAAAACTAAGATTTACCACTCAAGATTCACACAGTGGGTTTGAAACCATGCTACTGGCCCAGGAGGAGCACATTCTGCTGTAGTTTAGCACAACTGTCACAACTTGGACTGGCTTTACCAGTAAGGTAATGAGACTTGGGCTGCCTAGCTTGCTTGGTTGCTAGAGCTAAGACTGTGTCACAATGTTTGACCTTTGAATCCCTTAATCATTTTTAATGTCTATCCCATAAATGAGTTAAGTGTTTGTGTATTCAGTGCTTTTGATTCATGTCCCATGTAGGTAGCTGTACATGTTTGCATGTTCTCCACTTAAAAGCATGAGGTTTGCCAAATGTCAGACTGCACCAATTTTGGATTTCCAGGCCCATTATCAGTTTTTTTTTTTTTTTTTTTTTAAATCTACAATAAAATGAATTTGGAAAAACCCCTTTGCTCCATCAATGAGGTGTTAGAGACTTTGCTATAATGAATTCTAGTATTGTACAATCCTGACGATGACCAAAGTATCCAGTGCTCAAATTGGTCTGTTTCTAATTGAGCAGTAATTTGTCACATTGTTCCACATGTTTGGTTGTGAGAACAGTTTCTCATTTTTCAACTATCACTTAAGTCCAAAAGTGTCCAAGATTGTTTAGCATTCATGCATTTTGAAGATTTTAAATGAGTTAAGCATTCCCTTCCATGTATTCTCTTTTCTAGCACTCTTCCCTTGGGACCCATGCAATAGTCTTTTACCGTCTTTGGTACTTGCTTTCAATTGTGATCTGTACAAACTTAACAAAAATAAGCTTTGTTCCAGCTGTTCTGTAACACTTACAATTTGAAAAATTTCAAATTATTCCCAGTTGGTCTGATGTGGAAACCAAGCACAGGTGTTCTGTAAAATTTTCAAACCCATGTGATTTAAAAGCTGCCTTGTATATTCTCACACTTTATCTGTGACCATACACATCACAATCCTCGTCCTTTGAAAAGTCAATGTTGCAGTCCAATCCAGTGAAACCTGTGCAGTTTTTTACATGCAGTGTTTAGTATTGTCTGGCTTCCTATACCAAAAGTAAATGCAAATTGCCAGAGTTGGGTGGGTGTAACAGAGAAGAGAACCTTTCTTTGGGTATGCACTGCCCTGTGTAGCACTGAGGGTAGCAGAGCAAGGCCACATGAGGCCATTGCTGTTTTAACCAAAACTAATCAGCTTTTTTTGTTGAGAGAATTTAGATTGGTCAGAACATGAGTGGTGGCACACTCCATCCCTTTAAGTAGTTCACCTTGCCTTTTGCTGGAGACTCCCTACCATCCATGCTCAGGTGGGACTGACCAGACCCCCATGAGGCAGTTGCAAACGTCTAGTGACAGACTGCCCTCTGCTGGTTGGTTTCTGTGCTGCAGGTGGAGCAGGAATGAGTTTACTGATGGGTGGTCCAGTGACCATCTCCTTGTCATGGGTCTTTCTCTGTGTAGGTGGGCAAGGCTGTATGATGCAGGTGGGAATGTGGCCCCCAGAGGGCCTGCTTCCTTCTGGGGTGGGGCTGGATGGCCTTGCCTTTTCTTCCTGGGCGTGAAAGCCAGCCATGGGCCTGCTGTCTCTGGCATCAGTACGTGAGCTGTGCCTGGAGTCCCTGAGTGACCTGTCCTTTCCAGAAATGACAGAGAGGGTGCAGGTGCCCGAGTTTATTGTGCATTTCTCTGGTACAGAGACTGGCTCATTGATGTTGCTAAGCCTCCAGGAGGACAACTCATTGCCATGGTGAAGGGAGGGTTCCTGGGTGCGGCAAGAGCTGCTTAGGACGTGGGCGGGTGGACGTACTGGTGCCACTGGAGGGAGACTCAGGTGGCCTGGCAGGCGGTGTGGTCTGGTGTATGGAGGAGTGTCTTTAGGAAAGATCACAGAATGCACTATCCCGCAGGCAGGCAACACTCCCATCTGCCCCGCTGGCCTGAAAAACAAACATAGCATGATTCAGCAACACAGCAAGTCCTGTGGCTGGTTTCATCTTTTTAATCCAGCTCTACCACCATACCTTTCCCAACACTTCAATTCAATATCACATTCTCAGTCTGGCAAATATATTAAGTATTATATGAGAGTTGATATGAATCCTGTTACTTTACAAGTGCCAAAGGGTTTTGCTCAGATTCTGGGACTTGGCTTTGGATAAATTAGCATCTTGCAGCGAGTCTCAGAGGTATAATTTCATTATCAAAATTAAACGGAGGAACACACTGATTGTAGTAATGGCAGTCGTTCTAGACATGATCCATTTAACATGAGCATAGAGGACTATGGGCTCTGTTGAAGCCACCTGGTGCTCTCCTGTAGGCTGCCTGTGGGTACGGGACACTGTGTAGACTCCTGCTTTAAATCATTCTGAATTAGCTTCCTCTCTTCTTTCAACTCTGTTGACAAAAATGGGAGAAGCATCAGCACAAGCATTCATAAGAAGTGTAAGCAGAACAGCATCCCGCCCTTTGCATTTCCTTTTACAATGGTGTCAGGCAGTCCATGTCCTTTGCCACTACAAACCCTTGTGGTTTAATTTGCTGGAAAAAAAAAATCCCATTAAAGAGACAATTCTTGCCTTTCTCACCAATTACCTCTGTTGCTGAGTGGCAGCTTTCAGAGCAAAGATTTCCCCTGCAGATTACTGCTCTGGCTGCTTGACAAGCTTCTAATTTAACGGCATTAAACACCAAATGATAGTTGGCAGGATGACAGTGAACACGCCCCACTTTTTGACAGCTGTGGATTAAACCCATTTTCCAGCAAGTCAGAAAATACAAGATGCAACCAGGATGACTTGAAATGGATGGGGCGACGGTACAAGGAGAGTGGCAGGCTTAACGCATCCAGCAATGGTCGCATGCTTCATATGGAGACTCCAATTTATTGGTTTTAGAGAAGAGAATTTGCAAAGGCTGCTGCCTCTCTCCTTTTCTGAGGATTGGCTAGGCCTGTTCCTGGGCCTTCACACCTACATCTGAATACAGTTCAACATTCATGTATCAACGACTACTTATTACACCTGTTGTTGAAGTAATAAATACATTAAAGGATATTTAATAGTGACACTTACTTACATAAACAATGTGGAAGTGTCAATGTGAAACACTTGGAACACCTTGACTAATTTGCTTTAAGGATACACGGTATCGGACTTAGATTAACCTGAACGCCCTACTGCCAGAGCAGCAGGCTTTAACACCTCGACCACACTATCGTTTTTGCCATCACTAGATTCTGATGAACTAAAATCCAAAAAAACACAGTGGCTTAATCACAGTTTATTACCCTGCTGTACATTTACAGTGATAATTATAATTAATCACTTGACTGGTTTGTCAGCTGGCAATGCATATAGATTGAAGCCACAGTTATGTAATTCTGTGCCTTGCAGATGCCCTTATACAAGGCCATTTTCCATGCTTTCTGCAGCCCATTCAATAACCTATTTATACAGCTGGAATTTTAATGCAGCCAATGAGCAATCTAGGCAAAGTTCCACGCTTAAGGGTACAGCAGCAGTGCCACACCTGGAATTGCAGCTCACCATCACTGCATGCAAGAGTGCTAAATACTGCTCAAAATTCCGACACATGCAGCTCAAGGGTACATAATGCAGATGAATATATATATATATGTATATATTTTCATTTATACATATTCAAACATGTTTATTTATTTATTTACTCAGAGTAACATAGAGTGATATGCAAAGTGTTTATATGAAATGATGTGATTTTCACATACTGGGATTCACACTCTGTGGAGAGGCTGTGTTTCCCTCCAAATACAACCTGGCATTCCTGCTGAGGCTGGATCATTAATTGTTGTTGGCTTTTATGGTTTCAGCTAGCCTCAAGGTGCATTTCGTAACAATTTTCACTTTTTCATTCTTGAGCAATACTTAAGAGATCATGCACAACATCTTACTATGTATGTTCTTTATCCAACCACTAGATGGTATTACAAGACTACTTCCACACGATCAGACTTTAAATCATTTTCAAGAAAGTCCCACCTATTGCCTTGAGTGGATATTACCTGCATCTCTGGACACTCACAAGCAGAATCGGACACATGCATATCCCGGCACTGCCTGAGATCAGGAAAGCCTGACATTTCTTTGAAAAGTTATTGTCGTCATATACAACACTTTATTTCCACTTGCATCTCTTCCTCAATTCATTAAATAAACTAGTTTGTACTTTTGGAAGAAATATTCTGTTATACTCCTACAGTAGTAAAGATGGATATTCATATGTTTATTGATGGTGCCACTTTCTGCATTTGCTGCCAGTTAAGGCCTTATTTAGCAGGCTTGTGATATATCATCTAACTCAAGAGCTTGGCCTTGCTTGAGGCAGGAGCTGGCCATTCATTCAGACTCAAGAGAGGTGGAGTGGAAAGGTCACAAGGAGGAAACCTAGAAATAAAAACAACCCATTGGGTAGGGCCAGGTTTCAGAGCCCCACACTTTCCACAGTCATTCCCAGTGCTAATTTCACATTACCAGTGTTTACAAGGATCTAGTTGACTCATATGAACACTGTTGGTGTTAAATTTACACAGGCACTGTGTTCCTGTGCTCACAGCTCACCTGATACTGTGGGCTCTTGTGCCAGGTTGTGATGAGGGCTCTGGTGCATCTGCTCCACACACTCCTGAAACACAGTGCAAATCACAGTCATCAGCCATTGCTTTTACAGGAACAACCATGGAGTTTCTCTGGCGCCCTCATGTGTCAGTGTACAGTATTACCAGTGTGACTTTCACAGTGAGATTATTTTCATATACTAATAATCAACAGATTACCTGTGCTTTAGTTTTAATTTAAATTTGTACTGAAAATTGTTTTTAGAAAAAGGAGGAAAGATGACAGCATCACAAAATGTTTCAACTGTTAATTGCTACTTCACAAATAATATGCGAGGGACCGAACATGATGGACAGCTGTAAAGTTAAAAGATCCAAGAACAGTCATTAAACACTGGAGCAAACATGTGCAAATGTATGTAAGGATGCCTTTTACAGTGAGATCATTTCCTCATACCAAACAATCCATCTGTTTCTTGGAAGTGCAACCACAGATTTATTCTTCTATGTGCATCAGCTGACTTTGGGTTACTTGAATCAATTATTTTTTCTCACTTGCAATGTTTTCCCAATCTCTGTTTTGTTTACAGTTTCACATTTTACATAATGTAGGCACACTGTGCAGTTTTTACACACAGTTCTTAAGCAGGGCAGCAGAGCTGTGCCGCTAGGCATGTGTACCCAATGTTATTCTGGTAAGGATTCCTGAGTAACCATCACTCCCAAGAGACTGGTATTTTAGAGTTGGCAGTCAGTCTACTTCAGACCTCTTTAGACTAAGTATTGAAGTATATATTACAAACACATAACTATTTATTTCTACCCACTTTCCTCATTGAAAAAGTTCACCTGTGGTGTGAGGTTTACCTAGACCTGTCAAGCCGTTGACACACAAAGAGTGTTTGTGTGTGAGAGTTCTCATCTCTACCAACTGAATGCTGATGTCAGCTCATCTTCTTAGGTTATGAAAAGCAAACAAATATAAATGGAGTGCTATCTAGTTACTGTGGAGGGTTTTAAATTTAGATGTAAAGGCTGAGGGCTGGCGGCTTGCATGGCCATCGAGGGAAAAGGGAATACCAGACTCGGAGCCCACAATGTCCAACACGGCGTTGAAACACAAAACCCCAAAGAGGAACCACTCGGGGACGGAAGATGAACCCTAAATAAAAACCCTCTCATTTAAAAAAGCTCTTGGGCTTGAAAAATAAACCGCTCATTATTCATTCAGTGCAGGAGGAAAAGTGTGCCTCCATCACTCACAGTCTGTGTTCTGGCTCCCTCTCCATCTAACATACTGTATGTGTATTTTAAAGCCATGCGTAGCTCTGTATTTAGCAGGTCTGCATAGTTCCTTGGCTGGAGTCATGAGATATTGGAGTCATTTTCTCATTACCCAAGACCGCCTGACTGCTAAAATAGTTTCCTCTTTAAAACGACGGGGTTGCATGGATATATTCCTGGCTCCAGAAACACGCCTCCTCATAGACTAATTAAACCCTCACTTTTTCCAGTCATAGAAATGGGACAGTAAAATTGATGGCTTTAATTTCCATGCACCTGATCAATTCACATAAACAACAAAATAAAATAATCATTAATGACAACATACACCCCAATTGTATCCAAACAAATACTGTTGACGAATTGCTGCAGTCTTGTAAAGTAAAGTAAGTGTTGGCCCGTTCTGAAAGAATAAATCTGAAAGAAATAAACACTGCTTGCGCAGACATAGTTTCTGTAATTACCAGTGCCGTTTCATTGTCAAGATGTTTCATAAGTAATAATGCATGGATGGACATAACGTAACCAAAAGAATTGATGAAAATTTATGAATAATTCTATGAAAGCCTCTTACAAAGCTGCAGCTCTCAGGTTGAAAACGATTATTCTGCAGAGGACAGGGCCTGTAACTTAAAAGAGGGGCCTGATCTTTGCGCATCTCAGCCTTGCTTAAAACTGTAGGGTACAGTTAATCAGGGAGGATGGGGCTGGTGACTGTGTGTGCAAGTATGTGTGTGTCTGTTTGAAAGAGAGAGAACGAGAGACATAGAGGGAGAGGGCAAAGGAGAGACTCCATCTGCTCCGCAGCATGTCCCCGTGTTTGTGTTCTTGGGTTTCCTCTAGCAGCAGATGTTGGGCAGTGAAGTGACTGGGCAGAGCGTACAGTAGGATCTTGGAGATGCCCCGGGTGTTTGAAAGGGAGATCAATCTCAGGGCGGCGCGATTTGCCGCAGCACTGGAATATGTTAGACACGTTGGACGCTGTGTCTGGAGAGGGCTCAGGAGCCAGGCTGAGAGCAGGCCTGCTGACACACACGCGCGTCTCTGTGAGCAGCTGCAGCAATAGCAGCCCACGTCCGAGGGCACTGTGGGCCTCAGGGGGATGGCGTTCCAAGAGAATGTGGGAGGCATGTTTTTTGGCAAACTGTGAAACTGCAAGACAATCTCCTGTATCCACGGTGCCGCCCCATTTACCACACCTAGGATGCGTTTGGGCTTGACTTAAAATCCCTGACTCATCACATCAGTCGATATAACATGAATCAAGGCAACACTGACATGTCAGACAGAGTAGCCATATTTGTGTCAGATGAAGATAAGACAAACCGCTGCATGGTGGGTAAGTTTCAGAAATAGGGCTGATTTCAAACAGAGATAAATCACCCTTTCACATCTCAGAAGTGACAGTTGTGCTCAACTATCTGACAATAGTTGCTTTTGGATAAGCAGACATGTCATAGATTTCACTTTAAAGGAAAGAGAAACATAAGCAACAGGCTGGGTGTATGTGTACTACCCTATAGACCATGTGGATAACAGACCTCCATAAGCATTTCAATTCATCTATGAGTAATTCTAGTGCTTGCTTGAGGAGTTGCATCTAGAGGATATTGGTTCTGAGAGTTTGGCAGTCTCGTGTGCTCTCTGCTTATGGGCTTTGGAGGAGAGAATGGCCCAATCTCTCCACAGAAAGCTCAGATGTCTCTCCAACCATCCCGTACACAGTCTCATCAAACTCAGGGCTCATTGCCTACTCCAGAAGGAATTCCAAAAACAGACACTGCAGATCCAGACATACCAAGGAGAGTTAACCTTCAGACACACACACACACACATTTTAACTCCTGCTCATTGTAGTCAGTACTTGGAGCCATTCGGGCGGCAGCCTCCATGGTGGTAGGAGTGGGGTCAGTCACGTTTCAGGATTTGGCCTGAGAAATTTTCTTTTGCCTCGTCATTTGCAGACTGGTATCCAGCCAGTGGACGAATGGATGGGCTTTTTAAAACAGGAATTAGCTGAGAGAAGTTGCTTATGGGTTACTATGTTTTGTTTTTTCTCCTCCTACAGCACTCCTCATGCAGTAAACCTGAGACAACACCTGTTCTTACCTGCAAAAACTGAATTTCTCTTTTCATAGCTTGAAGATCTTCACTCAGAACGGATCTGTTATTGAAGAAAAATATGAGCCAAATTCAACACAGAAAATTAATCAATTGCATAAATGGAAAGAATAAAAATAAATAAATGTGCAAGTCTCAGTTGTAAAATAAAGCATTTTGTTAATTATTCATTAAACAAATACAGACACTTGAAAAGGGGAAAATCATTATGAACTCTAATAACTTTTCATTCTGACCACACATACACAAGTTCTGGCTCTAAAACTGGTACTTAATAAACTAAAATGATGATAATTAAAAACATGTATGGGATTGTGAAGTGATGAATCACCCTTTTTCATGGATCTGATTCCTCAACAAACTGCCAAGAGCAGAAGAGAAAATCACCTCAAGTGCAAAAAAGAAAGAAAAAAAAAAACCATTTCAGACTCACAGCCTTTGTTTTGGAGGCAGCAGACTACAACATTCAGACTAACTTCATCACTAGGAGTCCCTTAAAGCAGAGAACGAGTGAGAATAAAGACTGCCCTATTTCTCAGTTATGTAACCATCGCTATTGCCGTCTCAGTCTTTTTTTTTAACCTAAGGAATCTTTTACATATCCGGCAGGCTGAGGGCAAAGATCTGCTTTTCATTTTCTCACAATAAGAACTTTTGTTCTGTGTGTGACGGGAGAAGCCTACCCCTCCCCTCTCTGCTGCAGCTCTGCTCTTGGCCTAACTGTTTGCATTCCACCCCCCAGCCAGGGACAGTGGCTCCCTATGCCCTCCATAGGGGAAGAGGGCAGGAGACAGTAAGAGAACAGGAGGGAGACGATGGGAGATAGCAGCAGGAGAGACGAAGAGACAGACGATTGTGGGAGCGTATCTAGCCCAGGGACTGATGGGATGGGGAGAGACTATGGGAAGAGTGGATATGGAGAAGGTAGGAGAGTGTAGATAAGTTGCGGAGTAGACGTGAGGAGAGAGTAGCAGAGTAGAGGTGAGGATCGGGTGGCAGAGCAGAGGTTAGTGGAGGACAGGAGAGCAGAGGAATGCAGAGTTCTAAAGCACAGGGACACAGGTGAGCAATGTACTGGGAGACTATCCACTGCAGAGAGCCACAACACTCCTCCAGATTAATGTTTGTACAATTGAGAAGACGTATCTGCTCTGTATAAACACTCAGTAAATACCAGGTTGAGAGTCCTGTGAGCAGAGTATTAATCTACTCAGTGGAACACAGAGTGGAGAAAGGCAGATACAGAACAGTACACACTGTTACCTCTCATATCCACTGTCTCAAACTGAGTGATGGTGAGGTGGCAGCACTTTTGCTGTGAAAATCCTAATCATTCTAAATGAAATGTGCTTCTATTTTATCAGTAAAAGACACATTTTCCCAAATATTTGCACACATTACTCTTATCGACAATGTTCTCCAGGCCACAAAGACCAAACTTTTTGTAACAACGGACCAACACCTCAGCAAAATAATATAATACAGTAGAATTTCAGCATTGTGATGATCCTTTCTTGCTAATTGGATCCATTATACTCTCTCACCTGAGGTTATACATTTTGTGTGAATATCCCTTTCATTTTGTGCTAATTCTATAACAAACCTTAGGTAATATATTTGACAGCATATGCAGGGCCAAGTATATAACAGAGTCCTGTGTGCAAGATATACAGCTACGTGGTTATTGTGAAGCACATATGCTCTTTAGGTAACCACCAGTGGTTAGTGGCCCTTCCCTCACTTGGCTCTTGTTCACTTTCTCCCTCAAGCACAAGAAAGCTATTCACAGACTTTTCAGTACAGTGGCTGAGCCGGTGCAATAATTCAGAGCCTGCATGGTGAGATGCTTGGTTCGGTGCACAGGGCATTGTGGGTAACAAGGTCTGGTCATAATCAATAGGTGTTGGCATGGCTGCCAGTCTTTAACAGTGGGTGAACTGATCCAACAGTGAAAGCAGGTCTATCATGGCCATAAATATAAACTCATTAGAATGGTTGTCCAATTTAAATTCAAAACTGGATTTTCTGTACGATTCAGCTAATTAATTTTGCGGGGATAAACATAAGGTTTTTGATACAGAGTCTAAGATTAAAGTCTGATTAAAATTTATCTGAAATGGACTTCATTCAAAGTAATTCATGGAGGGTGTGATTAAAAAAGTCAGGCAACCTGCCGTGTGAGAGCAGAATTTCAGGATGCTTTGTCAATCACAAATTGTAAATCACTAACACTGCAAAATTGATAGGAATGAAAGCTCAGATACATCATTGTCAGATGCTCCAAGGCATTGGTTTCATGAGCTATTCACAGCTGTACTTTGGCATGCCTGCAGTCCATTTGCGTAATGCATATACCAGGAAAGCAATGTTTTCTTGGTGCCTGGGGAGAATGGAGAAACAGAGTGGTGGGAGATTCCTGTTCTCGGCGTGAGGAACTCACTTGAGGTGTGCCACTACTTCTTCGATGTGCGTGACGTTCAGCTTGTGCTTCAAGGCCTCAAAGTTGTCCTCGCTGCCAGAGCCAGCTGAGAGCCTGGAGGCGGACCTGTGGGGTGAAATATGTGCTGTTGGAAGAGTGTTCCTCCCCCTGGCCCCATTTGGTCACTGAGTGCTGCGCGTCATGCTTCAGGGGCCCTGAGAACACTGCAGAACCTGGCTAACGCATTACTCAACACCAACATCCTCACGGTGCTCACAGTCAGGCCAGCTCAGGAAGTGTGGAACATAAACAGGGGGGGTGACTGTGCCATAAGTTCCACCGTAGTGGCAGGGCTACACTGAGGGGATGCTGGGTCATCAGAGATCCCTAACAGGCTCCACACATACAATCAAAGAGAACAGATATATTATAAATGTGTACATACCAATCAGGTGTATTCTTTTTCTGAAGGTCAACTGGTGTTACACAAACCTGAGACACAGGCCAGTTTTCTTTACAGTTTAATGGGTCACCTTTTATGATTTCTGAAGTCTCCCAATTTTTTTTTAAGAAAGACTACAAAAAAATATATTTTTAAAACTGGATTGTGGGGGCTTGTTCTTTGAGTCAGGAGAACATTTGTGGGAGTTGAAACAGGGACACAGACGTGGTCCCTGAAACAAGTTTCTCATGTGCAAGTATATACAAAGGGTTGATGAGGATACTGCATGTTATCTGTCTTTGTAACCCAAGACAAAAAAACAGACCTCCATTGTCATTCTATTGATGGGAAACACTCTCCACTGCCAAGCAAGGAGCTTTGCCTTATAAGACATAAACATGCTGAGGAGAAATCCCATCTGCCAAAAGGAAAAGAACAAAAACAGGACTGATGTCCCTCCAGGCGTGCCTGACGTTCTGCAGGAGAGGGCCGGGTCTGTTTTGAGGGCTGACCTGTTGCTTGTCTCTGGTTAATATGCTGAGCTGAGTACAATCGAGATTAAACTGATCAGGTCTTTTAAATAATGAGTGGAAAAAGGTGACATCTGGTCCATGGTCCATGCCTGTTTCTCTCCAGAATTATTGAAACTGATCATTGAAGCAGACATAATGGTCTGTCAAGTGTATCAACAAAATGACTTGGAGGCTGAGCCATCCAAACATCATCCTCTGATTATTGTAAGGCTACAGTGTTTTAAGAGCCACTGGTGGGTTATAGGAGGAGCTAAGGTGAGTTGTGAGATGCACATGACAGAAATGATTTGCTGTGTGTTATAGATTTTCTCATTTACAGTCACACCTGTCACACTAAACACCATGCTTGCCACATTGCATTACATAGTGCTCATGCAGTTGTTTATACATATGCTAAAACATATGAATTTCATATTTGAACAGGTCATGAGGTATCTTAATAAGGAGTGGGTCACAGAAAATGTATTTGTTCATTAAGTGGGTTGTGGGTTGGGAAAAGTTAGGAACCACTGCAGATATCACAGTCTCTCTCTTCCAAGTCCAAACTAGCAGCCAGAGAGCTACTTGAAGCCAGAGAGCTATTAAAATAAAAAGATAAACTCACAGAGGGGAAAAAAAGCATGGTTGTAAAGAAAGTTCTTTTCTACAAACATTAGTCAATGGTCTGTTTCCAGTTTTATAGGACATGATTTTAAATGTGCAATTATAGGTTCACAGTACACATACACATAAATACACATACAGTATATAATTCTTACATTCTCAGAGTTTTCTTGCAAAAAAGACAGTTAAGGTTGAGAGCCATACTGACCTCACTTCCTGTAGGCTCTTGGCAGACTGAGGCCTACTGGACACTTCCTGTCGGTCAAAACGGCTCCCAGCGCTCTGCGCTCGGGCAGGCCGACCGCTGCTCAAAGCATACTTCACCACACTGGGGCTGTAGCTGGATACGGCTGCTTCTTCGTCCCTGGAGAGGTGGGAGAACAAAACATAAGACCCTGATTAATGCAATGGGGGCGAGAACTGTGGCAAGAATGAGCGTGCATCGTCTGTCCCATCTGGGCCAGGTCTTGGCAGCATCGCTAAAGCAGGGGGCATTCAGAGGGGTGAGACTGAGCACTGGGGGGGGGAAGGGCTGAACCCATGCCAGCACCACTCCCTGAATGCAGGAGAGACCGCCATTCAGATTCCCTCTGTGGATGCTGAAGGGTTTTACAAAAGCACTCTGTGAGGGGGAGGGAGAGAAAGAGGGAGAGGGAAAGAGAGAGAGGGAGGGAAGGAGAGGGAGAGGGAGAGAGAGAGAAAGAAGGACCCGCCCGCTGCTGCACTGTAACATTCGTAAGGGGAGAGCGCCTTTGACACAGAAGTGCTCACAAATGGGCCATTGTCTGTCCCGGTGGGCTGCTGTCTGGAATCCCTGTGCCGGTCGTGAGAGCCCATACTGAAGAGATTAAAGTGGCGAAGTGGGCAGGCCCGGATGGAAAAGGCACAGCGGCCGTGCTTTCATCCTGAGCCAAACTCTGCACCCCAGAGACCATGCTGGATGTCTGGAGAAAAGACCCCAGCTGATGTTTTTTGGGGGAAGCAAGGTTAGGGGACTTCCATGGCAAAAAGCTCGCACTACTACAGGATACAGCTGTATCAGCTCAACGCACCATTCACTACCTCACGGTCACAGTACACCTTCTGAGCAAGAGCAGCCATGCAAGGATGACAGCCATTTAAACATTTATACTATAGTACTGTACATACAGCAAGATTAACCTTTCCAATATAATAATGCAGATACATATATGTACAGATACATACACCATTTCTCTCCGTACAACCTACTGGATAGTTCTCCTACTAGCTACATCATTCATACTGTAGCTCCTTAAAGCAGGTCACATGACTGCTGTATGTCTGGCACAGTTGCAGAATTGTCTGTTGAGGGTCTAATTGGGGTTAATAACCAGTCTTTTGCTTTATGTGACTGCACAGGTGCCTCTCTGTCCCCAGGGCCTGCACAGTGCAGCATGATGGGCGCCCGGCTTCTTTCATCTGTTCTTGGCCCAAGAGAAACACGAGCAGGCTCCTTCAGACAATGTTCTCGGCTTCTCTGTATAAGCAGTTGGCGTATATGTCACAGAGCAGAACTCATCTTCACAAATGCATTGTTGCCTGTAGACATTATCAACCACTTGCAGGATTCAGAATCAATGGCTCAGGTGATGGGATTTCCTTCTAGTATCTTAGCAGCATTATTGAGGGAGAATATACAATCTAATGTGAGGAAAAAAAAGCAACATAGTCTTTGAACTAAGCAAATTTAAACATTAGCTTGTGTATTTTTTTTTTTCTGGGCACAGGTGCTGAAATTGAATTGGGATGTTAACAAAAAGAACGATGACAATCTTTCAAAGCTGAGTCCTTTATGTGCTTTAATCCAATACAATATGGCTGCCACAACTACAACAACAACAAGAAGTCTGTGTAAGCTTAATGTGATATGAGATTCCTCAGAGGGATGAAGAAGTTTAGTCCACACAAGCGAGCCAATATCCCTGCCTCTGCTATGCAGGCAGTAATAACAGCGGGCTGGCTGAAATACAGCGAAAGGGAGAGAGAGGTATGAATCACATTACTGGGGGAGGGGAGACGGGGACAATGACAGGAACATGGGCACATTGAGAGTGCTTTTCAACCACAGATCCCTAAGCAGCTTATTCTCTGCACAGTATAGGGAGGAGCCTTAATCTCACTAACAAAGATGGCATAGAGGCCTGTAACATCAAACAACAGTGTCCATACGCATAAAGAAGAAGGCTATTCACATCACATTCGGCCCAGACTGATAAACTATGCTTTTTTGATATTGCATTTGCGGGGTGTTAAAGCCGGCTCTTTCCAGCTTTGATTGCCGTGCTAGTTTTTGTTCAAGGATTTAGGAACCCCCTTCCAAGGCCTTTTGGCTGCCCCATTCAAAACATGAAAACATCCTTTTATGTGGGTATTCAGATGATGCATTATGGGACAGGTGCAGTTCCACCACCAGTGCCTTCAACAAATCAAGGAGACAATGGCACCCAAGGACCACACACAAGGGGAAGTGGTCAAAAAAAGGGCCAACCAAAGTTCATCTCTTCAAAACCAGTTTGCTTTTAAAGAGATTGCAATTCCCAGTACAATTCCCCCATAAACCTTTTTACAGCAGTATCCTACAGTTTCCTGCTTTGGCTGAGGACCGGGTGGCCGAGACCTGGAATGATATTAAAGGGAAATTATCCTGATTTGCCCCAAAAGCAGATCAGCTGATTTACAGTAAGTCTTAACTAGACGATCAAAGCAGGATGGATAACACTGCCTATACACACTAACAAGGAGCAAGTGTGAGACTGCCAGGCATGGAACACAACAAACTTAGTTCAAAGGAAACTATTTTTGTGGATGGAATCTGTTGGAAGGCCACTAAGACAGATTCTGAAGAGCTTGGTAATTTATAAACAAACCAAGTAGCTGTTTTTGTGCTGTTTGTTGCTATGAACGATTGTGCATGGCAGCTAGCGGTTACTTGCACAGAAGCTAAATTTAAATTGTTACTTTGACATTAGGATGTCCACTGCACTCAAGGGCAGTAGGGGCAAACTGAAATCCTCTTCCTTTGTGCTTTGGCTTAAGGTTTGAGTATGAATTTACTTTGAGTATTGGTCCTTTCATTACTTGCATGGCCTTTTCATTATTATTTTAAGCTTAAACGTGGTATAAACTGAAAATGTGTTTTGTCAGAAACAAGAAAACAACAACAAACATATAAAGGCCCAGCTGAAAGGAAGGAGGGAAATGGTATTATGTTTGACACAATAATTAATACCCTGAATGACTGCAGCTCTAACAAACCTGCCCAGCTTCAAAACAGCACTTAGTTTAAGCTTTCCGGTTTTGTATTTTTGTCCTAAGGAGAGGTGCAAAATGCAATTAAAGGGAACAATTGAGGACAAAGCTGCATGCTTTGCAGAATCCTGCAGTTGCTGAGTGATAGCCACCCATAATGACACATGTGTCCCACAGTACCTGCAAATAGCTTTCTTTAGAGGGGAAACAGGCTTCTGGATGCTTTATGGGACTACAGGGAAAAGGGGCTCCCACAGAACTGAACTGAACTATGTGTAGGGACAAGAAGCTGCAAATACCAAGCTGCAGAATGACAGAAAAAATGTGCCGCTCTAATATGTTTATTTCTATTTTTCCTGAAACAGTTGTCACAACTATATTCATATTCACAGTGCTTACTGGTTTAAATTATTAGCCATGTTGTGCTACTGTTTCAGATACACCTTTCCCTCAGATGACATTAATAGGGGGCTGTAAACTGAAAAGTACTTCCTGTAAAAAAAAAAAAAAAAAACACACACACACACACACACACACACACACACACACACACACACACACACACACACACACACACACACACACACACACACACAGACTATGTGTAAAATACAGAACTGCATTCCAGAGCTGCAAGCCTCATGAGCAATGTTACTCCATGATGCCAAACACTGAGATCAGTCGAGACAAAAATAATAATTAGAAGGCCATGTAGGGTGCAATTTAATCAAAGCGAAAAGTAGTTTTTGCCTAAAATCTCAGCAAAGAAGGTGAGGGTTTTTTCCCCTTATTTGCAAAGCATTCTTTTCATGATAGTCATCCAAAGTGTTTTGCCATCTGTTGAGACCCGAAGAATATAATTCACAAAGGCTAAGACCGGTATACGATTTGGTATCTTGTGTACTAGTTTGACTCTACCAATATGTGAATATTTTGAAGTAGCCTCTTCTTTAAAACCTGCTGAAACAGAAACAGCTTGACTAATGGCCTGTTTCATGCATGATTACGGTTATAGGTTGATGTAAATAGCTTGTGATTGTGCGGCTGGGCTCGGGTTGGATATAGCTGTCACCGTGCCACATCTGTCATCAAAGGCTGTTTGCCATTTTCGCTCTCCTCAGCATATTCTCACTCCTGCTCTCTCACAGTCAGCATTCAAAGCAGCTGTTGCTTTCCCAATTAGTCTGTTTTTGTGTTCCTTTTCAGAAAGTGCAAAGCAAAGGTTTTGATGGTCCCCCACCCCTCCCCACCCCCTGGGCCCCAGGTCATCCAAGAAAGACAATAATGCTGTCAGCATCAAACATTTATCACCTGTGACAAAAGGAGACAGAGAGGCTCATGGGAGATGGCAGGGTAATAAACGAAACAAACTGTCGATGTGACAGCTAAACATTGTAGCGACAGCTTATAAAGCATAGGTCTGAAATCCTCCAGGTATCCACTCTTAAATCTTGCAAAGGGGAAATTGAGAGTTATGTTCTCCTATGTAAAGTGTGGAAACTGATCAGCAGGCTCTATCAGCAGGTTTCTGGCTCAATAGTTTTTCGTGGCCCACTCCCATCCAACTGTACAGTCTTACTGACCACTACTCATTTGAAAATATTTCTAATCACATCCATCCATGATACTTTCGCATAAACATCTTACAGTTGCACTGAATTCAAAGTCAAGCATGATTTACACAACCAGCTACAGCATTTTCAATGTCATCCTTGCCATTCAAATTATAACGTATATGTTCAGGCTGATTTTCCTTGTACAGCGCCAGGTCTTTTTTGAGCATTTGACTTTCACTTATTTTAACATGCACAACAGACTCTCATACAGTACCAAAATAAGCAGTCACATGTAGAATTGGACACATCTATAATCTGTAACTATGAATAAATGCAGTGGACACGCCCAATCAGTCCTGAGACAAAAGAGACATATATGAATTTAGTATATATGTTTTTTAAATTATATTTGAGTAAAGATTTCTTCAGCTGTGCATCCTGCAGCTAAAAAGTAAACACATTCAAATTTGACTGTAACGCATCAAAAGTCCACATTGGCAAGGGAACAACTGGCCTTGGCTCACCTCTGAAAAACATGGGGAGGCCAGTTAAACTCATCAGTCTCATTGCATTGTAATGGCCTCCACTGATAGGTCGATTGCCTGCATGTTCCAGAACTGACCATGTTTGTTCTTCCAACCGCACAAAAAAAAAAAAGGGACTGGGGTGGCACCTACAGTGGAGTCAACCATATGGCCGAGTCTTTGGGGGAGGCTTGTAGTGGGCGGGGTCGATAACATAGGTCACTTTAGTGGGGAAAATGTGGTACATAATTTAATACAAATTACGTAAGATATTATGGGGTTACAACATTTAGAGTAAACTGTAACGCTCTGCTGTGTCATTCTAATACAGATGCAGAGAATTCTCATTAGGAATTTATCTTAAGCTCATGTCAGTGAGAAAGATGAAAGAAGACTCAGGTTATAAAAACAGGAATCATATTGCATTGCCATGGTACTCAAGTCAAAATGAATCATATCCCTGGAGGAATCAAGTGTCACCTTGAACTGTGGCTGAACCTGCCGAGCCATTCGGGCTGACATTGGATCTTGGATCTCCAGACTTCACTTGGAGAAACTTGTTTTAAAGCATGCATGGGAAAGCAACACATCTGGATGAGCAAGCACAGCCTGAAACCTGCTATGAAATATGAAATGTCTCTTTTTGTCAAATTTGGCAGCCGAATAACTTCCATTCATCAAACTGCACCACACATTATCATCTTAAATCATGACATTCCCAGCTGCAGTTTCCGTCAGGGCTGAAAGAGTAGTGGACACCAACACACAAACTTCCCATACTCCAGAGCATGTGAGCTTCACACAGCTTTGCTTGTAGGACAAACATTGCCCAACAATTTTCCATCACTCTGTTGCTACAACCTAAGTAACTACAACTTCTCCATTCCAGTCGGAATTAAGAATGGAAAATCCGGCAGAGGGATTTAAGACAGCACTCAGCACCCCGAAATGCAGCTCTAACCTTAATCCTGGTGGAAGTAGAGTAACACACAAATAAGAGGTTTGGGAGTGTGGGGAGTCATTAGGAAGATGGAGAATGGAAGAGAGGGAACAGCGAAAGTGTCAAAGCCAATCGCATGTTGGATGCAAAATTACATGAGATTGCCAAAGAAAAACCAATTGTTTTCCAAGAAGAGATTCCAGTTGAATATAAGCAGCATTTTCTTTTGTTCCAGCTGAAAATATAAAAACCTTTTCTTCTTCTTTAAAAATGATGAATATTTGGTCTGTGGCGTTCTTCCATTCTTTTCCAGTGAGACTTATTTTGACCTTTGTGTTTTACTTTCATGCTAATATAATACTGATGCTCCTGGTAGGAAATATTACAATACAGACACTAGTATGATACAGACTTGAGGAAAAAATGTATAATGAGCTCACAAAGCTCCAGAAATGTTGTGCAAAGGTAATGCTGTTGCCACAATGTTAGAGCTTTGGTTTAAGAGCAAGGGCTGATCTGGGTGTTAAGGCATACTTACTTGCCCTCTTTGGCTGCCTTCTCTTGCAAAGATAGCAACAGCAGTCGAATCTCTGCCTTCAAAAGCTCCTTGACAACGGGGGAGTCGGCCAGGGGGGCGCGGGAGGGTTTGGGCCCTCTGCCTTGTTTATGGCACACATCCTTCCAGATCTTCACCCACATCTCCACCTGGAGAACATCCACAAAGGTAATACTCATATTGCACAAATTATTTTTTCATAGACATGGATTTCAGCCTATCAATGTACCTATCAGTAGGGAAATAAGATTCAGTGCTCATTACTACTCCTACGGCTGCAGTCTCTTGGAACAGCATCTTTGGCAGGCTTTGATATGTGGCCTGAAGGTAGCGCTGGAAAATAGGATATCCTCCTACTGTCTTTGTTTTTCGTAACATGATGTAAAAGGGAGTTATGAAAAATCTGAAAGGCTAATCCTGGGTCTACAGCCAGATCCTGGGTCTACGATATAAAGCCTACTGTATATGCCATACTGTGTAGTTGGAAAGGTTCCCCTAATGGGTCGCTGTAATCTCTCTTTTTAAACACTACCTTCAGGGAACCAGCAATTTTAGTGTCTGTTGCAAAAACCCACATGTCTTATAAAAGCCATCGTCAGCCAGCTGACGACCAGAGCATATAGCTGTGGTGAGCACATGTCCACGGAGCAAGGAGAGGACCTGGACTGAATTAATGTTGTCTGCACCACCTGAGCAGCTGCAAGTCCCCCCCCCCCCCACCACCCCCTTTGAGGCAAAGCCCTGAAATACTTCAAAGACTCAGGCCGTCCATGGAGAACATTAAACCCAGTCCTGGTGTATTCTGATCCCGTGGTGCCTCTGCAAACCGCCCCGACACTCTGCCTGAGCACTCAGCTTAACTCGGGCCAGATGTGCGCTCCTCACAGACCCAAATTCCTGCTACTCTGTGCCCAGGTGTGTGCTGTGCAATTCCCAGTCT
The DNA here is from genome assembly GCA_022829145.1 of Albula goreensis. Taxonomy (NCBI): domain Eukaryota; kingdom Metazoa; phylum Chordata; class Actinopteri; order Albuliformes; family Albulidae; genus Albula; species Albula goreensis. The sequence continues at coordinate 17,778,073 of CM040764.1, read as the reverse complement.
TGCTAAGTAATGAGGCGTTCATTTTATGTGAAGGGAGTGAAAAGACACAATTCATAGCAGTATAACCTAAAGCTTTGTTAGAGAAAAATGGCATGCTTCAGTGGATCTTAAAACTATTCAGACATATATACAAATACATGGCCTGTAAGACCATCTTCCTAAAAATAAACTACCAAAGGAAAGTAGTAAAACAGACTATAAGCAGCTGACAGTATATACAGAACCTTTACATTTCAGGTTATATTTTCAAATCAAAACACATCCAATATGAAGACCATCTGCAAGGATTTTAGCATTTAGCAAAAGTGCTTTTCCATATGTTTTACTGCAATGACATAGTAGTGGATAGCAAGCTGGAAACAGGAACTTTAAGGCTCAGATTCACAGAACTGAAACTTGTATGGTCTGTTTTATTTTGCTTTATGCTTAAAGCTAGTCGATCATTCAGCTGATAGAGGTCCAGTTAAAAGTGTACATTGTTCTTTGAAATTATCAATTAATTTTCACATGACATAAAGAGATGGAACTACAACTTCAGAGACAATTAAGATACAGCTCTATGACTACAATTAATTGTTTAACTATTCAGGTTATTGCCATCTTTGATAATAACAAATCTTTCATTCACTTTATTCACTTCATATTACAAACTGGAATTAAATTTAATAAAATAAGTTCCATAACTTCAAGAGAAAAAGTTTTAATCAGTAATCACACTAACACTGAGTAATATGGACCACCGACACAAGCAAAATAACTTCAGAAATGGTGCTTTTTCACAAGCATTTAAATTACATAATCTTTGCAGATCAGAGACTGATAAATATCATGGCACTAATATTTCTTGATATATAATTATCTGTGGAAAAAAGAAGGCTCCCCCAAGTTATAAGGTAAACAATAAGGGTGCTACAATATAAAATGTGCAAGATACTCGTTATAGCTGTTGGCATTGAATATTCTGGACTTATTCTTGTTAATCAGGGAAATTGAAGGAAAAAGGAAAACAGGTGGGAGTAATGATTGAAAAGAATGACTTATGTCTCCTCTGTTCCGGCTCACCAGTCACCTCTTCAATGAAGCATGGTATTTTCAACTGGAATCAATCACCAACACTTAAGGGACACATTGTATAAATTCTTTATTCTTGGGGAACTACAAATTTGCAGTAAGGTCTTCCCCTTTCTAGCAACGATTCTCTGTCTCAAACAAGACATGAATTACTTAAGGTAGTCAGCTCATTCTCATCCATAAAGGTTTAAGTGACTGGTTATTAGGTTTGGCTAAGATCCAACGCCATGCCAATGGGCTAATATCCTGTGTTAGACTTGAAAGAACATTAAATATTTTCTCTGAACCCAATGGCTGAGGGTCATGCCTTTAAGGCAGGCGGGCTGGGCTGTGTAATAAGTCTACTGTATGTCTGCCACTGTTCAGATCTGCCACTGAAGGAAATGGGGGAGGGGAAAACAAACTAAGGGGAGGGGGAAAATGAAAGTGAGTGCCCCGGGCCAGAGAACTGAAAGGGTGCCTGTGCTTTGTCTAACTGCACACTGGCTGTCCTAAGTCCTCCCAGGATATCCCATGAGCACTGCATCAAAAACCAGACAAAAACCATCTGTGTGAGAATAGGGAAATACCCTGTGCTCATAACAGTCTTATCAGCCCAGGTGGATAGGTCATCTTAACTCCTTACTTAACCTTTTCAGCTAATATGAGCCCCTCTGTATGATTTAGGAAATCTGATTAACAATGGTTTGCTCCTGCTAATAGTACTATGTTATATTTGCCAAAGAAGACAGAGCAGAGTGTTGTTGTGCTTTATTTGGCCCTCAGTCAGCTGGTGACTCCTGGGAGAAGCTTGAGCACTGGCTGTGAAGTGATGCACCCGATGATCTCACTCTGTGTCAGGGCCAAGCGTCCCAAATGTCCCAAGTCTGCAATGCCTAAATGGCCATAGAGGATAAGTTTCATTCGAGCGCATATACCCATCTCTCATCATTCGACAGTGCCTCCTCTGGTCAATCGGGTACATTCTGAGTCAGATAAAGCTGCTGTGCAGTCCTCTACTGCACAGTTCAGCTGGAGGACCGCAGAGTGAAAATAACAGGTAGCTGGCTGCATGTGCAAGCATGTTCTCTCCAGACATCACAGAGAAAGCTGCAGCAGTAGGATGGGCCAATACTCGCAACTGAGAAATCTAAATAGTGAAACATGGGAAGTTTTAACTGGAAAATAAAAAGGAGCTGTAATTTACTAATTCTAGGTTTTATTAAGCTGGTAAATCGAATTTAGTTAAAAAAAAAAAAAGATATTCACCTGAAGCAATGCTACACCCAAGCGATGATATTCACTTCTTCGTTGTTATGCAATGAAATAATGTAAAGCTTCAGCTTGAACTTTCATATGAGGCAAATTCCTGTGCTATCACTTATCCTCATTTAGCCATGTTTAAAAATAACCTCTTAGGATCACAGAAGTATTTTCCTTTTTCTGTCCTTACGCTATGCTCTGTGTGCATATTGAGTTTCTTCAGTGTAAATCTCCTGTTTCTCAGCTGTTTCTCGACATTATGCTCATTTATGATATGACAGATTGAGTTTGTGAAGTTGTTAAAAGTGGTTACTGGAAATTCTTGCCAAAATATTCTTTTTTCCTCCTTCTTCAGGCTTTCATGCTGGGACTATAAAGCTTCCTCTTGGCTGCTTAACTGTAAATGAAATGGTTTGAGAGGGAAGAACAATAAACTGAGGAGCCATCGACCACAGTACAGGTAGACAAATGTAAAGTTTAAATCATAAGGGGAAGGGAATGATTGCTGTCATTTTAATGGAGCCTTTTTGCTCTCAGAGATTATATATCTTACTCTGGATTCATTCATCTTGTCTGCATTCCAAGCATTTAAGTTTCCAAATAAATGTACCTCTGGGATTTCTAGCTCATAACCAAGCTTGTGAGAAATGTCCAATGGTCCAGTAATTTATTGTCAGGCTTAAGCTTCTCAGGTTTTATTATCATGTTATGTGAGAATTCCAGCAAAGGTGTCTTGCAAAAGATGGAGCAAACCACAAAGCGGCACCCTTAACAACACCAAGAAAACAATGAATCACTATATCTAGCCTCCTGAAAATGATTCCATTTGATCAAAACCTGGTTATGGTCTCTGTATCTAACCTTTATATTTAAACAGTGAAGATTAATGTAAAACCAAACTTCCTTATTAGGTAATAAATATAAATGAAGTGTTTGATGTTTCTATTACAGTGACCTGTCCTGTATGTTTATAAATGAAAAGCACAAATGATATGTTCAAGACACTGACATGCATTAAGCTATAGGTATCTTAAAAAAGATTGCAATCCCCTTAGCTTTGACATGTTGAGTACTATTAACAGGACAGTAAACATTCTTGTTTTTTCCTTACATGTCTTCAGTGATGTAGACAACATCTGTAAGACTAAACAAGTATTGAATATAGGTCTGAAAAACGATATAATGTCTATAAAATATATCAGGCTTGACTACATATTTATTGTGGTGGTCTGGAAATTCCACAGCCAGAATTAATTTCTAGCCAGTGCTGCTTTACCAAGACAAGGGCATTCAGCTATTTCCCACTGTCTGGCACTATGTTTGGTCAGCTATAAATAAGGCAGTAAGAATGATGTAAGGTATTTGCCTGTCTGACAAATACAGTTACATTATTTGACATGAAAACATAGCCTCCAGAACTGAGTGAGGAAATAGTTTCCACAATTGCTTTCTTTGGACTGTCCACTTATTCCAGATACATCCTTCCAAAGTAAACAGTTCTGTAAACTTAGGAATTTAAGCCGGCTTTATTGTCAGGCAATCCACTTCTCAAATTCCAAACCAAGGGCTGAAGGGACTGAAACAAAACATCACTTAAAAGTATAATAATTGATTTCTAATAAACATATATTGTGTGTAACAATATAGTGTCATGCGCTGTGGTTTTTAAGAAGTTTGCTCAAGATGAAACAAAAGTGTAACTTCATAAAAACAGCTCAGTTAAACCCAGTAATTCAGGCTAAGCTTGTCTCGAAGGGGAAACATGACTAGGGTTTAAGTTTTATATCCAAAACTAATATTTCCATCTCCCTGTGCTGAAATACAGTCTGGGTCCCTGTAAAGTCTTGCATTTTCTCTGAACTGGCCAACAAGTCGCTGCATAGCTGTTCCTATTTTGCTGATATGTGGGAAAACTATAATGTCATTTGCAGTTATAAAATACTCCCTACATATACTACCAGGAAAGTAATAAAGTGACACAGATGGAAGCAATATTATCATGTATTACAACTAAAAAATGTTAAATTATACCCACACTGACTGTGACTCTTACCTCGGAGTATGTGTCTATGCACAGGTCAACCAATCCACCCCCAAGGACGCCCCTGATCTCTGGGATTTCTGACTCTGAGATATGCTCCTTCAGTAGGTGCCACGCAGAAGGTGCGGGTTCATAACTCTCCATGAGGTCACTGATCCCATCATCTGGTTGATAAGCCATTCAACTGCTTTCTGGCCAGCCTCCCCCTAAAAAAGAGGGGAAGACCGCTTTTGAAAATTTCGAAAAAGTGAACAACAATATGTCCCAATGGAGTTTACGTTAAATACATGATCACTTACCCAGCAAACCAACTGCAACTCTTATAAATAATTACAGTGCGTTATCGCAATGCATTGTATAGTTCAAAACAACCGTGTAACATTACTTAGCTACGTAGCCTATGACATCGACTACAAAGTAGTGTAAAGGAGGTGGTACGCAAACTAGGACTCAGTTTTACCGTTATTGAATGAATTAATAATTCGGACGTATTGGTCAGCGATTTGTACACTGCTGACACTGTGATGAGCAAAGTGAAAATTTGAATCAAAAATGTTCTATCCTCACGTATTAACTTCAGGAATGTTTTTCAACCAGTGATACTTACCTGAGTTTTCGATGCTGGAGTTGTTCCCGTATCCAGTGTAAACATTCTTGTCTCTAGGATGAAAATATCGCGAGATTACTAACAAGCGTAACATTGTTCTGTCACATACAAAGAAGCGGCATTGTGTAATGCCAGTGCACATAATGATGATGTGATTAAAATCTGATATTCAGTTCGTCTGTTATATTGTGATTGTAATCGTCCATTACACATTTGGATTACATTTATTATTTTCTCGTTTTAAATATGGATAAGTATATTGTAAGAAATAAAAAAGAGATTTAATTTGAAACGAACACACAGAAGTGTAATTGTGATCCATTCATGTCCTTATAGGCTATTGGTCTCTTGCTAAGTAGAAAACATTAGCAAACAGTTCATATAATGCAGGTGCTTTCAAATCAGTGGAGGAAGTGCAAAATTAATCAAATCTGCAAAACGAAGAAGGGGACCTTAAAGAAGTCACAAAGTTGTCCATTGCATTCTGTCAAACTTGTGGGCCAGTAAAGGCAGTAGTGGGTTTCGGTCGCTGGTTTTGATAGGCTGTCACGTGTAGACTGAAACGTAACCCTGGAGGCGTAAAAAACTTCAGCTACTTGAACTTCCCTCAGACTCGATATTACCTGCGTGGGTGCTACGCTACACAGAGGACTTACAATTTGTAAACTTAACATTTTTGATTGAGGAGTATAAACAATCGCATTTAGAATTAGTCAAAGCGATGTAAACGGAGCAATTTCTAGTAAAATATAAGCAAGTCCGAATGAAAAATAAGATAAAGAACGTTTATAGCTTTACAGTGACCGTGTTTTAAAACTTGTTGTAGTTTCCAAAAGTGTTTTCCTAGTTCCATTGTATTTGCGACGAATATGAGTACATACGGAGGCTATTCGTACAGGGCGATCCAGTTCTTGCTGGCTCTATTGTTAACCGTCCAGTGCGGTCTGGCATTCTCAGTTGCTGGGCAAGTGAACACCTGTGAGGCCAATGGCAGCGTGTATTACGTGGGTGAATGGTATTTTCTGGACTCGGATCATTGTACACAATGTGAATGTACCACCGAAGGTTCGGCTTGCGCCAGGACGGAGTGTACATCTCTTCCAGCTGCTTGTATTCACGTCAGCCACTACCCGACCGATTGCTGCCCTAGGTGCGAGAAGATAGGCTGCGAGTACAGGGGAGAAGTCTACGAGCTGGGTGAGAACTTCCAGGTAAATGGTTTCATGTTATAAAATTGGACACTACTGCATCTTACATACAAGACGGTCCACTACTGGGCATACATTCCAAACATGGGCACACTACTGGGCATACATTTAGTCAACAACGGTATAACTTAACGTTACTTCACATGTGAAATGTTGTAACTTGTAGCCAACTGAGAGCAATCCAGTCACGATTCTTGGACACAGTTGTCTCAAACTGACTGTACTATTGATGTTGCTGCAGCGATTGCAAATACAGAGTTAAGAGCAGCTAGGGGGGATCATTTGCAATCGGATGCCTATCAGCAGTCGATTTGGGGCATCTTGAAATTGGGTACTTTATGACTAGAACCACTTTGTTTACTGTAACTGCACCAGTTTCAAGTATTGCACTGTTATGCCATGCTTCCCAAAGAAGACAGTGACAATAACTCTAAGGTTTATGGAATCACTTGACTAAAAAGGCGAACGTTATGTTGTCAACACCTACATCTTACTTGTGGTTTTACATTGCATGAACCAGCCAGCTAGATTTACCAGCTGATGAGCGGTATTAATTTGCGAAACTACCGAGGGATTGTACGTTTTGTGTATTTTACACTAATTAAATCTAAGAATTCCTGGTTTTCAACTGATGCTATGAATTTTTGGGCATGTGTTGTACACTGTTCCTTAATGGCTGTAAAAGAATTTTACAAGTAGTTATTTTTATGGAATTAATAGCTTCGACGTTGAACTTCAGAGGTTGCTCATTAATTACGGACTAGATGTGTATTTACTTGTTAAAATACGGCCCACCAAAAAAGCACCTTTCTGTCAGGATTTTGCACAGATTTGGAAGTACTGTTTTAACAACGTGTTGGGTGCGACACCCTGTGGCTCAAACGCGCGTCACATTGCACCCAATGGGTTTTATGGAGATTTCAATTTACTTTTTTTTTTTTTTTTCAGAAAAAATTGTTGCAAATATGGTGATTTCATAGCCTACGTATACGTTATAATACATCCTTGTATTAATCTAGGAGCTCAGACAAAATGGGTTCTGGGTTAAGGTGTCATTTAATGTTTTATTGATTGCATGCAGTGACGTTATCTAAAATGCGGTAAGTATAATTTAAACAAAGTAAATAAACATTAGCCTTTGGATTTTGTGCTTATTTTCGTCTTTCTCTTGTACCTGCTAGCCCACAGCCCTTTCCCTTTTTTGCGTATTTAACTTAACCAAAAATTAAGGTGGATACCGACGTTTGAACCTTCCCTTTCATGACGTGTGCATGGTCCAGATTTGTGCCTTTCCACATCACATTTTGACTCAAGGTATAAGGAAATAGACTTTGCAATGCGCTGTTTTCAGTTAAAAAAATAAATACAGGACGGGGAGCGTTGTTCAGACGCTGTTCCAATGCGCGCCTCATCGTCTGAGGGATTTTGATGTTATCGTTGATGGGAAAGCCCGAGAGGAATCAGCACTGTCGTCTGACACTCTTGGGAAGAAACGAAGGCCCGGAGCTAATGGTGTTTTTTTGTTTTGTTTTTACGGCCCATTTAACCCGACCTTGGGATCCATAATTAAACGCACGTGGAGACGCGGTTTATGCTTGATTATGAGCGCGTGGAGCAGGAGGGAGACCCCGGGAGTGCATTTCCACATGTTCTGCTCTTGACGTTTGATGAAGAGGTCCAGGCGGGCCCATGGAGATTACACCATTGAGTATTCGTCATATTTCTCCTCCCCACAAATTACCCAGCCATAAGTAAACTGAAAATTAATATCTGCCCTTTGTTAATAAAGTCTCTGTGGTGTAGGTTTTAGACCAGAAATGTAGCATGACCAAATTTTAACTTGTTGTTCTAAATGAAACAAAGCAACATTGCCTTTTAGACTACCAACTAATCATGTTTGCCTCTTGGTGTTGGTAAAGCAAGTACTTTAGGAATGTGTTTGAAAACCAGTTTGAGATTGCATCACCCTTTCTCGCTGCTGAAGACACCAATAAAGTCGATGGCCTGTCTTTTGTTTGATTGACAGCCGTCAGAATGTGAGCAGTGCACCTGCGATAGTGACGGCATTGCCCGCTGCTTGGTGGCTGACTGCGCCCCACCACCCTGTGTCAATCCTGTCTATCAGAAAGGGAAGTGCTGTCCGGAATGCAGGGAGGGTAAGTGCAGGAGCATGTGTCCTTGTTTTAACCATTAACCACAAAGCTCAGTTCACATTTCCCCCACCCCACAAAGGCCACAGTCTCCCACTGACTCCAGAATTAAGTCATTGATAAATACCTATTTAGCAGTGGAAATCATGAAGTTGACAAGAGTATGCAATCTGAACTTAAAATGTCATCATTCACTGAAATAATTTGTTCATTAGCTCATCACTTTTTGTGTGCACATTTCTTCTGTCATTGATATGAGCGTAGTCATTAGTAACAGTGACAACTCAGGGAGCAACGAATGGGTAACATGCAGGGACTGAGACAGCCCAACCAGAGAATGATACAGTGGATAGAATGACCTAGCTGGGTGATGGATGCTACAGTCACCTCCCTCCCTCCCTCTTTCCTCCGAGAGCAGCAAAATCTTTACCAAGCACCAAGGGTCAGGATTTCACAGTCCTGCCTCATTCAGAAGAGTGAAAGTGATAACTACTGTATCCAAAATGAAACTCAAACCCCATCCATACACAAGACAAGCATAAACACCTGTAACCATTGCACTTTAGCTAACTTGGCTGTCTGCACTGGCCTGGTAGTCCTTTTCTGCAGGGAGTCAATGGGAAACATAAATAAGGTAACACATCCAACAGTTTTCAACCATTTCAAACTGTAAACCTATGTCCATTATTTAGTAGCTTATGATCTAGCAACTTATGATCTAGCCACCTGGGTGTGTCATTTGAAATTGTCTCAATTGTCTTAAAAACAAAAAAGCCTATCGATCATTTACAGCTGAGTTGGGTAGTTTCAGTAAAGAGTGCACTGCAATGAAAAATACAAAAGACAGCACCCATGCAATTGCAATGTTATGGAAGTAACTGGTAGGAATTTGTATATTCATGAATGTTCTGTGTAATAATAAACAACCAGAGTAGTGAGAGAACACAATGCCAACAAAATAATAAAGTCTTTCATTCATTAAGTAGGGCGTTTGGAATATACTGTAGCTTGTCGACGCTGACAGCTCTTTCTTGCAAGTGGAGCTAGCAAATTGGAAAGGTATTTTATAGCTAGATGGCCATATTTGCCTAATGATATGTTGAATAGTGTGAGTTATGTACAAGTTATGTAACACTTGTTTGGTTATTTAAAGAGATAAATCTAATGTGTGGACGCAGCTCAGTCATTTGATTTATTGTCAAGTCTTTCCACTGTCAATGTCATCTATTGTGTGTAACAGTTGGAGTAGTGTATCTAACACTTGGCTGTCTGGCTTGCAAGTTATGACTAGTTATAATTAAATGTCAAAAAAACTGTCTCCAAGGCAATATGAAGCAAACATAGATGCTCTTGACAGGAGCCTTTCAGTTTATAGATTGTTTGATTACTTGCAGTTTGCCTTAGTAGGCAGGGAGGAATAAACACATTTGACCTAATCATGTCATCTTCATCACTATCACATAATCATTTATGATCACAGACATTAAGGGGTAACTAGAAAACTGAATTAGCAGGCTGTTGTCAAGATAGACAGAATACAAACAGGAAAGTATGCCCACAGTATTTGATACTAAGATTCCTGTTTAAAGCCCTACTATAAGACCAGGTTTTTTTGGTTTATTTCAGTAGCACATGTATACATATTTTGGACTGCTTTCTGTCACCGCGTGTCAACCTCAAAATGTCGGCACTCTTCAATTTGCTGTCTTTGACTGCAATTCATGCTGATCTCAGAACAGTGCAGGGCACATCTGCAAAGCACTCAGTCATTGGCCCCTCACCTGGGTTCAGTCTAGGAGTCAGAGCCACTCAGCATTGGAACCTCTTCTCCCGTTAGACTGAACTGCAGGTGCAGAAAAACAAAAGCCCTTTCCCCATGTCTGATAAATCACATTGAGCCGATCTGCTTCTTCTGTAGTGATTCGGCTCCCCTCACCCTCCATGCTTATATAATGGCTGGCCAGAGGAGGTTGGTAGCCCCCACATGATTCATTAACTACTGTATAAGAACAATCTTGCATAATGATGCCCTACTGAGAAATGCATCTCATCATTTTTATAGCACCAAGCATGTGGTGTCAGCTTAGCATGCAACAATATACGGAGGTAATATTTCAACCCAGACAAATGGCAGCCAGGGAGTGAGAATTAGCCATATCAGCACAAAAGAATTCAGCCTCATGTAGTTTTAGGAAGTGATTGATACTTTTCCCTTTTTGAACTTTAACTGGGGCATTGTCTAGAGTATTAGGATAAATCAATTGCCATGCATGGCAAGTTGTAAAACGCATTTACACTGGTATTCTGATTTATGATTCAAATAGGCCATAATGTATGACAAGATTATTTTTTCCCCTTGTCCACTGTTTTAATGGGAAGAATTATGAAAGGAAAAGAAGGTTAAAAGAAAAACTGAAAAAACAGATCCCAATGCACAACTGAAGCACATATCCTAAAAACCAGCCATGAGCTTAAAAGGATAGTGATAAAAGGCAAAATGTGTATGAATGTATATGAAATGTATTACATGCATATCAGAAATCTTCTGAACTGGTTCATCAGCCTCACATTCTGCACAAATTTAGGTGTGAAGAGGGTGGTCTACACCTGTACAAATACTAGAAATCACTTTCCTTTTAGCTGACTGCAGAAGTTTCATTATCACAAGGTCACAATATTAACGCGAGACCTCTCTTTGAGAACCGACTCTACAGTCAGTACTAATGAACGCACTCAGTGAAGACAGGATCATTTTTGGCTTCATGTGAAGAACATGAACATTGTGCCATCATTAGCCTGAGCTCATTCAAATGAAATCAAACTTTTTCTCATTACCTAACAAGCAGGTTTGGCCATATCCCTCAGAAAGATCTCTATCTTGGTTCAAACATATTTATCATTTCAGAGCTAGTCCTGAGGCAGTAAGCTATGCTTTCTTGTCTCACACACAAGTTGCTGCTCAGTAGCATTCTCTATCATGCCGTTGGCACTCACTCTTCATAGTTGCCACTCTTGTTTCTAACTATGTACTTTATGAATCTGACACCATACTGTACCAGAAAATGGGAACACTGTAGGAATAGCCACAGTTTTTGTGAACAAGCCCCAAGTCCCACGCACTGAAAAAATATAATGCAGAAATGTGCTTTTGATAATACTAATAGCGTCACAAGCACAGAATAACTTAGGTGTGTTTGCATGTGTGTTTGTGTATGTTGTCTTTTTTCGGAACCGTAGGTCCAAACTGCTATACCGATACCTCCCGGACCCATGTGATTCCAGCGGGTGAGCCCGTGTGGGTCGACTCGTGCACCAAATGCCGCTGCCATGACGGTCAGGATGCCGGCTATTGGGAGGGTAACCGGGTGGCCACATGTGCCCGAGTGCGTGACTGCCGTCCTGAAGACGGACATCAGCACAACTGAACTGAGAGACATGTAAAAATGACACAGCAGCAGGACTCAGAACAAGAGCCGTCAAAGAAATGGGCTCCAACTTCAACTGGTTCAGGACGGATGTCATTGTTTATGTCTTTAGTTACCCGTACAGTGTTTTGTGTAGGTCCATTTTGAGTGCATGTGAGTTCCCCTTGTGAGGTATTTCCAGAGAATAGATACAGGGCAAAAAGTCATACATGGCCATGACTATTCTGTGAAAATCAAATGGGGAAATCAACAGTTCACCACCAGACATGGGTCTAATAGTTATCTGTAATACTTTAAAATTTTAGGCACCAGTAGAGTTTGAAAACAATTTTGATCCTTGAGATTTTTTTAATAAAATGCGTTTCAGTCCAAAGACAAAGAAAGAAATCTTTATTTCAATATTGGTGAAAACATTTGTTTCTTTTAGAAAAAAACCACAGAAGTTTACTGGTGCCAAAACAGTTGAGGAAATTCAAAAAACTATTCGACCCAGATCTGGTTTTACAAAGCTGCATCAAATATTTCTGAACAAATGAGAGTGATGAAAGTTCCAGGGAATGTTATTAGCAGTGGGCTTCTTGGTTCAATCACCACTTTGTGGTCAATTTCCTTTTGGAAAAAAAAACAGTTACATACAGGTTTTATTTTCTTTTACTTTAAATGAGACGAATGACCCTTGACATGAGCATTAGATTCAGAACCTATTGAGAATTATATTACATCCTACCGTTTTAGGATCTTTATTCCCATTCTTGAGGGACCAAAGCATTAAACCAAAAAAATTGAGACTGTAGACATTCTTTGTAAATGTGTATGTGTGTTTCTTTATGCGTGTCCATGCAGGCATGGAAATAACTTGCTACGTATAAGGAAAGCCAAGTCGTGACTCTTCAGTGTGTCTGGGTTTTTCCGTTTAGTTTAGTAGATGCAGACACAAATTCATTATACTCTACGTAGCTTTGATGGATTATTGGAGAAAACTAAATTGACAGTTTTGGAGCAGTTCTGTAAAGCAATATTTAGACTGAAAAATAATGCTTTGTTTCAAAAACTCCATCTGTTCCTTCTTATTGTCTTAATATTCAATACTTTTGCATTACAACAATAATTTTTAATGGAGTATACTTAACATGTTTTTAGATTGGGCTGGTGGTAAAACTTTTGATAATGAATAGATCTACATGCTTTCACTTTGGTATTGTTTCACTTTTTATAGTATTCAGCCAGATACCCATTTTAATTATACATAAAATGATGTACTCTTATGTTGTAACAAATGTGTCGGCAACATATTCAAAGTATTCCTTTCCATGCCCCTATTCCAACCTTAAACCCATATGTAATCACACAAACATATTCAGTACTGATAATGTTGTAGCATTGGTATCAATCATATGATTACTGTGTAATTACAGGACTTGATGCCCACTAAAAAAATGTAATCTTAATTGAATGAACTTCGAGTTTAAGAAAGTGATATGCACTGTGTTCAGTCGAAATCACTCACACGACACATTCCTTGGTATTCCTCCATGCTCTTTCATTAAGTAGGAATACAATTTTGTCGCTTTCAATGAAAATCAAATATTATAGTGTTTTATTAAGAAATTTTTCTGCATATCCATTACCAACGTAAGGTATTTTATCGCCTGTAAATAAGCATTAACACTGAAAATGATTAATATCACAATAATATGGCATACCCTGGTAATTCATTTTTCTCTTTCATTGAGCCACTGTAGCTGATAGATATCTGTGTAATTGCATTAAAAAGGGAAAGCTATCAAGATCTATTAGTGATTGAATTTCTGTTAGCAAAAGATTTGGATATGTAATATATTTGATGATGTCTACATTATGATGAAACGTTAGAAGCTTCGTTCTGCACCTTGAACATAATTGTCCCTGGCAGTTGTCATTTTCAGGCTGTTCATCTCTGAAGTGATTTAATGCAGTTATAACCTAGAACAGATGGAACTCTTCAGAATCTCATGAACAACTGTTCTTAGATTCAAGCTAGCCCAGAAAATTCATAAATTAAGTTCAGAGGTTGTTCAAGGACAATTTCACCTTTCACTTTCACTAATTAATTTTGTACATCACAATCATGTCCTTTCATGTATTAACATAAGTAACAGCTTGTATGTAAAATAAAACATTTCTGTTGAACTTTTGAGTAAAATCAATCACTTACGCTGTATATCCTGGAAGAGTAGGAGGCCAGTGACAGCAGCACACTCCAATCAGAGAGAGCATTTGCTGTTCATACAATAAAAGAACATGGTCATGATTTCCATATCCCAGGTAAAAGCATTAATGGCCAAGCAAGTCAATTTTCCCCCATCTGATTTATTGATTGTATACAAAAAGTAGGTTTGATATGACATTATGCATTCTATATAAGATATTACATTTGACATTCAATGTACAAAACCTAGATAGATACAGTAAATCTTTAAAAACGCACTCGGGCTTGGAGGCCTGAGACGGCCAGTAGATGTGCATCAGTGTTTCATCCAATCACACAGTACTTGGAGTTTGGGTGGTGCAACAACTCTGAAATAATATAAATGAGACAGAACAGTAACTGCACTGGGCTGGGGGTGGGGAGGGGGATCAGATGAAATGTATGAGAAAATAAAAGCTTCTCCTAAGCCTGAGAACCGGTCCAGAGACAAGCTGATACAGGAGGACAACAATGTTATATTCCAGTGTGTGTTTTCCTCTGTTTGTCACTTCATCACTACCCCAATGCTACATTAACAATAGACTGAGCAGAAATAAAGTTTCCCCCCATGATCCAAAAGTGCATGAATGAGTATGATAATTATGTCTGGTAGACAGTGAGAGGCAGCAGAGTGCAGAAGTGGTTAGATCCTAGGACCGTAACAGAGAGCTGTGAGTCCCTACCCTGGGTGAGAAGCCAGTGTACCATTGGGGCTCTGTGACTTCTCCGAGTTTTACTTACGACCTAGCTCTTTAAACTGGTCTGTAATACATGTAGAGTTTAGCAATGTTGGCAGTCCTGGGTTATGGCATTATCAAGAGCAAATGAATAATGAAATATGAAAGCAAAGATACATGATATTGTTATGAGAGACAACAGAGATACCATAGTCATGGAATGGTAGTACAGGCATGATTTTACTGCAAGAGTGCAGTAACAGAATGATCTGTTAATAATTAATGAACTGTGAAACAGTCTCAGGGATTAAGCACCATCTGCTGATATGTTCATGAAAAATCCAATGAATTCATTAATATAAATTGAAAACTATCAGATTTTGCATCACTTACAGAGCACGTGGCAAATGGCTGTGATACGGCTGTGTTAACGTAAGGCCAGATTACACAATGCTGAGGGGCTTGGCCTATTTTTTTTGTTGCCTGCTGCTATTAAAAGTTTGTGTGAAAATATATCTTAAAATACATCAAATAAAAAATAAATGTGTTAAAAAATGTAAAACAATCTCAATAATCTCTATCCACTCTGAGCAGAATGCTGACAAGCCCAACGGCCAGACAGCCATGGCTTGACCTGTGATGGTAAAGACCTCATGAAATTTTTTTGGTGACACAGTCAATGCGAGACAAACTGTGCAAACATAGCTTTCAGTGCTCTGGATTGAATTTACCATCCCAGAGCTCCTGGACTGTGATCAAAATATTTCAAAACAAGAGACGATGAATTTTGCATTGAAGGACACAACACTAGTGATGGAGAACAGAAACTGATGGTGAATGTCAGTCCCCACAGATGGATACACATATAGAATTCCCATCACCCACAGCAGTATATGTGCCTTCACTGAGCATGACCTGATAAAAAACATATCAGGTACACTCTGTGTCTCACCGGGTTAAAATCACATCGGTACACTAGATTTCAAAAGGAATGAACACCTTTAAAAGTCCAGTCAAAACATCACCACAGTTCAAAGACAGCATGAAAATGGTCACAGAGGGGGGAAAAAACTAAATAGGGATGAAATTTGAGATGAGATATCTGTAAGTGAATTAAACCAGTTCGGTATTTCAGAACTATGAAAACAGAAGGGCGAAAAAAAAGCAGACAAGGTGATAAGCCAGCTCTTTGAAATTCCAGTTGGGCTGGATGAAAAATGGTGGCGTATTTGATCAGTGGGCAGGAACAACCACCAGGTTGTAAGCATTCTCGAAGATGAAAGTGGTAAAGCAGAGGAAAGCGTAAGCCGTGGCTCCGGTGGACTGATCCTCCTGATCCTATCTTTCAGGCTGTCTCCAACCGTAATAACTTAACAACATCCAGGGTCAGTTCTCCCTGGAACAAAATAAAATTTGCTGTATTACAGAAACAGGATCCAAGGCAAACCGAAAACAGTCCACACCAGCAATGCCACATAGTGCATTCTGTCCTGAAATGCACTGAGCACCTGCACCTTTAACCCTTGCATTAAGGGAACGCATTAAATGTATTTGCTAGTTGTTCTCATCCAAATTCCTCTGCCCTGATCTCACATGAAACAAGTGCTGCCTGAAAGGTATATTTGACCTGTTCTTCCATTGATCTTTTGGGAGGTTGTATATTTAACAGAGCCCTCACTAACGGAAATCAAACACTGCATGGGCTGGGTACACCGTCACAGAGGAGATTCGCTGCTGTTATTTGCTGGAGCTGTTATGCACCCCTGCTGAAATTAGGCCTATAGAGTGGAGCGAGGAGAAGAAGTGCGTATTTAACTCCACTGACACGTCTGCATCGACAACAGGATTTGACCATTAGCTGGCAAGACCCTGTGAGCATGAAAGTCTGGGAGTAATAGGATTCCTTCACCAGGTCTCAGAAAAATTAGCTCACTTCAAATGCTAACAGGACAAAGACAATCAGATAGCACATGCAGACTAAAACCTTTAACCAAGGCTGTACGAATGCATGCCCCAGTGACCAGTTATCAGTTATATGCTCTCTAACAAACATATATAGAAAAACACAACCTGACTACTTTATCTAAAGAGTTTATATGCTTGCAGGTATGTACTCATCCCATCAGTCTGAAGGCTGAAGTGGTCTTTCTTTTAAGGTCCTTAGAATAGTTTGATTGTACACTAAATGAGCACATGATGCAGTCCTTCTTGTAAAGGGGCTAAGTGATTACTGAAGGCCCAAGCACAGAGTGGGGAAGTCTGACTTTGAGTAACTTTCTCCTCACCAAGGGCACAAACAACAAAAAATAATGCACTCAGACTGAAAAGGCAGTAAATGAATGCGTGTGAAAGGGTGGCCAAGCTTCCCTGTGATTTAAAGTAAAGCAGTATGTCTCAGACAGGATTGTATATGCAGGCAGGGGCAAAGGGAGAATGAAGAGTGAGGTATTCACACACAGGCACACTGGGAAGAAGATGGATAACAAATGGAAATGAGGCAGGGATTTAAATAAAAGGCCATGTCGGGCGGAAGAGTCAACAAAAAAAAGGAAAATGTAAGCATTCTTTAAAAGGCTCTTTAAAATTAACAATAATGAAGACAGGGAGAGGGACCTTTTTTCATTATTTGGACTGTTTCAAGCCGGCCAAGAAAACCATTGATAGTACAAAAGAGAAAGGTTTCCACATCACTTCACAAGACAGGAACGTTAATAAAAAAAATCTCCCAGAATGCAGCATTCCCAATCTTGTTTGCCCCTCATAAAAATTCTGAAGGCATCAGTTTGGTGTTTAGGCAGTACAAAAAAAGGAAAAAAGGAACAAGAGTGAAAGAAAAAAAAGGCTTACTTAAGACTTTAAATGGCTTACATAAGCTGATGGAGGAAATAGTGAAATCCTGCTGGCTTCTCAAGGGGTCAAAGTTCCCTGAACTTGCCTCAAACCCTCTCTCACCCTCAGCCATAGCTGACAGATCCCAGCGAGTTCCCCAGCTCTGCTGCTATTCACTACATGCACTACAGCAGAGTCAGACACAGCATAACCACTGAACAAATACAAAATTCACTTCAGTAGGATCCCACATTATAGTAGCAATGGCCACTATTTCCACCAAGAGGTTATTGATGCCATTTATGCAGTTTTGCTTGTCAAAAGAGTGGACGGTACTTTGAAAAACAACATGGAGAGTTAAGTCTTTTTTTTTTTAAGCAATACGATAGCAATCTTTTTTTAAAATTCCATATAGACCTGGCACTGAGGGGCCAGTGTCACAAAGTGAGGGATTCAGTTCCATTGAAAGTGCCATCAATCCTCCATGTCAAAGTCCCTCCAAACCGGGAAGCCAAGTGTCTTAAGGAGCAGGCTCTGTTTCAACATCATCTGGACTCACTTGCATACCAGAGAGGGAATACCCCCAGCCCATGTCCTCTGTCATAATTCTCTTTAGCGGGTTTACCAGGTCCTTCGTCTTGTATGTCCTCCACTAGCGGGCTCAGCCGTATCCCCTTCCAGGAGACTTTGGATCAGAGTTATGTTTGCTGGCAAACGGCATTCCTTTTCTGAAAGCTCAAGACACTTCTTGGTCCGAGTCCCAGACCAAGGTAAAGCTGGAGCCGATCCAAATCAGAGCCTCTATTGACTGTTAATCACTTACTTGCGAGATATGGGAACCAGAAGTACTCTGCACCAAGTGACTGCAGGTACAATACACATTCATTCTTCCTATATGTGTTGTCACTGAGGGAATGTAACTGAGGAAAAAGGATAAAGATAGGCCATTATTTGAAATGTATTCTTCTATTGTACTATCTGATAATAACCCACCCAGGGTATATAACAAGTGTGAATAACCTTTGAAGGACCTCAAATGCACTTTGCTGAATATGTGTTTGTTTCCTCAGGTTTAAACAGGGTGAAGGCTGCATCATTGCCAGTAATTGATTTTGAGGTCCCTGTCATTGGCTGATGCCAGATACTGCATGTGCTGTATGTTCGCTGGCCAGAAACCAGGCCACGGCTCTGTTTCAGCACAAGGGAAAAACCCGAAGCGGTCCCGATCGGCAGGGGGGTGGGGGCGGTCCAGACCGAAGCTGTACCTGGAGAGGGGACTGGAGGAAGAGATCCAGAGCTGTGGGAGGAAATCTGGGAATGGTGGGGGGAACAGACGGTTTTCAGCTCCAGAGGAATGCGCGTGGGGTGAGGGGGAGGCTGGGTGTTGGGTGGGCGGGGTGAGGGGGCTGTGTGCGTGTCAGTCCCTCTTTGGATGCCCACCCCTGCTATCCTCTGATTGGCCGGGGTGGGGGTTTGCCAATCTCCACAGAGATGTTGGTGTACAGGGGGTACTTCTTAACCTGCACCACCCGGTATGTCAGGGAGCTGATGCCATCTTTCTTCATAGTATTCTTGGTGTTCTGGATTTTATTGAACCTAAGAAAAAATAAAGAGTGACAGACATTATTGTTGGGAGTCTAATCAATTTAGGGCATATTCATCACTATGCTGTTGAATGTTTTATCACTGTTATCATTAATGTTTTATTATTATAACTTTAATGTACATACGAAAGACAGTTCGACTGACAATATGGCTACATTCTCATGTAAATTTGATGGGTGATAGATTCTCTTCAATTTTAATTCAGAAATGATGAAAAAAGCAGCATTCAGTAAAAACCTTAAAATACCTTAAAAAACCTCGCCTTTGTGTTTTCCCTCAATATAGTTGGGTTTTAGTATGTACACACATCAGCCAACAGAGGGTGCTATGATCACATAAGAGCAGTTAAATCGCCGAAGCGTTACTTTCCAACAATGTCATTCAGCAGCAGCTGGTATCCAAGCCTCCTCCACCACTCCCAGTTTCCTCTGCTGCTTAAATTCACAATGGGGAT
The DNA here is from genome assembly GCA_022829145.1 of Albula goreensis. NCBI lineage: Eukaryota > Metazoa > Chordata > Actinopteri > Albuliformes > Albulidae > Albula > Albula goreensis. The sequence continues at coordinate 17,758,537 of CM040764.1, read as the reverse complement.
TCTTTTCCTGCAGGTGTTCTTCAAATGTCTCAGTCCGGAAGAACCCTCTGAAACCATACGATCGCATCTCTTTGTGCGTTCCTCATCAGGCTCTCCTAAGCGATGACGGGCTTCCTCCAGCTCCCCCAGCAATGTGCTGAAAAGGAGGGGTTTTCAGCCACACTCGGGCTGTCAGCGTCTCTGTATGAGATCAGTCTATGGGGCCCCTTCTTTGAGGAACGAAGCCCGTTGAGATTCTCAAAAAGAGGGTGTCTGTCCATTACTGATCCCGTGGGCAGATGGGGGTTAGAGCCGCCCGCAAAAATTCTGTCAGAGTATTTCAGTCTAGTGATAACACAATGCAACATAGCACAGTCCCATGATGCATTTCACTCTGCACACCATACAACATTAGCTGTCGTGGTCCTTGCTGTGGTGAGGTAATTATTCTTCCAGAAAATGGGCACAGCAACACAAGGGGAAAAAGCACGGCACGAAGTTGAATCTGGCTTTAAGTGAGCTGTTCTGAATGTTTACCCTTCACCTTTACTCATATTCATTTGATGTGTGCCAGCTTTTTGGTATGGGATAGCACAGGGTGAGCTATTATAACTGCCTAAATATTCACCCTTTATGCAGGGGAGAAAGAGAAAAGCAATTAATGTTAAACAAGTAAACTAAGAGCTTGTTTGATTTATGTTTTGGTATCCATTTATAAATCAGCCAGCCAGCCAGCCAAAAAAGGCTATTAGTCTGCCAAAAGATTATGATTTACGAATACATATTGAGTGATATTACTATCTGGAAAGGCTCATATTCTGTAAATTAATATTCATAAGCCACAGTGCAAGCTAACTAATATTTGAAATATTGATGAATGGTGCCCCCCTTTCTTTTAGCGAGTATAATGTCTTGTAACTGATTCCCAACACCCAGACTAAACACAGTGACAGAGCAGTAAAGGTAAACCAACATTCATCAATAACGTGCTGCTTGAAGACAAACAAGAGTAATGGCTGGATAGGGGAGATGATCGCTCTGGTTGTTTTCTGAAAGAAATCACAAGCCCCATTTTTGTGTTCAGATGAAATGAGATCTCGATTTACCTGTGCACTCCATTTACTAATGTCTTTGGCAGTGTAGGGAAAAGGTTGCGTTTGTGGACAGTGTTAAGCCACAACATTAATGCCTCCTGCTGCAGTTGCTATCACTGTCCTGAGGTTTCTATTGACTTACAACACAAAATGCGGTACCTTGTCAACATTACTCCATTCCATATAGGACCGCAACATCAGTCACTTGAATTATTAAGTGACCAATCGTTATCACTGTCTGTGCAAGGACACCTGCCACAATGCACTCAGACCAGGATTGGGTGGACAGATTCGGGGGAGTCAGGCTGGCACCAGGGGAATTCTGGGTAGGCTAATGTTTCTGGTGTCTGTTTGCTAGTCACTGTTTTGTGACAATTCCACACAATGGGCTGCACAGATAGTTCTCTGCAGCTGTCTTGAGCTGTGATGATACCACAGAAAGTAGATGCTGGTACAAGCATAAGGGCCAGTATGCTTTTGTTTTCTACCTGCAAACACTTCAAGCTGAAAGAGGGTCTCTGAAACAGGTCAATGAGGAGATTACCCACACCACAGGAAATATGATCTATCAAAGTGGTGAACTGTACAGATTTTTTCATCAGCTATAACCTTTTTTTGGCCTTTGACAAAGTCTTGCTGGCAGTGTGGAAATTATCATCACTTACTCTGTATTACTTACTGTGTCACCAAACTCAGTGATTTTCTTTTCAAATAGTGAATAGAACTTAGAAAAATATCATAGAGAATCCTTTCTTAAGCAATAAAATGAGAATTTTTAAAAATTCCATTTAGATCTTAGATCTGAGGAGCCAATGTCACATAGCGAGGGTTTCTATTGCGCTGAAAGTGCCATCAGTCCTCCCTTTCAAAGTCCCACAAAACCGAGGAGCCAACAGGGAGCAAACCACCATTTTGTACATACAAAAAGATCAAAGACAGTCTATACTGGCTTGTAGTCTGTATGATAAATTTTAAGTCCTGAAATGTTAAGAACATCCCAACATTAACAATGCAATCACTTTCTTACATAGACCTCCAACTTAATTTCAATAAACCGACTCTGCAATAATGGTACATGAGTTTAATTCTACAGAAGATTAATGACGCTGCATACATGGACATTTCAGCAAATAAAGTAAGTACATCCTTGTGCTGGACCCATACTGAATCCGTAATCTTTGAGTGGCAGAGGCATGCGCATGTGTCCTGCAGGAGTGGCAGAGTGGATAGGTGCAGCATTGTTCACCACGGGGTAAAGAAGCCTTTTCCGCTTCCTTTCATTCCCGCTCAAGGCCCTTTCTGAGGAGCAAAGCTCTTATCTCACCAATCAAAAGGGCCTTCAGTGAAATCCCCGGGCATTTTCTAATTAGAATAAAAATCCAAGGGTGATTTCTGAATAATGCCCCAGCTTTCTCCTCTTTAAGATCTCCATGAATCATTCATGGGCCCCTAACTGAATTGTGTCACCCTCGTTTTTTTCCACCAAAAGCCTAGCATCATGCAACAGTATGAAAGCTGGGCGTCCGAAATAAAGCAGGCTCTGTGGAAACGGCGCGGAAGGAGGGGGATACTCATCATGCAGACAGGATTCTCTCATCCTCAGCTTGATTTATTGATTTTATTATAACACCTCATCACTCCCCACCCAGTCCTCTTTGTCTATGCATCTCAATTGGTGTCACCACAGAGGGGCCTTTACACCCTGCATATGGGGCAACCTGGTGCCAAAAACATAAAAGGCAGAAAACAACCCCCAACACCCCCTCGCCCTCACCTGTGAAATGCTGTGGAGGAGGCGGTTAAGAGCAACCTCAATTAAGTGTGCGCTTTTATGTCTCCCTAGTGCTCTACGTACCATTTTGTATTGGCTGCAGTTTCGACTATTCTTTATCTTTATTGCCTTGAGAGAAAATGATACAGGGAAACAAACCCAAGTGACAAAAACAAAACAGGACTGCATTATCACAAAAAAAAAAACAATTTTGTCTCACTCAAAGTTTAAACTGTTGCCATGCCACGATATTTGTGAGAAAAATACATCAGTTTCAAAATTCAGAGAGACAAATTCTATCAAAGAAGTACTATTGTGAAGGTTCCATCTTAGTGGTTGTATAACCAGGGGGCACCAAGTTCAATTTGCATAGTTTTATAAAAACTTATATATTGCTTATATAATATTAGTATATATATTGCTTTTTGCATTAAGTGAAATTCAGGCAACTCTTCTTGTCTGAATTTTATTTCTGTACCAAAGTGAAGCTGCTTTCTGATGTTTTATTCAGTCAGATTAGATTTCATCTTAACTGATTTTAAAAGTATGCTCATCATGTTTTTTGATCGACAGTGATTATGGTTAATTTCAGTGATATTCATTATTTCCTTCCACTAACCGCCTAATAGAGAAATTACTGTTTAAAAAAAAGTTTTTTTCATAATTACTATGATTCAGAACACTTTCAAAGCCACTGTTAGTCAAGGACCTGAACACAAAAGCCACACAAAAAATCTAAACTAAAAAAACAATGTATGCTACCTATAATTTATAATCTGATGAACATAACTGTTATGTCGATTCATAGATATCATGCAAAAGTTTACAGAAACTGCAAGTTTAATCTACATTATGATAAAAACAGGATCTTCACTACACATAAAAAAATGCATAGAGTTTCATGAATGCATACCTGCATGTCAACACTTACTTGGTGTGGAGGGCATATTAGGAGGTATTTCACAAAACCTTTTTAATTATACAGATTAATTAATTTTTCCACAATAATTATGAACAATTATAGTGACAAAATATATGTTTACTAGATCTGCAAGGTAAATTGATGCAGGTGCACTGTATGTGAGACTGTCCCTACCTCCATTTCCATATTTTCATCCTCAGTGCCAGGGTTTTAATGTCTCTGTGCTTATACATGTTCTTCGGTGGTGATCTTATGAGCCATGGTCAATGAATAAGGTGAAGGTTTAACTAAAAATTCTCTTATTCTTAATGTATTGCACTAAATCTATATCTGACAAGTACCTACCTATTTCCCAATTTCCTGTCCAAAACATTAGTGTGCATTAGCTGACAAGCACTATATTCTCATCAGGATAAATTATTGTTAATAACAATGTGAACTGTATTGCACATCCACGCTCCATTAGTTTTGCTTAGATTTGTATGTGCAATTATGGCCAGTTATTTTGCATAACAAAAAGGTGTATCTTCATCTGGACCGAACACAACGACTGTTGATGGATTAAAGTAATGGACTCTTAAACAGATTTCAGCTACCAGGCAGCCATATTCGTAGAAGATCAACATCACTCCGTTCACCTGTCAACCGGCACAAGACAAATAAAAGCTGCACACTTCCTGAGTCTGTGACAGGCGGCATACTTACTGAGGAGCCATTATCAACACGTTTCACCTCATTAACTCCAGCAACACAAAACAATTCGTTTCCCTGTGCATTCTCTCATCTCAGATGGAAATTAGTTTAGTGCGCACAAGTTTTCAAAGTGCGTTCATTACCGTCATTGTTCGAGGCTCTTGTCTGAGTGGCAGTGCCTCTCCTGGCTTTCACCTTTCACTTGGTAAGTGGGAGGTCAAGAGGCTGAGACCTGCTGAATAGCTATAATGCCTCAGCCCTTCCTAACTGACCACAGCGCAGACTCACGTCTTGAGTGCCACTGACAAAAGTCGGCGCTGATTTTGACAGTCCAGTCCTGTCCCGCTATAATTGCGCTCTGAATTGCCACTTTGCCACAGAGTTCTTTGAATCTGTGACAATCAAACATAAGGGCGCTGCATAAAAGATGGTGTATTGATCACGCTGTTTAGGATCATTGATGGGCAGGCTTTTCATGCATGAAAGAGCCCCTCTCAGCAGGGTGTTAAACACTATGGCTCTCTTCAATGGGCAATTGCGGGGTGGACTGCCAAATCCATAAAAGCTGGAATATGACGGAGCAGCCAGTGTGCCACTGAGATATCACAGAGCCATCAGTGTGTCAATACAAAGAGAAAGATACATGTACACTCACTTTTCTGAAAACACCAGCTTTTGGAACTGGGCGAAACATAATTTGATCAACACATACACACATATTCATACATTCATGAACAAATAAATATCATGGTATTGTATAACTTATCAGCTGCAGACACTGTTAATTATATAGTGCTTAATAAGGACTTCTCTGTACAACTGCATTATTCCTCAGCTTTACTATATTATTGACATTAACTTTGATGTCATGGTAAGGGTACATTATAAACCCAACGTCCAACATCTGACACCCCCTGCTAACCCACGCCCCATCCAGCCAACCAATCAGAGCCCATGTTCATTCTGCCCCCACCTCAGAAATACCCCCACACCCCACCAAAACATCCATAACAGATGAACCAGCACAAAATGGGTTGCAGCTTACAGAAAAAGCTTTTTAAATACCGAGTTCTGTATAAATGAAGTAAACACTGGCGTGAATAAAGGGTCTTGAGACGGAAGACTGCCTGCACCTGGAGTAAATGGCTTTGAGATTGAGAATCCTCACACACTGCCGCAGATGGGGTTCTGAAATGGCCTTCTGCTCCGCGCTCATACGGAAACGCCTGCTCCATTACAGCGCTGGTTGATTTTTCTCCCGAGCGCTACATGCGTTGTGAAACATGGCAAGGCATACTCTGGGTCACTAAAGTTCAGCAAGAGTTTTGGTCTCATGATGCTAGCGCATCCTGCTACCCGACACTTCAGGCAATGCTCACATCCGTACTGTCTGTTGTGCTGGGGAATTTTACTCTGAATACGCTATATACACCTTGACATAAAAATATTTCCCATATATCCCCTTTTCTCAAATGCTTTTTATATTGGAGGAAAAAGAACTGTAAAATAAGACCAATTGCATTGATTTGTTAACCTACATTGAAGAAAGCTGCATTTATCTTACCAGTCTACACTGTATCCAGGGCAACGGCATATACTCTGTGTACTATATCTGTCATAGAATTTACCCACCAAATATTTGGATGATTTATTGAATGAAAAACTGGATTAAAGTTCTACTGTAGTCAACTCTGAGCAAATGACATCACCCACTGGTTGTGTTCCAGCACATCACGTCTTCAGAATCCATCATCAGGTGCAAACCACTGATCAGCTGGAATTCAATAAATATTTTTTTTTAAGCCTGGCAGTCAAAAGTTCTATGTCTAACAAGTTCTATCATCTTTTCAAATTATTGCTTGGAGAAGCCAGGATTCCTAAAACTAGGAGTTGCCTTCACAAAGTGTTCTTCTAGTGGGCAGCAATACAATAACACTGTTGGACAGCATTGGATAATCTGGAGTGCAGCCTTGCACAGCAGCTGCGATTCTGCACGTTGGGGATTTTAACTCCTACACCTCTGGTCATTGATCCTGTACTCTTGGAACAAAACCAAACAAAACAATCTATTGTTTGAGAAACTGAGAGTTGCTGTATTTATCACAGTCTATGTTGATGTCTGAGTAGGCTCTAATGCTAGGCGTACACCACTGTGATATGTCTCCTATACAACAACTGCAGCTCAGAATAATAAACCTACCTAACCAATTACTTCAACTCAGATGGGTCTAAAATGAAGGTAGGGACTCTACGAGTTCAGAAACAACAATTCTATACCTAAACACTTCCAGGAACCACCCTGTGAGAGTCTGACCAGTGTCATGTGATGTTGTTGCTACAGTAATTGCTGTTCCCAGACTATAACGCACATGACGTCTCACAGGATCAGACTGGAACAGACTAGTTAGTGTCTGATTGCAGCAGCATGGAGGCCATATATGAGCATTTGGGGAATTTCTTCTTTGGGGCAGAGCGGTCCCTGGGTGCTCACCTCTGTGGGTTGGGCTCGTTGTGCTTGTCTCTCTCATGCTTGATCATCCTGTAGCGTCCGATCCGCACGTCAGGCCGGGACACCTTCATGCCATTCAGTGTGATCCTGCGAAAAGGAGCAGCAGTACGATGAGGGGATGAAAAGTTCCCTATACAAACACATTCTCATGTACATTACACATGCAGTCACTTGCCCCAGCAAATACTCATCGATCCATCTTACCCATGTATCTACTATGTCATGTAATTTGTCATGTAATGTCAAACTAGTACAGTACATCCACCCGACTACAGTAAAATAGGGAGAGGAGTGCTGTCTTGTAGTGTTATTCTGCTAGACTGCGTTGCAACATGAAAAATCAATTGCAGCTCTCCAGAACCTGTACTTTTCCTACACAAAGCATGCTGCAGTGTAGGGAAGGCAGGATCCAGTACAGGCCTGCTGTGATACAGCCGTGAGGGGATGATCATTAGCAATGCACTCTGGGAAGCAATGCAACTGAAGAATCAGGGCACCCCTTACCGAGCTTATAGAGCAGCACAGGGGTTGAATAACGAAGTCTGTCATCTATGCTCATTGGTGCTAATCAGTTCGCTTCCCCCTCCCCCAACCACTGCATTTCTTCCAAACAGAACGTTTTTTGAGGTTTCAGCCAATTTTTAACCCCGATTTTGTTCTGTCTTCTCTGAACATGATACGTATCGGTGTACCCTCTCTCAACTCAGGCGACAGCATGGACAAGCACACATTCACCTTTGATTCCCTGAGCTGCTCACTGCTGTTTTTCACTCGGCTGTCCACTCTTTGAGCTGTGCAGTCACTCAGCTGTGCTGCAGAAGAGTACATTTCATGCACAACTGCTACAGACAAACTGCCGGGGCCTGACTGACCAGGGGTGTTGCTCTTTCATGAAGAAACAAGGACAAAATCACAGACTAATCCAGTCCTTGTCTGGGTAATGTTACATCCATTTGCGCACTACCATACAGGATCGCCAGTCACACTCGGCCCTTGCTCAATCAGGAATTTACAACTGACTAAGGGATAGATGACAACACTAGAACGCATTGCTTTAGCATGATTAACCAGCAAGCCCACAATTGTCTAGTCTGCTGTGCACAGATCATCATTCAGAATATGGGCCTCTCTGGTTCTTGGCAACAACTTCTATCACCAAACATACTGAGTGCAAACAGTACACCAAAGGAGAAAGGCTTAATTACCATGTGCACTAGTACAAAGCTTTAAAGTCTGAAAAATATTTGATCAGGGAGATGTAAAAATCGTGCAGCACCCTCTGCACAGAGGAAATCCCATATTAGATAAATAGCACTGCTGAGCAATTTTTCCCTCCTCCCATGCTTCTACGCCACAAGAAACATACTATAACACTGTCATGTTGATGTCCTGTCAGCGGAAACCAGCGTTAGTAACTGCTGAATACCCAAAAGTAAATAGGTCACACACTGGACACTACCCTCCAAGCCATTGAGTCTTACTTTGCATATCACAATTAGAAAATAAAAGCTGGGCAGACAGACAAGCGTGGAAATAAGCTGAATGTTCCACTGCCAGAGTTCAGAAGATAATCTTTTGAAATCGTTTTTCTTTTGTGCTGAAAGAAAAGCAATGAGCTTCTGATGCTGAGCACATTTTATTTGTATATGTATAATGTATGCACAACAAACACACACGTGTATGGGTGCATATACACACGTGTGCATATACACACAGAAATAATGTTTTTTATCTATATATAGTGCTTTACAAAAACAAAAACAAGAGTGCATTATACCTTGGTAGCAATATTGACTTGTTTAATAAAAAGGAAAACCCAGGACAAGTTCATTCCATACAGTAAATGTCCTTCTTCCAAAATACACATTACAGGTACAACTCAAACTGGCAGAGTATGAACCCTTGTTAATGTCACACCATTTTCCAAACCGCTGTTGTGATGATTGCAGATACACCCCCTTACTCACACACCCTGCACTCACAAACATACAGGCAGTTTCACTCACCAATTTATGAAACAGATGAGAAATACTAACAACATCAACAATAACAACAAGCAGCAAAACATTCTGGATAGGATAAGGCACACCTAAAAGAAAAAGTACATATGATCCAGGACAGCTGCACAGTAGCACAGTATGGCTTTTTATGAAGAAGAGTACTCAGGTGTGGTGACAGATATGGTGACCCAGTATGTCGGGAGACAATACCATGGGGATGATTCTTGTCCACTTCAACACATTGTTCACTCCCTAAACGTTGCAGTTTATTCTTGCATGAATTGTCCATCTGCATGAAGGACATATTCATAATAAGTGATTTGGAACAGCAGCTCTAGGATGTTCAGGGTTGGTGTGGGTGTCTATTGAAACTGCGATCTAGCATACTCACTAAGTTAAATGTGGCCACTCACACTGAGTGGAATATGATTTTGCTGAGATAAATGACCTTGTTATGTTAATGCCACCTTGAATGCAGTAAATTGAGAACACGACATGTTGTATGTCACTGATCATTTAACGTGTCAAAGAGGCCCCACATCCAAAGCTGTATTCTCATTTATTGCATTTTAATCCCTCTCAGCATGTGTGCATATGTAACACATAAATCAGAAGATGGCATACGTTTATAAGAATTATGACAGGGGCAGTGAGTCTGACACATTATGCTGTGTGTCTTTTTTTTATAAAACACCAGTTTTGTTCATTGTGAATATCCCTTATGCCATGGACACACACACAAAACTCTCTCTCTCTCACACACACACACACACACACACACACACACATACAAACTCTTGCATGCACACATGCACACACAGGTGTCTCATAGAATGGTAATATCCTTGTCAGATTGTCTTCTACCAGACAGGGGAGCAGTCAAGCCTAACATAGCTGTTTGTTTCGCAGAGCCGTTGGTGACTGTTCAACAATCAAACAGAGTTTCACCTCATCAAAGCATCATCAATCCGGATTAAAGCAAATGCCAAATGGAAAAAAAATGTCAGCGGTCCTGGGCAAACACAAGACCGTTTTTATTCTTTCTACAGAGCCTCAGAGATTTCCTGAAGTGACTGGACGGAATTTGCAGACTCTTGGAAAACAATCGCATTTGTTTTAATCACTGCAGCTTAGCGCTTGACTGCCTGAACAATCTGACCATTACAATCCATCTCCTTGGCTTTTTGTTCACGTGCTCAAGGGAGAATATCTTATGTTTGTCATGTGAGCATCACACTATTCTGATCAGAGTCACCAATAGCCTGGCTGTCTTATCTCGGTTTCAGTGGAAATCAAATAAAATGGATGGATTAAAAAAATTATTACGGTTAACAGTATAAAATGAGACAGCACTGCCATAAATTATGCAAAGGGAGAAACTCCTCCTACTCCAGTAATGGCATGGTGGACAGCTGACCCAGAAAAGATACAAAGCGTTGGAAGAAGCAGCAGTGTGAAAGTAAAAAGCAGACAGCGGGAGATGGAGGTGTCAAGGGGCCAATGGTACCAGATGAGAAAAGAGGCTGACGGACGGGTTCAACCTCAATCCTAGCAAGAAAAAAAAAAACAGCAGGAAGCTACTGAACATAAGTCCAAATAAATGGAACGGGAATGGGAAAGGCAGGGTAGAACTCTATTTCTCCTGTGACCTCCTCAGACAGGCACCCAGCAGACCTTTTCTTAAAGCTGGAATTGAAATGTGCCCACCGGCAAAACCCCTGTTGCCATAATGCGATGTGGAGTCAGAGGTCCCTGGGTGCTTGAGTTAGACTGACACACAGAGTCTTGCATGAAGCTTTTTCCCCAGAAAGATCTTCACCTAAGAACTTTGACCAGTCAGTCTCTCAACACCAATTTTTTCCCCTACAATGGCAGCCCCAGTCTCACAAATATAAATTCTCTGCAACTTCTGTGGACAATCTTAATTTGACAAAGATGCATGGTTTCTTAACGTCTTTATTAAATTAGGCTTATACCCTTTAATCTGCACAGATACAAGGACTATTCTCATTCTCATTTCCCCTCCTCACACGCAACATTACGCATTCGTGTTGTGATAAATGACTTTTGATCATTCAGCCATCTGCTGGACTTTTGTGTTATTTTAGATTGTACAATATTAGCCAAAGGGTCTGTGATTGCTACACAAAAATGAATATTCATGTGTTTTTGTTTGTTTTTAATCAGTCTTCCTTTTTCGACCTTGGTGAAAGGGTGAAATTACACCAAACGACACAGAACTGTTCCTGCCTCGAACAATAGATAATTTACTTACTTTTCATCAAGGGAGTTCACTCACATATTCACAGCTTTAAAGACCAATATAAATGCAGGACCATCGTTACCCACATGCAGTAAACTCTTTCAACAGCACACTCCTGCTATAAACAATCAGAGAGATGCAAATGCTTTTTGCCTATTACAAAACAACTGTTAGATTGTACTATTGAACAAACATGGAAAGGCCTACCTGCTGACAGAGCATTGCCTTTGTACCACACTGCCTGTTATGGACAGAAACAATCTGCAATGGTTTTGGCCTTCAACCCAGCAATCCTTCACTGAACTGCATTCACTCAGGGCCCGATTTACGAAAGCATTTAGTACATGCAAAATTGTTTTGCTGATGCAAAAGTGCAAAGACAGCATTTTGTGATTTTCTGAGGTAGTTTGTTTGCTCTGATGACAAATTATAACATTGAAAGTATGAGTGCAAAAATTACAACATGCTAAAGGCTCTGATAAATCTGGCCCTTATACTTTTACATTTTAGTCATAATTAAATTCATGTGTTGAATGTCTATGGTCAAATCTTGACTAAATCCACACCATTACACAAAGGTGAAAGCTACCTGCACTAAATGTATGCTTTCATAAACGTAAGGAGAAGTGAAATAAAAAAAAAAAGTGAAATACGATCAGCATTTCTGTGGTATCAAACAGGAGCTGCTTTCTCACAATGAATGGACAGCGTGGACTATTAGATAAAATGGTGAAGAAGTATGAGGCATGCACAGTCCTGAAAGCAGTAAAATAGCTTATGAGTATTTCAGTGGAAATAAGTAGAAATGATGCCTACCTCATGACTGCGGAGGGGATGGCAGTGGTAAATGGAGGCTATTACAGTGCTGCTCAGTGGCACATGAATGCACACAATGAACGCACCTAAGAGTGTATCAATCTCCAGCACGCCGCTCGCCTTCCACTGCTTATTGCCATTGCCTCATACAGCAGTCTCAACAAATCTGTCATTTCACTTTGTTTTAACAGCTACACAGACGACCAGCACCCCTGCAGGATCCAGTGTGCTCACAGCGCAGAATATGGCTGCCTGTGTGTACTGCTGGCAGTATGTGGGGAGATACAGCACTGTACGCAAAGTTGGCAGAATACATGAACGTTTGTAATATGTGTATGTTTTGATCGTGTGTGTGTCCATGTAATGTTCACATTACTGGGTTTACATTTTCAAAAGCTACAGGCATTCTCTTTCCTTAATTAAAGGAAAATATAAAAATGATGTTTTGTGCTGAGCACAATGTACCTACATTCACTTTTAAACAAACTGCATCTATAAACCCAGAATCTCCTCTCGCTGATGATGCAAGACAGTGTGTACTGCTGACATAAAAAAAACATTCTTTTCTGCAGGTAGCTCTCTGACCACTTAAAGACACAGAAAATCTAAGCAGGAATAGCTCCTATCAATTTGCAGGATGTGAACAGATCATTTCAAAGCTGCTTTCAGGAATTTAGCAGTTTTATGAGGGAACAGTTGATGGCTCTGAGAAGCTGTATTGTCTCTGCTTCTTGCTCCTACAGTCTTGGACCGATGCTGTAAACCGTGTGCCAAACCAAAAGCCTTGACTACCGCATAGGTGACAGATACGAGTTTGAAGGCACAGTTAGTGACAGACTTAAAAAACTAAGTATTGAGCCAAGCCGCGGTAAGATCCGTCAGCCTTGTAAATACACATGAATGCTTCCTAAACGGGCAGAGTGACAGAGAGACATGAGGTACGAAGTAGACTTCACTTTTGTTAGTGCAAAGCGTCAACTGAAGATGCAAAGGAAAATTTAATTGTCACTGAAGCCATGCTGAGCACATAAAACATTAGATGACAGTTATTCAACACGCAGCAAGCATTACAATATATTTAAAGCTATTAAACACCTAACAATAGTACTGCTACATGGTTTACAACATTGGCTGAGCATGGTTTATGATGAAAAAGATACGTAGGTACGTGTAAAATCTGATTTTCATCTATAATGTCAGATGAAAAATCTTACCATACATTTGGCAAATATAATGTAAAAAATATTTTACATGCAGTTTACCCAGTCATTTATGTAAAATTGTTTAAAATAGTATGGCTGTAGTTGCCAAGTGCATGGTAATACTTCTCATACTGGACTGCTTGACTGACAGTAAAATTGCAGGAGTTGAAGGAACATCGCAAGAGAGGTTAATCAACTCCATATAGAAACCTGTCTCTATCCCCCTATTCTAGGCTTATAGACAATGACAGTACAACAAGTCAGCAGCTTTGTGTGGGTGCTTGGGCTGAATGCAAAGATGTGACCCTAACTAAAGCAGTTCAGTTGTGCTCCTGGAGGGCACCAGTCCTGCAGGGTTTCCTCTTTAGCAGAATAACACTCTCAGAGCTGTGGAGGAAAGCAAAGCAATACAGGGTTCAATCAAGACAATGTCAAGTTGAATCAGGTGATTAAGTGGCTGGCTGGAACAAAAACATGTGGAAACCAGGGCTCTGTGTGGTCAACGCTGAGAACTGAGTACACACAGCATATACTCCCAGAGCACTCTCATAATCAAAAGTGTTATGTATAACACTAAAAGGTGCACACTGAATGCCATGCACCTGAGCATGACGAAACACTGTCTGAATCATAAATAAATATTTGCTCTCTATATAGCCCATGTAGTGAGCAGCTATATCATAAGAGAGGCCACTGTCTGCTTTATGTAGTTTGCTTTCTGCATATTAGGTGGGTAGCTAGGGTCTAGCACTACTACAATTCATCATGTGGAGGCTCTCAATTTAAACCCGTGTTGGAAGTCGGTATGGATAAGAGTGACTGCTACATGCATGCAATGAAATGCATTGTGTGTGTGTGTTCATGTATATGCATGTTTAATTCTGTTTCTGTGTACATGTTTTTCTGAGCCATTCAGATTGAAGTGATTCAAGCCTTTAAAATTGTACCATTAAGAGAGAGAAGACTGTGTTCCAACAATCAACATCACAACAAAAACAACATTTAGCCCTGACTTTGCTCAGCACAAAGCATAGCTGTGTATAAACTGCGGATATCTACAGAAATGTGTTTTCAACTCTGTGAGGAACAATAAGATAAGATTGATACTAGATTTTACTTGCCCTTGGAGGGGGAACACACATTGCTCAAGGTCTCCAGTAAGAAAAACGGAAACGTAGGAATTGGGTTGTCATATACAGAGTTAACAGAGGGCTGTATGCCCACCCTTATCCAGGGTATCTTTTTCCACACATGAGGGATTTTCTTCATTCACACAGGAAACCACTGTCATACTCAACAAGAGCTGGCATCTACGTGACATCCACTGGCTTATTTCCATCATTTCTGGACTCTTTCTGTGTCAGTATAAAACTGTAATTGGCCTTGAATAAAAAATTACTATTTTTTTGCAGATGAGAAAAATGGAAGTATTGCTCAGAACTTCAGTGTTGTGGTTAATCCTCTTTCGACAGCCATCCTGCCCTACCCTTGCCCTTTTGATTGGCGTAACCCAGAATTTCTCCAAATCTTTTTTGTGCCACGGTGCGTTTAATTGCATTAGACCCTTGGAATCGAGGGGAATTGGAATCATCAGCCCTACTTAATTTCAGAAGGACACACTCTGGAACGAGGCAGCTGAAAGGAGTAGCCCTCCTGGCATAGGCGGGGGGGGCATATGACGCAGGGAACGGTCATGCGGTCACGCTGGACTGAGCCACTCCTCTGTGACTGTACCGCTGACAGTTCTCAGTCTCCTTGCGCAGGGGGTGAGTGGTTTTGAAGGGCGATCGATCAGACCTGCGTGAGAAACTAGGGAAACAGGACTACAACAAGGCTATGATCATGCCCTCATAAACCACTGCTACTGCTGCTGCTAACTCAATGCCTGACATTCTATAAATATTCTGCCACTACCTTGCAGCCCGACTAAAGTATATGAAAAAGACAAGGACAGAGTATAAGGGTTTTTAACAACTAGAATGGAATAAAAAATTTGTTTTTATCAATAAAGACTCATTTTACTTCCATTTATTTGAAATTCAGGTGGCTGAAATTCTTGCACATAGGGCCTGAGAAGAGGCTGGCGTGGTAGACTGCATTGCTGAGACTCTGTAGGCTCAAAGGAGCCATATGCGCGAAATGAGCAGAGGTGGGTGGGGGCGGGCGCAGAATGGCTGTCAGGTCGGCTGGGAGAAATTCACTCTGGTGCATTCTTTAGAGTGAGGGCAGACAGCAGGCACCGGGTCGTCTGACGTGAGAGCCTCGGGTAAACTCTCTCAGGAGATAAGGGTGTTCACATGCTCTAGAGCTAGCAGATTAGACACAAATTGACCTAAGATGCTACCAGGTGTGGAAGGTGATAAACTAATGGGAAGTGAGAGGAGGAGGAGGTGTCGTGGCTTTTTGACATTCACAAATACGCTGTGTGTTTTAATTGAAGGGTGCAGGAGCTCAAGGTTTTTAAAATGGATCATCCCTGTGACACTTTTTGAAACAACATATTAAATGTATGAGTCAGTCTTCTTTAAATATTACCAGTGTATGCACAAATCACAAAGGCAAGGATGTTTCACTGCTATAAAACCTGCATTGGGAGTGCACAACTATATAACTCAGCCAAACGTATCTAACGATATGTACATTCTTCCAATGACATGCATGTTGATTAGTCAGAAGAGGACAGGGCACATCCATACATTCATGTTTCCCCATAGCGTAGCAGGGTGTGCAGTGAATGACTCTGACTCACAGTCTTGCACTGTTCAGAGGTGTTCTATCACGGGTGGCACTGCACACAGCAGCGGTTAAGAGGTTTACAGTTCTGCTTGTTTTACAACAAACTCCTGGCAGCTCCCTGGCTCTCAGGGGAAGCCCCGAATCTGAAGGTTATCCTAAGACTGCGAGGGCGTTTGGGGACCCAAGTTGGGGCCTGGAGGCACATCAGTCAGGAGAAAAAAGCGTGGCTGTCACCGGCAAAGATGCGACAAAGGAACTGTCCCCTCTGGGTACCCCTTCCTCCTCAGTGACTCAGACAGACACCGACAATGATTACGGCAAAGTTTCCACTCTGAAGTGAGATTTGTTTTTTACAAGAGGATGCTGGAAAAAGCATACACTAGGTAAAGTTCAGAGGATTTTTTTTGGAGGGGTGGGGGTACAGGGGCTGGGGGTGTATGTGCAATGGGACAAGTCGACCCTCACCCCCCGACTCAGAGCTCAACTCGAAGCTACGTCTGTCTGCAGCTAATTTACTTGATGATTCTGTACAGCGCCGACCTTCTGGCCAAACCTACACATCCAGTCAAAAATCACAGTTGGGAAGAAGATTAGAAAAAGCTGTTCATTCAATTATGTGTAGAAAATCCACCTGCAGATATTGCCTTTTTCCACAGATAAAAGGACTAAATAAAAAGTTATTATTGCGGGGCATTTTTCTCTGGCACAGTAACAAGGGCACAGGTGCAGCTGGGCTCAGACACAGGAGTGTGTGCCTCTGTGATTTCTGACACAAAGGCATTGGGCTACAAAAAGTAGCCTGAAGATTAATTCAAAACATCACACCACCCCATGGAAGTAGAATGTGTCAAGGAGGAAAAAATACACAACACAAAAATGTAATTTATTGTTCAAGTGTCCGTAAACCACCTTAGCAGAGTCATTAACAACTGCAAAAGTTTTGCAAACGCTGGAACTGAACCCAATAATTCATAAGAAATAATGAAGTCCTTCATTGTCAAATGCATTCTTTAGTCACATTTAGAGTGAGTTATTCACCCAAAGGCAAAATAGGCTAACTGCTTCAAAGTCTCCCTGCCTTAGCAGGAGAACATCACAGCCAGCGAAGGGCTCAAATTAGGCTGCAGTATCCGGTCTTGATTCTTGTCAAGCAAGTCGTGTAAACAGTTTCCCTGCTGGGATCCTCAGCTCTCGGCCATGTCCTTGTGTGAACTGTGATGTGTCACAGCGTCGCCCTGCTTTGAGCCTAATCAGAGCTCACTCCTCATCGCTGGGAGACCGTTACATCAGTGGCGAGCCTGACAAGAAGAAGTCCTGCAGATTGTGGGTCAGGCTGCTAGGGGCTGGCAGCGCTGATGAACCCAAAGGTGAGGGGAGTGCCCGCTGCAAGGGGGGCTGAACTGCAACGTGCCAACTTCCCCGCCCGTGGAATTTTGCTTGCGTGCGAAGTGACTGTGATTCCACATCGGCTGACTACTGTACGCCTCTATGAAAATCACGCCATGTTCTTCTGTCCTCCCACTCCCTCTGAATGATGTAGCTGATTCCAGTCTGTGAAGGTTTGATTGTTAGTTAGTCTGCTTCAAGAGGGAGTTCAGGGCATGTTTTCATAAAGCATCTCAGAGTTAAGAGTGCCTGATCTAAGATGAGCTTTTCTACTGACCACATCCTAACCGCATCCATTACCAACTAAAAAGTGATACTGATCTGAGATCAACAATTTCACCCGTGAAAATGGAACCTATTCTTAGCTTTACTCTTTTTCTCATCTCACAACTTTGTCATCATGGGGTCCATGTCACATTCCAGACCTTTGGGGGTTCTTGTCCTCCCCTGAATAGAAGTGGGACAACCAGACTGGAACGGTCACTGGAGTGTGAGAGACAACCATGTGCAGGTGTGGTCTTTGTGCATTGACTTCTGGAAGAGCAAAATAAAAAAGCTGCACGTCTCAGCACTGTCCTCTGACATGGCAGTGAATATAGCATCCCACAGTCCTTTGTGTCATGCAAAAAATATGCAAAGCCACTGGCAGGCTATTTTCTGGCTGATTTACAATTCAGCCTCAGAAAACCATATGTCTAATCAAACACTTTAGCCAGTTTTTTCAAACAGATGGCACCCTTAATTTGTACACTGAGGCAAAAATGGGTGAGGCTGTTACCTAACACTGGCAGATATGCTTGCCTTGTGGAACACTGCAGTTCTAACCTTCATCTTAAACCACACCCCCCCATCATCTCACTAAGATCAGGAGCTGATTCATATCAAATAATGCTCCCATCCTCAATCTCCATCAACGCAACAATAAACATCCGGCCGTGGAGTGTGGGAGAGCGGGAGTGGCAGCATAGCTTCCCGGGCTCTCTGATTTCCCACATCTTTTCTCTATGTTATCACATTATTGGGATTGCCATTTGCAGTGAGTGCCGGCAGTCACATATCACCTGCACCAGAGAGGAACGATATTTGACTCGAAGCAGCTATTTATTATCTTCCAAAACAAGTGTGGAGGAAATGGGAAAAGGTTCATTCTCCATGTCCTCTGTCAGACATTTGAAAGCCATACATTTTCAAAGCAGAAATAGACGGAGATTAGAGATTGTTAGAGATTGGCTGGGGGTCGGTTTTGCAATGGGGGGTCTTCAGATTTCGCGCTTCCACAGAAACTAACAAAAGCACAAACGTGTTGTCTAGACAACCCTAAAAGCTTGAGCCCCCTTTGCTGTGACGCTTTCTTAAGGCTTTAGAATTGTTTCAAACTGACATGTCTGAGGTGCTCTCTTTCCCAAACAGCCAAATCTGCAGCTGGCTCAAAGTGGAAATGCACTAGCCTTAAAGACATGCACCTTCTGGTGATGTTTCACCAGCAGGATCCTAAACCGTCCTAAGGATACAATCCCATTCGCTTTCTTGACCTTTGCCTACTCTTTCACCAAAGTGGTAAATATGTACATGCTATAGTTGCCCTCTGAAAGATGTGCTCTGCACAACCAGAATTTTAACAATACTGTGCATATAAACGCATCTTTAATTTACATTGACAGTTTTATTGGCATCACCAAAGAATAAATTGACACAATGAACAGACACTCATGAACCAATGGGAGTCCTGCCACAGCAGGCACCAGAGCACCGTGGATTCAGCCCTGGCTCCAAGAGGCCCAACTGTATTCCACTCCATTTCTATAAACGGGATACCTCACCCTGGAGCCACTGCTCCTCACCTCCCACGGGCAGAAATCCTGACAGTAATACATGTTATTATAACTGTTAGCGTTATGCCTCTTATTGTGGTTTTGTCCTCTTAAAATACCCTTTCTCTCATGTTGCATTTTACTGTATGTATGAATAAAGTACTTATCTTATCGTCTTGTATTGTACTGTTATACCTGCGGATGGACCGCAGATGAAATGAATTTGTAACTCTGACACTCTGGTTTAATATTTTGGATTTATGTTAAAAATTGTACATAGTCCCTGAGAAAGAACCAAAGAAGGCCATTTCTGCTATGAATCTGTATCATTGGTTTTTCTTCTAAGAGCCAGTTCAAAATGGGGTCGGGTCACCGATTCTCCAGCATGCTCTTGAGATTTAATTACGAGATGTAACTGCCAAAACCAGAACTGTTCATGGAATGGCTTAAGGAGCTGAGCTCGATTTGGGGATAGAAACTTTGCACCCTTACCTGTTGTAGATGTCATCGTCCTCGCCTCCCCACCCCCAGTACTCATTGGGGAAGCCATTGATTTTCAGGAACTGTTTTTTACTCAGCCCGGAGACCCCTCCAAAATACCCAGCATAGGGCAGCCTGCATTGGGGAGAAAACCATGTTTAGGCCACTGAACCACATCAACACCATATCTCATTCACATCCAATTGGGGACCAGAGCACACAAACCCACAAATTTCACAATTTGTGCCCTGTCCTCTTTCCACAATCAAAACACACAATTTATTCAGAAATAGAAAACAGAAAATAAAATTTAACACACTGCAAGTGTTGATAGTTTATGTATCAGTGGCCTGGCATACAGATGTAAAAAAATAAATAATTGTTTATGTCAGCAATTATAAGGAATGTGAATGTTTGTGCATTTGAAAATAGTGATTAGTGGGCTACAAAATGCATCACTTGATTCTAGCCTCTACACTTGAATCTTTGAAAACACATAACATATAATTATTATGTCATGTGAAAAGCACTCGCACACATACACATGAGCACATTTTATATCTACTCAAATGTCTCAAAGTGCATATGCTACTGAAGGAAATAACAGATAACAAATAAGGTCAAACTAATGGAATACTGAAGCGCTCCACACTTGTGGAACATTCTGGAAAGCAGGTTCATCCCCACAGCTGTGTACAGCCGGTGACAAAGACATGAACTTCGTGTCATGCCGTCAACCTCTCTTGAATTGGACCAGCGGTCTACATCACACATGCCACATCAGATGCCATGAATCTAAAAATGAAGCTCTGTGCATCTGTAGTCTATATCCAAATACAGAATCCAGGCTAATGCACTGGCGGTGAACGCATCTAAAAAAGGTAATTCATCAATATGATCTTCCCTCGCTCCACAGATGACGATGCCATGCCGTGCGAATGGCTTTGGCACTGCTTTGTAACTCTGTCAGGCTACCGCAGTGACGAGCTCTGAAAGTGACACACAGCAGCCCTATCTGTTTGGAGCTGCAGTCTCAGTCAGTCCAGGGAGAGAGAGTCACACACATCACTTCACAACTGACACCTTCCCTCTGCCCCCAGCGCCCTGCACCCAGCTTACTGTCCAAAACTGCGGCCTGACGGAGCCCCGAGAATCTGGAGAAACCGCTGAAGAGGAGACACACGTCAGAAAGAGAAGAGGCATTCATAACAGAAGAGGTGGCCCGGAATGAGAGAGGAGGTGAGGAATGTGGGGTGGGGGCGTTGGTTAAGAATGGGAGAGAACGGGCGGGAGGTGGTGCAGATCAGCAGAGGAGTTGAAGAATGGGGGGCAGGGTGTGGAGATGGGGCTTAAAAACTTTGTTAAAATCATTCTCTTCCCTCATAAATACGTTCTCACTGGGCAGCCCTTTAGAATGCCTTCCTCATTCAGACTTATCTTTCCTTCTCTCAGACTTCTCTTTCTCTCTCTCTTCTCATTTTCCTTGAGCTTTGACTCACTCACATGTCTTTAATAGAGTACTTGAAAAAAACTGAATATACAATGTTAAGAGGATGTAATTTACAAGATATAGCCATCTATGTACAAGTATGTCTTTATTTCTGCGTGCAATATATGCTTTTACATGCACACAAGTTATCATACAAGAAGCCATGCAGACATAAGACTGTGCATGGAACAGCACTACATACAAGCAAAAAAAAAACATTTAACATGGCTCATGGAAACATGCTTAAAATTGGTATCATTATGAAAAATTAATTTGAGATGATATTGCTGTTGTGAGTTATGCATTGTGGTTACATTTACTCAAGCTAACATCTCTCAACCGTGAAAGAGATGGAGAGAGCAATTTTAACTTTGTAATGCATGATTCCTGCCGCCCCTTCTGTCAGTACCAGGGGAAGGCGGATGGTGGAATGGGTGCCCGCCAGGAGCGTGCTCCAGGCCACTGTGCGCAAGTCAGCATGCAACACGCTCATCACTGGGGCAGGCAGCAGCTCAGTGCTAACCGAGACAACAAGCGTAAACAAACAAGTCCATCTGCTAGAGCGACCGTCCCCTCGGAAACAGGGCAGGGGGAGGAGCTCTGGCATCAGGGAGGCCCTCTCCTTCCCTTTGCGAGACCTGCTCACCAATGCCACCCCTTTTCCTCCAGAAACAACCCCATGTGGTGACTCAGAGTGCGGCGGAAAACCTGATCTAAGTCATGGGTGAGAGGAGAGTCAGAGCAGGCTTGTTATCACTGCGGCTGCAGTATCGTTAGCTGGGCAGCACCCTGTGGCCAGTCACTGGGGATGTGGGTGTCATCTACACACACTGGATTTCAGCCCTCCTGCGGCAGGGTGCTGACACAGTCACCTTGTAAAGAAGCCCGCTAAGCGATCATTAACGTTCATCGCATTGTGGGAACTCAATTAGTCATTTAATGATTCATTATTCTCAACTGCGCATTCCTTCAAAAGGCAATGCTTATGGCTATCGACATGCATTTATTCATTTTATTCAGAAGCATTCACAATAATATGTCAATTTAATAAACTGTTTACCAGCAGCAGCACAGTACGCTTGTGAGTTTTGTTACTTCTTTCCTTTTACTTATTACTTTTACTTATTATAAGCTGAGAAAATATAAGCTAATTATGTCTGCACCTTCATGACATTCAACAGCACACCAGAAATGTTTAATTACATCAAAATATGTATTCAGACCTGCATTTGTCATCACTCCGAAAGAAAAGTTCAGAGATCTTACTGTACACAGTCCTGCACCTCACTCATTTCCAAATGGCCATCAGTAACACACATTACTACAAAAAAATCTGTTCCAACTTATTTACAGTTAATTTTGATTTGATCGTCCTCTATCACGGGGTAATGGATTTTCCATCATTATTTTAAAATTAGTTTTTAATTAATCTTTCAGTCTGTGCACTCTATACCTGCACTCTAAGATGCCCTGTGATCGTTTGAAAGTTAAGACCACAATGGCTTCTAAAACCTGAGTGGCTGATGCTTTTAAATCCAGGAAATTGTATCAGTAAAGGAAATATGAGGAAAGAAATAGTGTGGCTGGCTATGTGCAGTATTTTTTGACACAGCTCTAAGTGTTTTTGCAGCTTACATACATAGATGCTTGGCCTCAGCAGCAGAGGGTGTTAATTAGAAAGTGCTGGCAAAGGTGCAAGGGAACAGGCAAATGTGACTTTTCAAAATGAGGGCCTCTGGCCCTGGTGCAACCTGTGTGTAACGAGGAGGGATTCAGAGCCGAGCCGCGAGCTGCTGCGGAGCTCGCTCGCTCCATCTCTCCACAAGCGATTATCTCGCCGCAGACGAGGAGGGCACACAGATAGCGCCTCTAATTCTCTCAACAAAAGACACGTCCCGCCAACACGTAGTGTCATCTCTCACTTCCTTTGATAAGAGGCGACAACGTGTTAGGAGTGTGTTAGTGTGTTGCCCCCCACCCCACCCCCTTATCCAGAGCAACAAAGACAGGCCAACACTGCAGAGGAAATTAAACATCTCTGAGCAGGCCGCCTTGTGACTTTGAGGACTCTCTGCCAGCATGCACCATCAAGGTAGCAATAACTTTGATTCCCAACCCTGCCCCTCTAAAAGCATCCTGACAGCTGGGGCCGTGAAACAGAGGAAAGGATCCCATCATGCAAAGGAAACACATTTCCCACATGCTATTGCAGACAGTTTTGAAAAATCAGTTTCACTATCAAGTAGTTAGTGTCAGTGTACACCCTTGGCTATGGTTGCCATACACTGTGCTACACTGAGTAATGAGGTGAGGGGAGCTACCTGAAGCCAAATTTGTCCATGGCGATGGCGAAGTGGCGGGGCTGGTCATAGCAGTGGTAGAGGTTTCGATCGTCCATGGGGATCAGGTCCACATCACTGAAGATAAAGCAGTCATACTCCGCCTCCTTCAGTGCCTCAGTGTAGCCGATGTTCAGCAGCTTGGCCCTGTTGAAGGTGTCCTCTCCCAACTGGATAGAAACACAGGAAACTGGTGAATCTCAGGTCAGCATTTCCACCAGACCAGCAGGAAGACTGCTGGCCATATGGCAAAAAGAACCTACAATCAGGTTCTGGGATAAACAAAAATAATTATTGCTAGTTATTCATGAAGGTAAACACACAGAAATTTATTATTGTATCACAGATAAGCAGATTTATGTATTGTTTCCATTCTTTTGCATAAGCAGGGAATGCTAGGGATTGTGTATCTTCTAATGGCATTATGGTAATGCAGACAGAATGCTGTACACAGTGGTAAAAATAAAACAGTACCACACAAAAATTACAACAGTAAGAAAGGTGAAAGTCATTACTAAGACATCACACTCTATTTAGCCAACATAAAAAAGAGAAAGTCACAAATATTTTGGTGCCCTAATACATCCAGAAAAAAATGCATTAGAGAAAATACATGCAGAGAAATAATGCATTCAGTGAAAGCCCACATAGCAGAAGCAAATACAGCAAAACATTACCTGTTTGAAATTTGTTATATTATTATTTTATATTCCAAATCATTATGGAATATTATGCTTCAGATCCAATGAATATGATTTTTCATGTTTTGATGGGGATTTTGACTGTCATGCCACAGGTAAAGTATCTTACTCAAGGGTGCCACAGCCGATTTGTACCCTTCAGATTTGAACAAATAATCCAGTGTTGCCAATAATCCTTTGTAATCCTGTATTACCTGAGATTTGATCTAGTAATCTCATGGTCAAAAATGCAGCAAATCCAGTGACGTATCCAACACGTCCACTGGACGTCATTCATCTTCTTACCCTTTATCTAAGATGATTTGCTACGCATTCGGTTTGACATCTTACATATTCTTCAACCCATCCTTTATTTTATTTATGGGGAAAAACTGTGATTGAATCTTAGATTCAAGCTCTCATTGAAAAAAGTGGCTATAATTGGATGGGGTGTTTTTATTTTGCTTCCACAAAGACCAAAGGGATGAATTTACCCTCACGTATTCCACTTCTCAGCAGGAGAAGACAAAATTATACAAAACAAGCACCTTCATGTCCTTCCTTTATTATTCACAGCAACACTAAAGCATACAGGACATGGTAAAGCATCTGAGTGACATATTCAACAAATTAAAATAAATATATTTGGTTTTTGAAACTGTATGCCACACTGAAGACTACATGCACATTCTAAAATATTCTACTTCAAAAAGTGTAAAAGCAAGCTTCCTTCAGCAAATTAAAGTCAGTTTGGATTGCTTTTATGCTGCTGCTTTCAATCAATAGTTACAACAATTCTCATCTTCTTGGAAGCACAAAAGAGAACAATAGTGGCCACTATGTGTTTTCATAAGAAAAAAATAGATAAGAAACATATTAAAAAAAGTGAAATGGCTCTTTTTCTCTTCAGATTTCTTGTTCATTAAACATTACTGTTCTCATTTAGATTGATGTAACTAGTCACGTTCCCAGTGAACATTCAAGCATCTCCAGCAAATAGAGCACCACATCTTCTGTAATCACAGGATTATGATAAAAAATGATTTACCAGAATCTGTAATTTGGATAAGTACGCAACCGGACGGAATTAAAAGTTGAGTTGAGAACCTGTAGACATGAATTACAAACAGCTGTTTTGAGAAATTCATTAGCAATATAATTTTGTAGTGCAAAACATTATACATTTCTGTGATCCTCTGCACAGAACAAATGTCACTCAGGAGACAAGACGGGGTATGGACCTGCTGAAAGCTGAACACAAGATGTGTTCAGATTGTACACGTCACTCTAATGAAGTCCCCTGCCTCAGGACTGAAAACGGGAAATGATATCAAATTCGTACTACTTCCTGTGGGGCCAACACAGACTGAGAATGTCGGAAATGACCGGCTGTGTTCCATTACAGATCGCTGCATTCTGCATACCACTGATCTGGGTCATACAATCTTCCAAGTGTAATCACTGGTTTTGGTTAGTGAAGGCCATTTCCTAAATTATACATCTGTGTAATTCTCAATAAAATCGACAAAATGCACCAGTTAAGTCTGACTGAATTTAGATGCAATGACCTGTTTTACATGGTCTACAAGAGAGCGCAAGAAAACCACTTCTGGTCTGAGAAAACCTCTCATGAAGTACAAAACAGGTAAAAAAGCTGTAATTAATTCTATCATGTAAATCTCAGATGTAATGTACTGAACTGATACAATCATAGGAAAAACATTACTACTATCCTACACATGTATGGCAAAACTCCAGCCCAAAATATTGTACCACCCATCAGACAAGAAAGTTGGCTCAGCCCCCACCCAGCAGCTCCTATAGGCTTATCAGATCTCTTCACTCCTCTTATACCTGCGCTGTGAGAGGTGATTAACCCCATTATTTTTATCTGAACATCACCGGGATAATTAATCAAAGTTCCCCCCCTGCACTGCACTGCAGTGCCATTCAATTTACCCACCTGACCCCCAGAGGTTGTCGTTACTGGACGGTTGCTACGGAGATGGATTATGGCCGCCACTCATCCTGAGTGATTGTGTTCAAAGTTGTCAGTGGTGTCCAGAGGGTTTATCAGCCTCCGGCAGACTAACCTTATCAGTAGCGGCTGCTATCAATGCCAGAGCCAGGGAGGCCAACAAATGAGAACTACACCGGGTGCTGGTCCATCAATCTTATGGTGCAACTGTGTGAATGTGACCATGTATGTGAGGGAATATGCGTGTGTGTGTGTGTGTGTGTGTGTGTGCGTGTGTGTGTGTGTGTGTGTGTTTGCCCGCACATGTCCGAGTATATGCATGTGCATTTGTGTGAAAATGTGCATTTATGTGTCATGAGAAATATGCAGTGTGTGTAAATGTGTGTGTGCATTTACATTCATCCAGTTCAGAGTTCAGTAGCATTTGCTATTCTGATATTCCTGTAACTGTCAATGTTTCAGGAAGGACACATTTGAATGAAATAATTATTGGGTTTTATATATACAACTAAAATGTATACACAGTTTTCACTGCAGTTTTCAGAAAGTAACCATTGCTTTGATGGTTAGAAGAGCTATAAATATCTTACAGGAAATGCAAATTATTTAGAGCTGAATTATAGATTAAAATGCAGGACCATATCACATAAAATGGTTTTTAAACTTTGTTGCTTCTGTAAGTTATAAATCCCTATCTGCAGGCAGCCCCACATTCCTTTCTGGAACTTGAAGTGGGAGCCATATAGTCATGGCTTGTCGTAATTAAGATTTGGGCCTCAGAGCACGTTAGCAATGGCTAGCCACCTCCTTCCATGTGATGGGGAGGCAGGCACCCAGAATCCTCATTAATGCCAACCTTCAGGTTAGGGGTAGTCTGTGAGCTTCAATAAAAATAGATGCTTTCAAACCACACTCTAATAGACCATTAGATCTATCAATGGGCTTTTAAAAGCCTTTGGGAAAGAGGGTGTGGGATACTGGAAATATGCCAAACAAACTAATTTACCGTAATAAAAGGTGCTGCCCACTGAAGCAGCAAGGCCTCAAAAAAAAAAATTCACAAAGAAACCTGTTTGACTGCGATTAATGAACGGCTGGGTGTTTATTCAAAACTGATTTACGTGAGAAGGATCCAGAGAGCATGGGGACTTGTAATGCAGAGTTCCAAATGTGGACTACTGGACGGGTGCTCCGCACAGTCAGCTCTTAGATACTGTCTGGGTCTAAGGCACAAGGGAACCAATCAGGAAGCTCCATTGCTCTGGATTCTGGTCTGCTTTCTCCTGCTTCGGCCCCTGAGGCAGGCCCCAAGCAAGTGTCAGAGTCCCATGTCTCAGTGACTGACAGCCGCATCATAGCTCTCAGCAGGGGGTGGGGGGGATGGGCTGCGATGCTCAAGCCACATCATCGTCACACAAAGCCCAGATAATTGGTTCTGTCGGACTCCCCCACCACAGTGCTAGCGTACACACGTGTTGTGTTTGGCATCTCCATCAGCGCAGCACAGACAAGAGAGGTCTAGCGTGCCCTTTGATGGCATCCATCACCATATGAACCTGCACTTGTCAATCATCGCTCTGGTGGCACCTGTCCTTCGACGGGGCAGGTTCACAGAGGCGTTTCTGGTGGGGTGGATTTATGTAAGGCCGCCCAGGTGGAGGCCACCTGCTCAGATCTGATCCAGAAATTCTGATGAGGTCATGACATTAATACACAGCCATGGAGACAAATATTGCACATCATCATCTCAGCTGAGTCGCCGAAGGCAGAACTTTACCTTGTTAAGTGATAAGAGTAAACTGCAACATTCACTCGTCCTGTAGGTGGCTCAGGCTACAAAGATAGGGGTTCAAGCACACAGCCTTCCTAGAAAATGATACAAGCCTGTAGATACACTAAATGATACGCCGGCCTCATGACATCCCATTGACATGGGCAGTATGCTGTTGGTGTGTTGGCAATGTGTAAGGAAGCAGGGGCTTGTCAACATGTGAGTCTGAGGAGTCATGTGCTCATGACCCCCCTTTAAAGTCTGTTGGCATGGTTGCTAAGGGAGATCAACTTGTCTGGTTGTTGTTCAGGTCAGGGAATCAAAAAAGTGGAAAGTGAACAACAAAGTTCAGAATAAGATACTGTCGTTCCCACTGGACTGATGCTTGATGTGAGTAGACTGAATTTAGGATATTCTTTTCTAGATTAAAGAACATACAGAGCTACTCCAAGCAGCTGAATAGCACAGAGAGTACAGGGTCATTCCTGCGTGTGTTATTCTCAGTCTATCTGCACTATTATTAGGTCCTTCAAGCTTCTTTTGTTGTTACCTTGAAGCCACGCAGCTTACAATAATAAATCATCATTATTTTTTGTTTACTTGCTCCTACGTGCTTTATTTCTGTTGCGATTTCAAGCATTCCAATCCCCAATGCCATTCTGCTTTAAAAAGCCATAGCCTTATGTCATTTTACATTTTTAATGAATAAATAATTTGGAAGAGAAACACCACACAATATAACCGAATGTAATAACCAAAGAATGCCTAAAATAGGCAGATATATCTCCTTACTCTTTTTTATCTTAAGATCTTAAGAATATTTCTGAATTGTTGGTGACCCAACTTTGAAAACTTTCAGAAGTATGCTATTTGACCTTGGAGGTTATGTAGTGGATAGCTGTGATTTAGCTTCTTGGTGGCTGGAAAATTGGCCTAATTTATTAATTATTTTCTTTTTTTAATCATTCCCCCTTTTCTAACCAGAACCAAACTTATCAGACTCAGCATATCAACCCTCTCTCACACACTCAGGATGGTGAGGTATGACATCCTTCCATTCACATGTCAACATGCTTTAACATGCTTTCCACTTTCCACACCATGCATAAGTCACTTACCACATTCTGCCTACACTGTTGGAGGAACACAGTCAGCTCATGTGTTCATATGCTCAGATCACATGCCTACAGGCAACAGACCAGTCAGGAAGGGCTAAGACAGATGAACCTTACCCCCATCTTCCCCCAGTGAAACTGAGCCAATTCTTTCCTTGTCTATACAGACCTCTGGCTATCTCCAGTAATGGAACTTGGAGCATTCAGTCACAGGACTCGCAGCTGCACAATGAACAGTCTCCTTTACTGCATTAGCCATGCAGAGGCCCAAATTTATTCATTTTCCTTAAGGATTTGTCTGGCAAGCGACTCACAGTCAGGTAGCAATGTAAAACGCAGACAGGCTCCCTTTCTCTTCTAGGGCAAGCTGGGAATTTTTAAAGCTTGTTTATTTATATGTTAGAGTAACATTATTACTGATTTTTTTATTTTTTTTTTCCAGATCTAAAATTCCCTTGGCATTTACATCTGAGCTGAGCTCAGTAGATTGCCTTATCAAGCTTGGGGAGAGAGCAGGTAGTGATGAAGCTCTTTCATGTCCCTCTGTTGAGACAAATGAAACATCTGCTGCCTCATGGTAAAACATTAAGATGCTGCTTTGCACAGACCACCACTGGATTAAATCAGCTCTCACTGCTTCACACAAAAGACTCCCCTGTCCAGAATGCAACATCACAGCTACCTGTGTGTTGAAATGCAACACAGTGATTTGAGTCTAGTTTCCCGGTCCAACCTTGCCGCAAGCATGTCGGGGGCACTATTGCCATAATAAAATCCTACTGAAAATGAAAAAATCCTTTTCACAAGAGGGTTCTTCCTTAGTTGAGGTTATGTCTCCTGTACTTGTGCATGTCCACCTACACTGAATTGATTGCACATTAAACCCCCTACAGAAGCAGCATGTCAATGACAAATATAACTCTGCATATTTAACCTATAAAATCACGTTGCACCTGCTACAAAATAGATTTTGTATCTATTCTGGTAAAACCTTATGTATGCTGATACACCAATGGTGATAAACTTCTTAATACACTTAAAATGAAGTGCAGAGCAAACTGTGAAATAAGAGTAGTGGGAGAAATAGAATAAGAATATCTATTGAGCTCACATAAAAAAAGAAACTTGATGTACATTTCAATGACAAGAATATCCCTCTTTAAACTGTAATGACCTGTGAAGTTCAAACATGCCCCTACACAATATCCCACAGAAATGATATTCTTGCTCACATCTCATGAGCAGGCTTGCATGGTACGCTACACCAGATAGATGTGCAGTGAATACAGATCAAAGTTAATTAGAGATGTAGCCCAGGTTTCTACCACTGTATCAGAAGTGCACTATCAGTGCCATCACACGGAATTTAGAATCCCAGTTCATCTGTGAGTGATTAATATGGGCCTGGTTATCAACTGGGGATGGTCTCCGATAAAGGATTTTGCCAGGGAGTGAACATAAATCATGAATCTACAACAGACGTGGCTTAGGTACACAAGAAGATGCCAAAGTGAATATCTTGTTGATTCTTTGCAACCTTAACATTAACACATTCTTGATTCAGGCTCTACAGGGTCAATACTAGAAAACTAATTTGCTGAAATTATTGAGTGAATGGAAAAAAGTAGAGGCAAATGTAAATGTTAGCTGCTTAAAAGGTGAATGCCATGATTTTACTGCCAAGGTCTATATAATATATACAACACAACAGTCTACCTAGAATCAACTTGGGTGAGAACTTATCTCTAAAGTGTTATGAGAGAATGAAGATTTGCCCTTGTAGTTCTGGTTTATCCCACTAATCCTGTAAAAGCTGATCCTTCTGCAGGGGGAAAAATGTTTATTGTCAGCCTCCCTCATATAAACAGCAGACTGTGTGGGGCAAGTGTGAAGAGCCAATCTAGAGAATCACCTCACATCAGAGAGGCATGCCAGCCTAGTCTTGGGGTGTGGGCCCCTGAGCCACTGTGAAGTCGGGCCCTTGCATCATTGGATTCACAGTAAGATAAGCTTTCTAGGACTCTGCTACCATTCAGACACAATGCAAAATGCCATCGTTTTCTGGCAGGGGATGATGTCATGGCTCAGGCTTTGAAACACATAAAGATATTAGGTACCATTATATAGTTCTGTGGTTTGACAAAAAATATAGGATTCAAGACAACCCTTTGATTCACAGTAATTGTACAGTAAATAAAAGGGGGTCCTCTACACAACTCC
The DNA here is from genome assembly GCA_022829145.1 of Albula goreensis. Classification (NCBI taxonomy): domain Eukaryota; kingdom Metazoa; phylum Chordata; class Actinopteri; order Albuliformes; family Albulidae; genus Albula; species Albula goreensis. The sequence goes on along the minus strand of CM040764.1, from coordinate 17,727,283 downwards.
TTAACTAATGGAAAAAATCTGATCGATTTCAGTGTCTAATTTTCAAGTACCAAAAGCAGGACCGCACTACGCTTGAAATGTCTTTCCATTGGAGTGTTAACAACCCAAATATTAGCCTAGCCAGAGCAGCAGCTGGAAGGATACCGATGTCAATATAGTTGATTGCAAACTGGCCTCTGTCAGTCTGACCCATCTCGGCTTTGTTTCAAGTGCTGCCTCCTGCCAGGCTCTCTTTTATAGCACGGCACGACTCCCTCTACAGCTCCACCTTTCTCATTTCCACACCGTATGGTTTCGGTCCAACACCCACAAACCCCCTTATTTTCTCCCCCGACTGACCCACTATAAAAGGAACAAAAAGTCTAGTGGCTTGACCTTTTAACCACAGGACACTACAAAGCAGACACCCACTCATCAGAGAATGGTGATGTGCAATTTTCACAGCCTTGAGACTGTTGGGAGCACAACTGTAGAACTGTAGTTCTAAGTTCTACTTTACATGAAATTCACACATCATCATTTTATCGTTTGAGGTGCAAAGTCTAATATTTTCTGCAGCTCACGTATGTTCATTAAATTGTTTTGGCATGGTAATTTATTTGTTTGGGGATGGGTGAGTCACGATGCTGGAAGTTATGCACGTTCACAATCTAACGATGTTTACAAGGCTTTAGCAGAGCAGCTGAGGTACAGTGCCTCGCTCAAGGGGACAGCGACTACATCCCACCTGGGAAGAACAAGCAAACACTTCATTATCTCAACCAACACTAAAGGGCTACAGCAGGCCTGACTCCCGCAATGCTGCTGCAACACCACAGCAATGCCCCAACAGTGGTGTTCATCAGATAAGGCCACACATATTATTATTATTACTGTTATTATTATTATTATTATTATTATTATTATTATTATTATTATTATTGTTGTTGTTGTTATTATCATTATTGTTATTATCATTAACTCCTAATTCACCAGTTTCATCCAGCCAAAGGGCAGCGCATTTAGCTTTAGACAATACAAAATTAATGCATACAAAAAGAACACATATAAGCAAAGTGTACAAAAAATGAGCAAGTGCAAAAAGTGATTGATTTACAGATGAAATTGCCAAAAGAATCTGTTCCCAACTTCTTCACAATAGCTTTAAATTCACTGAGACTGGCTGAGTTTCAGGTCTTCCTGAAGGCAGAGGGTGCAGAATGAATAAAGGCCTTCTAGCAAAACTCAGTGTGAGCTTTCAGAACAGCCACAGACAGTGGCTTCAGACTGTAACCTATTATTGGATCTACATTTTAGTGACACACATCTGCAAAAATAGGAAGGGAGATTTCCTAAAATGGCTTTAGAGATAAAATATACGGATGACTAAGCCTTTGTATGTTTAGTGTGGGCCAATTAAGTATGGAATGTATTGTGCAGTAATGAGTTAGAGCTCCACAATAAGAAATGAACCTCAAAGCACAATGGCACACAGTATCCAACCTGTGAAGACAATGAGGCATTCATGTACAACAGAACCCAATAAGAAAGAAAGGGCATAAAAGTTGCAAGTGATCTCTACCTGAAATCAAAATTAAAACAAGATATGTTCCTCAAATAAAACCCAAATTTATACTTTTTTACCAGGCACTCAACATGAGGCTTAAAAAATGGCGATCATCGATTAAAATTCCAAAATATCTGTCAGACACTTTTCAGATCATGTTACTAACATCAAGTACCAAAAAGACTGAGGTAGCGATCCGGAAATGTGAACCAAGGCCATTACGGCATTGAAAATGAACTGCTTCCAATCAAATTCAAAGATCCTAACTATTCTTTTGTTTAAGATGGAACACAATATTCCCAAAGACAAAAGTAAAAAAGAAATACTGTTCGTGAGCAGAAAGAAATGAAATGCAATGGGGAGATCAATATGCTCCAGTACATTCACCGTTGCTAGTCAGTGTGATGTTACAGCATAGCAAACAGGCTACTGCCTGTCTGTCAAGCCAATCAAATCATGTATCCAGCATGTCTGAGTTGTAGCCTCACAGGGAAAAGGAGCGCATGAAAAAGTTTGGAACAATACATCCGTTATACAAAAAAAAGGCTTAGATAGAAGACGCAGTGCTATATATACCGGGACATAGATATTTCAGTAGTGGAATGTGTTTAATCTATAATCACAGACTGCTCAGCAACAAACTCAAATCGGCTACAGGTTGCCAAGCCAATTGTACTACAAAACCGTCTTAGAAAGCCAGTACAACATATCACATTTTTCACAATGCACATACTTCTTTTGAAAAGAGAATTAAAGATTTGCTAATGGCATAGTAATTTAAGGCCAGTGTAAGTGAATGCATTGACCATGAGAGGTATTAGCTGAGCAGCTGAATGTAAAAATTGCTTTGGTTAAGAAAAATGTGCACTATTAAAGACTTATTCATATTTCATGTTTGGCCTTGTTTAACATCATAACAGGCATTCATTACCACAGTTCACATCTGAATTGAGATCAAAAGGCGAACAAGTGAACAAGTCAAATTTTAATCCTTACTTTCGTACACCAAGTGTGCCAACATTTCTGATGTATGTCACTGTGCCAGCCACTCATTTGGTTATTACTCCCTAATTAGCCCGAAAACCTTTACAAAAAGACCTTGCGGCATCTGATTCAGAGTCAAGGTGAAGGCTCCACTGGTCTGTAAATGTCACGCTGACATCAGATCCTCGCTGCACATGATTCATCTACTCCTGGGGAGGCACATATTTGTACATGAACCGAAACAATTATTCTAATTATTTTCCTTTAACTCAAAGCAAGAATACATAGGGACGGTGTGCTGGTTGCTATTTGAGTCGGGGTTCAATTTGCCCAGTAATTGATTTTTACCTGAAGTATCGCCAATATCCAGTCCTTGAAACATATAATGAAAGATAGGGGGATGTGTGGCAGAGACTGGTGTGCAGTGGGGATCCTTGAAGACGTTACTACAGACCTTTCCGGTTGGTTTAATCTAACTGGGGTCAGGGCTATAATTAAACTGCCACCGATCCTACCCTCACTTCTGCACTGTTTAAAAGGTCAAGCATTATAGAGAGAGGGCTCTTCCCCACTGTGTACCTCGCAGACGGCTCAGCGTGGGGAACCCTCTGCCTTTCTCACAGAGGAGCGTGGGCTTGCAGTAATTACTGGAGCGTGGTGTACACAACCTGAGACGTAAACAACCTTTCAGGGACGGTCCTGGCTCACCTGCCAGAACCAGCCCATGGATGGGAGTGCAGTCACAAAAAATGAGGCGGACCGCTAGGTCATTTACAGCTTTAAAGATACCCCTGAACGATTTTCATCACTGATAAACCACTTAGCCGATGTCCTCATCCAGAGGGGGAGGCCTAAAGCTGTTTCCTGAATGAATATGCTGGTGAATGAAAATACAGATAAACAGTTATGCTACATTACTGTATTTCATACATAATTATACAATGCGTAATGCTATTTTGTAAGATAAAGCTTTGGGCTTTGCCATCCCCAAGCACAGACGATATGAGCTGCTTTGTTTCATTTGTTTGTGTGCGTGCTCTTTACCGTCACAGGTACCAGGTACTGGTTCTTCAAACGAATGGGCTTATGCTGGTTCATAACAACAACACCTTGGATAAATAACTAACCTGTAACCATTTCAGCTGGTAACGACCATAAGAATGATTACATTTGTAGGCCCTTATCAGTAACACCACAGAGGGTATATGGGATACTGTAAAATTATACAGAGACAATTGTTCAGTTGGATGTAATCCGACAGAAGCAAATAAATTCAACACAATGCGCAAACTTATTCCACCCCGTACCTCTATTTAACTCCCACAGCCATTCAGTCACACAGCAACTCCCTCTTTCCTACACACTGTACTACTGTCAAAACAACCCACCAGTGTGCTATCTCAGACATCCATAGGGCTATTATTTTAAAAGAAAGGTCATCGCTTGCAGACTACCAGCCAATTAAAGAACTAAGCCCTGATTTTTAAAATGGTCCTTAACCTGCTGCAGCTAATAGGATTGAATATCTAAACCCTAGTGAGTTTAAATAGGAAGATTTACAGTTTGAGTCGCTTTTGCTCTGAGCTTTAATTACAAATCCCATTAGTCTGAAAACCAATGAATTACACCATCAATTTAATAAATGGAGACCAGACTCTCCTCTTCCAGAAGGGGAAATTTAACACAACATCCTCAGTGATGATTCAGGCCAGAATATTGCAAATGTAATTAGTGTAATTGTATCAATGTAACTTGAGAAATGATTGGATGTTTTTTACTTCAGCTTTCAGTTTCATCACAAAATAGAAAAACATCCCTCAGTTTGCTGTGAGAGACAGAGGGGAAGAGCATTCTGAATAAAAGTAACAAGCTTTAAATGAGGCCAGCAAAATATATTTTCTGTCAGTACTGTATATTTGAGTTTCTCTGGAAGTTGTGCATGGATAGTAGGGACATAAGAGATGGATTCCTCTCAGGCAGCTTTAGATGTTTGCGGGTGCAGCAGTCTTCCCAAATAACACCTGGGTTTTGATGCATAATATATATTTATATATATCTTAGAAGTTTCATGAACTCTGCCTTTGGCCAAAAGTAGTTTTCTGACACATAACAAACTCCAAAAAGAAATGACTCACTGCCATAGGAGTCTCACCGATAAACATCAAGAAAGGGCAAAACCATTACAGCAAATAATTCTGACAGGATTATCCAAAAAAAAAAGATACACTGGCTTCACCTAAACAGATGTTTTTAGCCGAGGGCCAGTTAAATTAAATTTTCCAGCGCATTGGGAAATCAATTTGTCAATTCATTTCCTATTACTATAATTTATTGTGATTAGTTTGTACAAGAACTTATCTCTCTGTGTATTTCAGGTACCTTGATTTGTGTTGCTGAAAACTATTTCTCCATTTTTCTTTTCCAAAATGGTGCACTAGCTCTCAACAAAGCGCAAAGCATACGCACTGCCTTCCAGGAGAGGTACTGCGGGAGAAACAGCAAAACGCCGGTGCGTTTTGTAAATGGCAGATAAGGGCCGGCTTTGGCAGCAGGTCCTTGGAAGGATGATCCTTATGGGGGCTGCTGTTTCTCTAGAGCGCGGGGCCTTTCCCGTTGGCACGGGGCGGTTTCCACGGGACAGCTCCCTCCTGAGAGACGGCCTCATTACACGGTCAGGGTTGGACACTCTGGCTGGGCGCGGGGGCAGCTCTGAAAGTGCTGACAAGCTCACTTCAGTCCAGCGCGCCTCTGAGACCGTGGGCTGATTGAGCCAGTTCCAGGGGTCAAATTGCGAGCTGTCGGTAACTCGCCACTCGCCACTTTCCACTTCAGTTGTTTGTAATTGTGTGTACGAGTTCTCACCCAGAACCCAGGAGACCGTTATTATACCTCCATTAAAGGGCACTTTGGGCCGCTCTCATTGTACCTTACAATTGTCATTCAATAGCTGAGCCCAAATGCCCCTTGATGCTTCATCTCTTTTTCATTTGCAGGGAAGTGTAAATAAGTATATGTAAGTAGAAATCTGAATGACTGCTGGGTTGGATGTATCAAGGCATTTTTGCATTTGCAAAGCCTGTCCTATGAAACCAAACCAATTTTCCCTGGGTTTTATTTTTTCAAGGAAATGTCTAGACTCTTTCAGAAAACTCTAGTCAGCATAATTCCTGGTGAAATACCCAATGTTTCCTCAAAATACTGAAAGCTATGCAGAGCTGTGGAAAGTGAACATCAATGGCATCCATATACGTCATATAAACTTTATAAGTTGTATAACATCAGCCTAAAAGCAATATATCTGTTTCTGAAATGTTGAGGCCTTAAACTGTTTCAACAGGGAGGTTTCGGCAGTAAACACATTCCTTTTCAGAAAATGTTTATGTAATAGTAGTTGCTCTGTAAAATGTTTTCTTTAAACAAAGCATTTACAACAAGCAGCACATTTCTTTTTAGCATAGCATGAGAAGATTTTTTTCACTGGAGACTAGAGAATCAGTAGTGTCCTTGAGAATGCTTCAGAATGCTATCTAATGGCTGAAAAATCAATGACTATGAATTATTTTTCATGAGAAACTTGAGCTCATTAAAGAGCTATTGACAAAAGATGGTCTTTCACAGATTAGATATGGTGTTTCTTTTGCTCTCTATTGAATTTGATTTCAGAATAATATGCTAGATTATTAGACATACTTCCAAAGTGCCCAGAAAGATCTATAATTCATCAGGTTTCTCCTTAAACATTCAAGGGTTTAGATGTTTATTTTACTCTCATATTAAACATATTCAACAAAGTATATTGGAAAATTTAAGACAACGCGCCTGAAATTCAACTGAACAACATTAGTGTCAGCCCTTACATTTTTATCATCAAATGCAAGCAAGTGTTATCGTGTTACATAATGGCTGTCAGTCATAGTTCAGTAAAAAGGTTGTGTAAATTGCACTTGCATAACTGAGTTAAAGGACAAATCTCAAAACAAGAGGCTTAAATAGGGCCTTTTCTTTTGACTGTACTGACAAAGGAAATGGGTGTGCTGAAAAAGAAGGAAGGGTGTAAATCTTGCAGAAGCTTCTGCAGTATAGAAGCCTTGGTTATTCAGCAACAAACTGGCACACTGCATTATTTTCCTTGAGCCCACAAAATCTGACCTTTGGAGTGGCAGACAGGGGAAACGGTTTTGTGAAAAGGCACTGCTAAAGCCAGGCCTCGCTGCAATATGTTGAGGTGCTGAGCCTGTAAGGTTGACCCTATCAACCTGCTGCACACCGGGTTCTAACATCATTACAGCGTTCCTTTCACAAGCCCTTCACAATCCCATTTAATCGACGAGTCACGATCACGCTGCTGTCCTGCCGCAAATGCAATCTGTTGTCCTCTTTGGGATGCTGGCTGTTGGTGCCTCTCCCCCTCCCCCCTATCCCAACCCTCAACATCACGTGTGCGTTCACCACCCGCTACATGTGTGAGTTCATTTCCGCCCAGGAACAGGGGCCTGGGAGCGCATCCGCACGCCCACAGCCAGGCTCCCACTGCTGCGGCTGTCAATAGATTCAGCTTCGCTTCCCATTACTCCACGGCATTAATGCCCATCAGATAAGGGCCCGGGCTCGACGCAGGTGCAGCATAGAAATGGGAGGCTGATCAGGAGTCAGCCTGCCGCGTCTCACCATGGGGTCGTACATCTTTGGGTTAATGAAGTTGCCAGGAGCTTGTCATTTCCCCCTCTGATCCAATCTGTTGATTGCGTGACACTGCATATTCACTAAGAACCCTGATGCAGGACCACAGGTAATGCTACTTGTCAAATTACAGCTAGAGACTGAAAGATATTCCATGCATACTTATTTCAGGTGGATCGTTTTATTTGCTGGATTAGCACCAAGGGCTGAAACCAATATGTCTTTGGTCCACCACCCGCCAGGACCAATAAAAATGCTATTTCCCTGCAGATCATAAAAATTGATAACCCATTCAGTAGATTGAATTTTCACGATCTTACACAACTGACTTAACTCATTAAATGCAAAACACTAACAGCATAAAAAATACCATGCCAATCAACTTGAGTTGAAATTGGTCAGATAAGGCTTAGTCTTTGATGTAGTCATAAAACCCCAAAAGTGATCAACTTTTTCAAAACTCAAGAAAATATCCAAAACAAAATATGAACCTAGCACCAATTCATGCTTATTAGTGCAAATTATGTAGATCCCATAGAACTTAAATCCAAAACTGGTTTCAAAACTCAAAATACATCATACTCCAGTATGGAAAACCATGTCAAGCAATTCAGTTTTTTTTTGCATTTCCGGCTAGGGGCTGGGGTGCTACATCACCATACCGGAGTTCAATGTGTTCCATGCAGCAGCGGTACAGGAGCAGACAGAAATGCGATAGGACAGGGTCGGACAAAAGAGAAAGGACACTGTGTTCTCAATGCACAGAACAAAGAGCCCCCTGAAATATGTTTTTTACAGCGTCTTAAATACACTCCCAAACCCACCAGGCATTCATAATTACACTCAGCAAGCAACAATATTAACGTCATTTACTTTCCTTTCAAAAGGCACGCAGTACGCCACGAAAGGCATAACAGATGAACAGCGCTGGGGAATGTCTGCATTTACACAGAATGTGGGAAAACATTCATGGTTTATAACAGAATCCATTAAATAAACTGTGTGGGATTCAACAATGCTGCGGCATCAGCGTGCCGTTTGCGCACGTCAGTCACTCGCCGTGTTTCTCATCCACTATTTGGTGCTGTAAGTGCTGCTAAATGACAGCAAGAGATGCAAATGACATGAATACCAGAAAGAGGGATAATTGTCAGAAAAGGGATAATGTTTTGCCACTATTTTCTCACATTTCTCAGTGTCATGCAAATCGGTGCATATATTCCTGACATGAAATTGAAAGAATACACATTAATGGGTGGCGGGGGTGGCTCCAGCACTAAGCATACTTCTATAAAATATCATGACATTTCAACTCCTCATTTGTTGGTGACAAGACAGGAATCCACTGGGATATGTGTGAAGGACTGAGAGCTAACAAGATTTTAAATATCAATGCTTAGGGGAAGGGACGTCTGACCAAAATCTCAAACAATGTCTGACTTCAAATGAGAGGTAAAACCCACAGAGACATCACATAAAAGAGGCCACGACTGACTGAGTGAGTAAATGCTGATACGATCATGCCTCATGACCATGCTCCATCTCATTGTTCTCTTCAGGAAAGAAATGGCATTGATATGTGAGGGGCAACAACAGTTACACACTCTTTGTTGCAATCTGTTTTCCTTTAAACAGCATTGCGATCTGTTGGTGGCATCATTCAGGATAGTAACGACATGAAAAACAAGAAACCGATATTGACAAGGTTACAGTCAGTCTGACATTGCGTTTCCTGTGGGTCACGCAAGCACACTGATTTCCGTGTCACACCAAATCTGTCTCCACATCAAGTAAATCTTGCTGAAATTAATTCCCAAAGCCCGACTGGAACCATAACCCTTGGCCCTCACCTTTACCCTGTTCCTAATCCCAGTTAAAAGTGGTTTTAGTTGTGCTGCAGGATTATTGTGCATCACCATGGCAACACTGATGCCTTGAGGGATTGGAGTGTAACTGAAGAGTGTAACTGAGGGATGGATAACGACAGCTCTACTCGACACAACTCTATGCAAACCAAAAATCAGGACAGTAACAATGCATTCAGTCATTTGGTTTAAACCACACTCTACACTCCCTTTCCAACAGTGACTGCTTTTAAACTGTGATGCCGTAACTTCAAACACAATTTCTTTTCCATTTTTTCATACCAAAATATAGAGAAAGACAAACAGGCAGCGGACCCAGTCAATACAGGCAGACAGATACTGCACATAAACAGACTGTACTGTATATCAAAGCGATCATTTGTATTTTTGGAAAACAGTGTATGCTCTTTGAATAAACTCCTTGTATTTTGTATTGTTTATTTGAATATACACCAGCCCTTTGTATGGGCAAGTTCTGAATCGCACGCTGCGCAGTCCTTTTCAGCTTTTCTCAAGCATTAATATTTAATGCTGCTCTCAGCTGGGGTGGGGGGGGCATCCACAGAGTGTTACATGGCAGGAATGTTAACCTTCAGCTTGACAGCGCCGGTTACTGTGCTCACAGTGTCGTTTCCAAGCCGATAGCACGTGCAAAGCTTAGCTGCGATGTTGCACGTTGACATGTATTAGATTAGTAAAGTTCCATGGCATTGATTCTCACGCCCACTGATAGAATCTGAAAGCCAGCTGAGACCCAGTGCATGGTGATCACCGCAGCGATGGGTAGAAGTGCCGAACAAGATGTTGGAGTGGCATTAATGGAGCCTCGTGAGGGGAGCCAATAAAAGAAAAGGGCCATTATCCCTTTAATAATAGATCACATGCTTCACCATATACGCAAATGCTTAGGGGCACTTTAAATAACAATGTGCGATTACTTCCCCTTAACATAATCTTTACTTTCTGAAAAGCCTCTTCCTCTTTGTTGGATCTGGCACTTCGATGGGAGGCATAAAACCGTTTAACACTCCCCAACTACCGTGACGGTGGTTGAGAGTCTAGGCAACGTAGGGGCCAATCCCACAGTGCGCTAGCTTTGCTCAGGCTTTATGTGGGATTCTGATTGGACCCTGAATTTAAGTGAGCTAGGGCATGGACCAACCGGAGGCACCCATTACAAGATACATACATGCCACAGGATCACACTTACAATAGAAAGGGGCTCATTTCAGAAATGCTAAATTCTTTCAAAACACTTGAACGCTCTCTGTTCATTTTGAAATCATGCTTGGCATCTGCTTCACGATTGCTGTTGCTGTTGACAAGGTAGGGTCAAGCACAGCACGCGGGAGTGGTACCAGCAAGGAAAGTTTGCATCAGAAAATCTTGTTAATATTTTATCATGGCTCTTTCCAAACAATTGCAACACCACTTAGCACCCGCGATTTAATGGGCCTTCCTGGTCTTAGTCACCGTGACAATGCTGGCTTTGCAACACAGCTGGGCCACAAAGCTAATGGCAAACCATGTATCGGAAACAGTGACATGGAAATGAAAAAAATATTTCACCCTCAGAGCACGGTCCTGTTCCCTCTGTTATCTTTAACCCTTCTTATATTTTCCCTTTAAAAAGGATTGGTTGGCTCACACAGGGGAACCTAGCCAGCTGGAATGAACAATAAATATGCCCCATCCACACCACATCGCAAATGCTTTTGACCTATAAAAAGTGATGGCCTTCAATAATGCTCGACTGTGAGTTGGTTCAGAAGTCTAGCCTTCATTCGGAGAGCTTTATGTGTCAGATTCTATAGTCCATCCATAAGCTTTTCAGCTGATAAGATTATTATGAATATTACTTCTTACAGATGGCTTTGATCTCTCCAGCAGTGTAGCAGAAAAAATAAACCTTAACAGCCATCACAAAAGACAGGAAGAGACACAGTCTTTAACATGCATTTCCAGATCATCTTACACTCCCTCCATTTTTGTTCAAAATCTCAACTGAAGTTGGAACACATTGATGGGTTTTAAACAGGCTGAGAAAGAGACAGTTTCAACCAGTTAGTCAGTTCTCAGCCCTCAACTGCACCTGCAGAGCAGTGGTTTATAAACTGACCTCCTGAATCGAGATGCCAGCACTTCATTGTTCCGATTCATTCATGTTCAAAATATGTAATTTTGGAAAATGTGCTCAATGTGTAATTATGTGATACAGAAGCTTCTGTAACTGTAGAGAGGGGAATTTACTCACCTCTCAGCTATACAGCTGGAAAATAGACTAATAATAAGGTGGTTGTTTTCAGAAATGGATGACTGACACGCAAACAATTTTGGGGTGTACCAGGGGGTTCATTTGCAGCAGAATTGCAGGGGTAGAATCTGTAGACTGAACACAATCTGAAAAAGCTCAGCTACATGCCAGAAGGTGAAAACTCACAATGGGACAGTAGGTGGTGGTGTGGTGGTAATGGAATACCACTGTATTATTTATCATATTATTTTTTAACCCACTTAACTTCCATTTTTATAACCAATGAATCCATTGGATGGGGAAATATGCCAGTGTCACATGACCACATTTGTCAGCACTGTTCGTGAACCTTGGGTGACTTGCCTTTCCAATCCGGGATCCGATGGGAAGGACAGTTAATGTAAGGGATGGAGCGGATCTCCCCACCCACATTCCTCTGTCACGGCCAAACAGCTGAGGATGTGGAATCTCAGTGGAGCATCCCCCAGCCTGCGGTGAGGGAGGTGTAACACGCTTCACTCTGTCAATTCCCCTCACGTCCAACCGCTTACGCCTCTCCCACTGACAGCTCAGCACAGGGAGCTGCAAATGGAGAGATGTATCCATGGGGGCGAAGCTGCCGCTCGTGCTACACTTTGCTCAATGGCCTGGAAATATGCCTGCCGCTAAGGATTCCAGGATTACCATCGCCCCGTCTATGCGCTCCAGATGTTCCTGGGCATAACGCAATCTGTATGTCCACTGCGAAAGTGACCACAGCTAATGTAATACCATTTTGAGAGATGTTGTTTCTAAATGGCCATGCCCCCTCCCGCCCCCCTCCTCTGCGATGTTGACTGAGCCTTGGAGCTCTGGTATTGGTACACAACGAACCTGCAGGCCCTGTCAACCATATCACCACCCCACATGCCCATTCTTAACCAACACTGGCAGATCTTCCCACTTAGAAACTGCAGCAGAGAGGAATGTTTGTGCCGTGTTCCCTCGTCAGGCCAAAAAGGACTTCAGCATCCAGGCTGTCCACCCCTGCTGTTCCGCAAAGCCCAAACTAATCAAACACTGAAGATAATCCTCTTTTATCTCGGCCCTACTTCTCGCCCGAGCTAACCATGGGCCAAGAGTAGACATGGCAGACAGGCATTCAGTAACAGGCTGCCCACGGCAGTGCAGGGTACTGGAAGGGGGGCGGGTTGTTCATCCAAGACTCATGCCTGGCATCACAAATGATTAAAAAGCACTGCTAATGGAGCAGTACCCAAAGAGCAGAAGAATCCATCTCAATGCTGCTTTGTTACTTGGATTTCAGGCTATGCTAACTGTTTGAATTATTGAAGGCCTCCGTACTTTGCTCCGGCAGCCTTGGCATAAGCTCACCTCCGCGCGCTCCCTCTGAAGGATCTGGCAGATGCTCCACCGGTCGGCCTTGCTGCTTTCCCAACGCTATATGGCTCCTTCATCTAGAAACATTAAAGCGCTCTGTGCAGAGGCTTTTGCACGGATCCTCAAGGATATTTTTCTCTTATCACCCCCATTTCGTGTTGGTCTCATTATAAGCAGAGATTATCAAGAAATTGCTAGAATCCACAAACCCAGTAGGGGTGCCTTTCTACAGGTAATAATGGTAAATAGATATGAAATTTTAATCTTCTGTAATGATGCTGGAGGTTCAATTTTCTTGCATATTTTTGGAGAAATAAAAGGAATCTTTACCAGCACATACATTATTGTGCAAAACAGTTACAGGGCATTGCTCAGCTTTTACATTTTATGCACACATCCAGCTATTATGCAGTGAACATTTATAAGTCTATGTTGCACAGATAAGAGGAGGAGCAATGCCTTGCTCAGCTCCCCATGATGAAATCATGCCGAGCACTTTCAGGATCATGTTTTACTGTCTGACTGTGGCAAAGCTAGATCATGCTCTTCTCATTCTGTGGTCCAACTGCTGGGCTAGGGCAGTTATTATAACATGCTGGGGAAAGGGAAATTTTGCAGAATGTATACCTCCCTTTCTGAATAAGGAGGAGTCCCAAACTATAGGAGACAGTGGCACAATCAGGATTTGAACTACAGCTGCGGGGCTTTCAGTTTTCATAACCAAACCGACAGTTACACAACAAATGTAAGTAAAGTCACACAAAGCTATCTACATGACATGTTCTGGACAACTGCGGACATAACATGGAACAACATCAGCTGTCCAACTGGTAACCCAGCCAGGGCAGAGAGTTTGTGGACTGTGCTGACACAGTGCTTCTGCCAGTCATTGTTAACCTGGGCAAATAATGAACCCCAGGGAACATGTCTCACCACACCAAACACTGTGCAATCAGTGACTACAAAAACAGATTCATAAATACCTGGAAAATCATTTTAATTTTCCCTGGGTTTGTACTTCCTCATTAAAATCACCCTTGCTGGTTTGAACTCCATGAATTAAAACTGGCATGGAAAACAGGTTTTTGCAGAAGTTCTTAGTTTTTTGTTAAGATGATTAGCAAAAACAGTTAAGTACTTGAGAAACTGTGATTCATATGCAACTGGATATGGGCCGGTGACCAAAAAGAAGTATCCTTTGCCAGGAGGAATGCTTAGTGTATGCATCTCAAAGAACATAAGCCACAACTGAGAGTTGTAAAATAAGCAAATGCCTTCAACAACTTTACTTTTAATCAAAATTGAAAAAAGTGCCAAAGCTGTTCCCTTCAGCCTGGCAAAGGTCCTATGGGAAAAGGATGAAATTTAGGCTGTCACTGTTTATCATGAAAATAAATTCTACACAAATTTCATGTTTTGATTCAGTCTGAATATGGAGATTGGCTTTATAGGCAGGGTTTTTGGATCTTGCCTTTAACATTATGAATTTTGATCGGAAAATGTCATGTGGTACGTTGGAAGACACAACACCAACAAAGAGCCTCTGCAGCTAACAAGCAAAAAACTGAACTACAAGATATAACACATGGAGCAGATTTCCATTTGGACTCCCTGGCTTTTTTGCAACATTAATGGCCTTGCTGAGAGGAGAGAGACACCTAAGATGTTACACATTGGAAACCCTGACTCACAGTCAAAGAGGCCAGAGGGGAGATGCCGGTTTTAAAAAAGGACTGGTTTCACACGCTGGAGAAAGAGATGTTGCATGCTTATGATCTGAGGAGAAGGCCCTCTGATAGTGGTAGGATGACATGAAATGGAGACATGGGCGGGGGGTGGGGCCAAGAGCGACGGCTCAACGACAGAAGCGATTAGAGCTGGATGCGGCACTCGTGGGAGGGCCTGGCAGTATAAATCAGAGCTCGTTAGTCGCCCGTCGCATGGGCCCGGCAGGGGAGGCCCCCTGCTCATCAATCCAGGAGCCCCGCAGAAGGAGACGTGCAGGGGACATCCGGAATGGCCCGCGAGGGGGGGCGACACACTTCTCATCCTGAATTTCAACATGCCTCAAAAGTGAGCTGCTTCTACTGTTGCTTTGGTATATCTTCCAAAGGGCACCCAGGGCCGTTCTGTTACAAATGATCAGCATTATAACTCATGGTTATCATTTCACATGCAAATATAATTAGAGGCTGACATGAGTATTATGTTTCAGGAAGGAGTCAGGAAGTCATCATGCTGACAATGACAACACTTATTTTGATATAGATTTAGAACCGCTTAACATCCAGGAGCTATCCTTAAGCTGTAACGAATAGCTGTAGGTGGGTGTACTGTTAATAGCAAAGAGAGAAAAATTAGTCTGTTTCATTTTTCCCTGCAGATCAGAGTCTACAGACCATGTCTGGTGCACTGTGCTGATATCTTCCGGTAAAGATTACACATCACCCTGCCTAAAACAACTACGCAGTAAGACAAAGAGTATGGGTGGAATATTCTCTCTACCTTTAGCCTTGTGCTTTTTTTTTTTTTTTTTGAGTGATGAGAATCAATACCCTCAGGCAGTATCTTCATGTATGTACTGTATGTAATCCCCAGTAACCAACTGGGAGGGAGTTCACTAAGAGTGACCCTACTGCTGAGACACATGATTAATGACTAAGTGCAGGCCGCTGACTGACCTGGTTGATAATGTAGATACCATAGTCGATCTTCTGCCGGCGAAGAATGGGGTGGAGGTAGTGCAGCCAGTACTTGAGGTGGTTGTCCCGGTGCCGGAAGGGGATGATAATGGCCACCTTTTGTTTAGCCCGGCAGTCGGGGGGAGTGTACCTGCCCCCCTCTGTCACGTTGGGGTTCTCCCTCTGCACCCTCTCCAGCGTCATCAGGGAGCTGAACTCAATGAGCAGACGGCCCACTGCAGAGGACAGAGACATAAGGACGATGAGGGCGACTAACTCTACAAGCAGCAAATGTACAATTTGTGAATGTCATTCATACAAGAAACAGCTATAATCATGAGTTAGCAAATACAATGTAATTTAATGGACATAAAGACAATAGCTTTAAAGTAATACCAAATGAAAGCTTGAAAAGAATAGCTCCACACCAAGTTTTCAAACAAATATTTATTGACATTTATTTACGTAACATTTATTGTTATTATTTTTGGCAAGTTTTTCTACCGTATTTTCTATTTTTACCCTGGTTTTTCTCCCATGCTTAATCATACTTCAGATCTGACTCATCACTACGATGTCCTCCAGGCCAGGAGAGAAAGCATACAAGCACAGGCCCTCCTGTCTAGTTCAGACTGCTAGCCACCAATCCTGTTCACTCTAAAGTACCCCAGCAGGGCTACACAGTCACTGCAATAGAGGAACAAAGCTCCAGCACTGTTGATGCTGGGAAAACTGAAGGTATTCAATCAAGGGAGTTGTTACTGGACAATGAGACAGGGACAACCCTGACAACTAAAACACTGCCATCCCATAAAGGGTAATACAGTAACTAATTGTGCATGTTTGGGACTTGACCATACACCATGAGGAAGACATTACACTGAAAGCCAGTGCATCAGCAGGACAAGCCACTAAGCAGCTCTTCCTTTTTATCTGACATTTTAATTTTTTCAGAATATGAAATACTAAATTATATTTGTAGGCCTGTCCCATTGTTTCAATGTCCTCCGTCAGTTAAGAGCGCTTGTGTCCTTCGAAGCACGTACTGCCAGCTGCCATCTCTTTTCACCAGCTCCACTTTTCAGCCACTGCAGAGAGCTGCACTTCTAGCACAGCTGGCGCAAGCAGACTGCAGCAGCCCAATCAGCGGGCTAAAATGTGATTCCCAAACAAAAGCTGAGCTGCAATGCCAAACAACTCACAAATGTCGCTGTTCAGTAATAAAATACCATCTCTCTTCAGGATTAAGCCACTGGATTTTTTTTTAGAACAAGTTTTATACCCTATAATTCAGTTGTAATCCACTACATGTCTCTATAGCCACTTTACTTGAGCACATAACAAGGTAATTAGCTGTGATGAAGCAGTGCTTAATTAGATTAAGGAAGAACAATCATAATGAGTTTGGTGCAATTCAACATATTGTTGTTTTAACTGAATGGATTAAACTAGAGAATTCTGTCAATAGAGAAAATGGTCTTATCTAAAATTCTTTTATTTTGCAAAAATGTGTTCTGGGGAGCAGTACTGATTTTGCACAAACTCCAAGCGCTCACAGCAAAATGTCAGCCCATGAGTTATGCAGCACAAACTGCATAACATGCTTAATTTTGTCTTTTACTCAGTGTTAGTCACAGTTGTACCTTGCAAGCACAGTTTTATTACTCATATAAATTCTTTCCACTGAGGAGGTGTCATACAGCTAATCGCTTACAGAGGAGAAGATGCAGAGTAATGATAAATAGTAATAATCGCTGTAAATGAGAATTAGCAGGGACTTTGTAGTGAGAGAACAAGCATTATTCAATTTGATTTGATTCTCTCATTTTTTTTTCTAGCAGCTTTTCTGGTTCATTTACATTTGTTTAAATTGTCTTTCTCACAGTGACATTTAGTCATTATGTTACTCCATGATAAGATAGAGCATTTCTTATTATTTCACAGTGTCAACGGTAATGCCACACTGAACCATAAGTGACACATTATTAATACTGATGAATAAAACAGAGAAAAAAACATTTCAAAAAATACATTCATGTGTGCAAACCTTTTGCAGTGGGGGTATTTTTTTCCCTCATACCCATCTCCTGACATCATGTCTTACATCTTGTTACTTCTACCTATACAGTATCATCAGCTGCATCACCCGACTGAAGTCAGTAGAACCAGATTTAAAAGCCATACAGTTGTACAAATATGGCATACTCCCAACAGAAAACTGGCAGTTGACAAAAGGCCAGAATGAGTAATTAACCACTGAAATGCAATTGATTATTGTGCACATGCACAGAAAGTCTGCTTACCCTTTTCCATAGAACCAGCCCAGGAAAATGGAATGCCAATACATTCAAATCTGGCTGCTGCCAGAAACAAAAAGCAGGTTTCCAAGCAAGAGCATTGACAATGGTGCACGCTCATTAGTTTGGAACGTAAAACAGCCGATTAACATTTAAGGACTGGGCATTATCAAGAGGGAGGCATTTTTCAGGGCGTCTGAGGCCTCGTTAATGAGGGGTTAATTATGATTGGCATGTTCTGGTCCTTCTGTTAGGATTCTGCTTGGAAGCATTTTACTCCCAGGTGAGATAAGGCATTGTCCACTATTCTCCGGACTGAAAAGCAATAACTGCCAGAAGTATAACACATTTTTTAAAAGAATAAAACCTTTTAACTGGAACTAAAAAATGTCCATTTTACAGATTATTAGCCTATTCATAATGAAGGTTATGGACTTCTCTATGCTAATTCATTATGAAAGAAGTGTTTAAAATCAGTATAAGAAATGTCATAAAATTGAAAAGTCATTAGACATGCAATATGCATATATGATTTTATAAAACCTGCACCTCCATCTTAAGTCACATTTAACCTCGTTTCAGTGATACCCTGACAGAGTAGTTCCCCAAGAATTCATCAGGACTATCAGAAAGGTAGTCTGAGTCTGTGAGACTACATATGTTATGAGCTGTTGTATCATTATAAAACAATCCATTAAAACCCCTGAATGTTTTTTTTCTGTTTAGTAGCCATGGCCATGGAGCCACAACACCAATTGTCGATATTTATTTTTATCTTCAACATTGGACCACTGTACATAGCACAAACTGCCTTGACTATATATTTACTAATTAAAAAGTGTTCTTTGGTAATAAAAATATTTCGACAAGTCTAAAAAAAAGGAAAAAAAACGCTATCTAGGAGTGACATGCTGCCCTTCAGAGAATGACACCGGCACATACATTATGTAATTAAATACCAACTAGGACTATAAGTGTGACAGTGTTTTAGAAAACAAGAGGTTATGAATGGAGCCAATTAAAACAGTCCCTGAAATAATCAACAACTGAAAAAAATAAATGATTTAAAAACAACATTTGTATCCTGAAGACATAAAAACAAGGGGAAGAATGCTTTGATACAACTTGTTAAGGTCATTGATGCTACATTCCTAATTTTTTTTTCCCTTTTTAACATCACTCAGATTGAATCTTGGAAGTCCCATTAAAATCCATCCAATTACATACAGCAATGAGAGCTCAGATCCCTGGGGGACGTTATCTGGTGAGTGCTGTTGCCAGAATGCTACATAACATGGAACAAAATGAACTGGTCCGAGAAAGAGAAGGGATAACTAGATTTTAAAAAGGTCTATTGACTGGAAGGCCATGTAAATAGGGATCTGGGTTGCTTCCGTGTAATTATAGGATTGGTGTAAGAAAGGCCTGGGGGAGACGCTGTGCACATCGCAGATGCAGGAAGCACAGTGCATTCTTTGTGCTAAACTGGGACGCTGGTGCTTTAGAAGATTATGTCAAAGCTTTACACAAATGGCTCCGTGACAAAAAAAAAAAAACAAACATAGGGAGTTGAGCTCGGTGCCGATTTCCGGGGTGCGGGGCCGAACAGCCAGACAGGCCCCATTAACAGGGGCCAGACTGATGCACGTCGAAAGATGTGGACGGAGAGCACAGCACCATTAAAAGGGGAGAGATGGCATCGAAATCACAAGACACAGGACACAGCCTGGAAAAAATCAGGCCTCGGAGAAACCGTAAAACACGCAGCCTGATCTGTCAGAGATGAATGATTAGGGATAGGGGTTCACTGCTGTCTGTTAGCGCTCAAGGCTTTCACTGGATTACTGCTATTTTCTTATTTTGCATATGGACAAAATGAACTCTATGGGAAGTGAAAGTGGGTACGGCAGGCCTTTGTTTTCATGTGAAGGCATGTTCTGCCTGGCACCTGCGCCGTGTGTCCGTGCGTGGGAGTACCTTCCCTATTCCACACTTTTTTTTTTTTGTCTTTTCTCACTTGTCTGCTTCTCGCAAATGTGAATATTCTCCATGACAACACACTAATTCAAACTTTTCATCTTATTGCTCTCCCTCTATCTTTCAATGTCCGCTGTAGTTCAGTATCAATCTTATAATTGGCCATTTTTCAGGTGGAGGGTGGAGAAAGAGGTGAAGCGGCCACTTTGCGAAGCACTGAGAGCACCTGTAGGAGTGGTCAATGGAGGCATTGATACACGGCGTCACCTCATTAGCTTCCTCTTTTCTGCCTTTCAATAACCGTCGATTGGAGGCGCGGCTGCCATTCTCCTTTACCTCCAAAGGTTCCTTTTGAAGCAGCTCTTGTGAAAGGCAGATTGGATCCGCCACTCTTAATTAGCAGCTTTAAAAGGGGAGAGACTCAAGGCTTTCACTGGATTACTGCTATTTTCTTATTTTGCATATGGACAAAATGAACTCTATGGGAAGTGAAAGTGGGTACGGCAGGCCTTTGTTTTTCATGTGAAGGCATGTTCTGCCTGGCACCTGCGCCGTGTGTCCGTGCGTGGGAGTACCTTCCCTATTCCACACTTTTTTTTTTTTTTGTCTTTTCTCACTTGTCTGCTTCTCGCAAATGTGAATTTTCTCCATGACAACACACTAATTCAAACTTTTCATCTTATTGCTCTCCCTCTATCTTTCAATGTCCGCTGTAGTTCAGTATCAATCTTATAATTGGCCATTTTTCAGGTGGAGGGTGGAGAAAGGAGTGAAGCGGCCACTTTGCGAAGCACTGAGAGCACCTGTAGGAGTGGTCAATGGAGGCATTGATACACGGCGTCACCTCATTAGCTTCCTCTTTTCTGCCTTTCAATAACCGT
Source organism: Albula goreensis (assembly GCA_022829145.1). Lineage (NCBI taxonomy): Eukaryota > Metazoa > Chordata > Actinopteri > Albuliformes > Albulidae > Albula > Albula goreensis. The sequence goes on along the minus strand of CM040764.1, from coordinate 17,706,738 downwards.
CGATTGGATGGCGCGGCTGCCATTCTCCTTTACCTCCAAAGGTTCCTTTTGAAGCAGCTCTTGTGAAAGGCAGATTGGATCCGGCCACTCTTAATTAGCAGCTTTAAAAGGGGGAGAGAAAAAAAATGAATGCAATCAAGCAGGGGCCCTTGAAAAGAGCCTTGCTGCCCTTTAGCCCTAAATCTCTTTTCATCACCGGCTTCTGATCTCGTCTGCTCTCGGCTTGTTTATTTTTGACTCGGCGGGCCGGCAGTGAGTGGCGGTTGATAAGTGTCATGACCCAGCGGAGGGAAAGGGGCCCTCTTCTTGCTGTATCTCCCAGATAATGACCAGCCAAAGGTCCCCTCTTTCCCAGCATGCTCCATGCTGTATCCAGCGGGTGTGTTTAATGCATTGCAGATCTCACTAGTGACATGGAGCTCTCTCGGACAGAGAGGTAGTGCGACCCTATCCACAGGGGCTGTGAGGTGGGTGTATGCAACCAAATTCCCAATCCCAAAATTACTGCAGAGATTTGGGTTTTTCATGGGGAAGGGAGAGGGTGAGAAAGCATGCTTTGCTTCCTTTATGTGTCCACATGTCACCTTCACCCCCACATAGCTGCTTGCATAGGCACAGGTCATCTGTCTGCCCTAAAGCCGTTTTACTGCACAAAAGCATCACGGCGAAAGGTCACGCGCTGTGTGCACGCAAGCCACAGAAGTCCAGCTAAAACCCCTCTACCCTCTGCAGCATGGTCAGCAGGGACGACAGCGGATTTTACTTTGTGTTGCTGTTGTAGAAAATAATTGATGGGAAAATATTTGAAAATGTAGTGAAGGTGAAGTGAGAAACAAGTGAAACTCAATCATTCTGCCTACGCAGAGAGCGTGCACAGGCACGGCTCAGGCTTAAACTATGTCAGGACCTTCCACCACAGTTCGACCTTCTTCTTCTCCTGAATGCAGAACCCCTGCCGGGAAACACCACATTCCATCTCTGGTATGGATGGGGAGGGTTCTTTGGGATGAATCATTCTCCGAATTTGGGTGCCCTCAAGGGCGCGGGCAATAACTGGTACCCCCATTAGCGACGCCCCCTGCACAACCTTTCCAGATACGAGCGGCCACACTGGCGCCATTACAGACAGTGATAGAGTAAGAGGTGACAAACATGTGGTGCAAGGTGGGACAGCTGGTGCTGAAGGGGGGCGGGGTGACACAGAGGAGCAGATGGAAGAGGGATATCGCACAATGCTCTTTGGAACGGGGTGCAGAAGGACACAGAAAAGAGAGGAAAGCTGTGATAAATGTGTTGTTTTGCCACGCTTGATTAGGTGGCTGTACTCGTAACTGGGCACAGAGCTACGAGAGCCTTTTTAATCTGCCGTGGACAGACTGTAAGCCATGCAGCCAGACTGGGGCCTGGCATTGGCCACCGGGGCCCCAAAACAGCTGCCCATCCGCTGTCGCCACCCGGGCGCCAGACGAAGAGCCCCTGACATGCTGGCATGGCCCCTTTGATGAGGATGGGTATCTTCAGATGGCCCCCTGCTCAGTGGGCTCCCAATGGGACCATAGCCGTGCTAACTGTGCCACACGTGGGAAAGCCTCTCGGATACATAATGCTTGGATTTGGTGTTGATGGGGTTTAATGCCGGTTTATCCTTTCCCCTGCTGTCAGATGGAATACTTGCTCTAACTGTCTGCTGGCTGCTTCCATCCATCTCACTTCCTCCATTTTCTCAGACTCCACCCATCCACTGTTCTTTTTCCCCCCACCATCTTCATCCCAGACAACCCAACTCTCACACTGCACAGCATGTACAGTAGCATTCCTGAACAGTTCATGCATTCCACGAAAGACCTGATACTTCAAAGCAGGCCCTCGTTAGGAGTGCATGCACACCCCATGCCCAAATGCCCCTGGATGTAGCGTTGAGGTTTGCTCAATAAGACACTGTCTAATTTCATTCTGGTCCTCCAGGGGATATGGTAATGAACTGGAGCCAAGGTGAACTGGAGCGGGTTCTGTACAGTGACTGTAATATCGTCCACTGATAAAAAGCTTGCATTGCGTGACGAGTGAGCAGATCAGCGGGGCTGCGCGCCATTACAGGTTTTCCAATATGTATTCAAATGTGCCTGCCACCACGCACAACGGCCCATCCTGGCACAACGTACATTGAGCATCAGAGGCCAGATCTGCAAACCAGATAAATCCCATGCTTTTCTCTTTTAGCGGTATTAATTTTGTTCAAAAACAAAGAGACATTGGCTTAGCTCAGCGATTTCTGCCATAGTCCATGCTCAGCCAATACGGCGCTCTGTTTCCGCCCTCCCGTCTGCACCACAATTCCTTCAAGAAAAAGTGCATCTGGAAGCGCGCTGTAGGAGTGCCGCGTGAATATTCCAAGTGCGACCTGGCAGTCTAGACGGGAGCTGCCAGCTTTTTTTGAAGCTGCGCGTGCCAGCTGGTGAAGTGGCAGCTCTGTACGGTTGCGGTGACGATTTTCAGAGAGAGCCACTACACTGTCTCATCTAATATCAGGTCACATGTCACCGGCGCAGAGCGGAGTCTGTGATTCCTGCGACAGTGCCTGGAGGCTCCCAGGTTGCGGTACAGAAAAGCACTACCACAATTACAAGTGAGTGCAGTGTCATTTTCACTGGTACTGTGTTCAAGATTTGCAAAGAGTAACTGTCCAATAACAACAAAACCTTTCGACAATATTACCCTCCATTCTGTAAAGGTAAAAGCAACATGAGAGTCCTGCTTTTCATGGCTTAGGAAGCATTCACAGCGTCCACTTCATTCTGTCTGCCTTTATGTTAAAAGCAATATGAAATGTCAGAGGATCACTCAGACCATCAGAACCACATGACTGAAGCAGCTGGAAACTAATCATTATTCAAGAGCAGCTTGACACAAAAATAAGGCGACTATTGTGTCCTTTAATAAGCCCTTTGTGCTGCATTTTCCGGAAATCTTCCTAACAATGTGTTTCTGAATGGTTTATGTGTAGTCCTTTTTTTGTTGTCTTTTTAGTGCTCCTTTTTTGTTCTTTTAAATAAAGAGTCAGTGCAAGAAGTGCCAAATACTGACCAAGAGCTGGAGCTTTTCATTTGAGAGAATATCGAATGTGGGAGGAACAAAGCCTGTACCAACAGGCCAAATGCCCTTTCATCAGCTGTATATTCAACTCATATGCCGCTTGTTCCCCGGCTACAGCTGCCTGCCTTTTCTGCCTTTTAGCTGCTGACAAAACCATAAGATTTCCAGCCATAAGAATAAAAGGCATCTGAATGAACTCTTGCCCTTCGCCACCTTGCAAACACCAACTCCTGCCACCTAGCTGACTCATATCCGTAGATTTTGAAGTCTGTATCACAAGGACAAATTGACGATTGATTTACGGGGCACAACGGTCCATGCCAGTTCAGGAACTGAAACCGTACTTCATTGAGTATACCTCAAAATATAACACAATACATCACACAACATAAATAAAAATACCCCCTTGTACAGTTAGATCACATTTCGTAAATATGCTACTTAGGCCATCTCATTTTTTTGGACAGCTGGGAAACGTAGGTGGTGAAGAATAGTGGTTTGTAATATGGCCTGAAGTTTGGTTGTTGATATAACATCTTTGGGAACTTCACACAGGAATTTCGCCATAACAATCAATGACCAAACCTGACATTAAAGTCAACAAATGTGTGTATAAAAGAAAGATGCTGATTTCCTCCAATTTAGAATGGCCGCTTGTACTGCGCTCTCATGTTACAGCAATGCCACCCACATTCACGTCTTCACCCACACAGAGAGCACGGGGGCTGCAGCTCATGCACTCCTCCAATATACTCCATTTCAAGCAGGACATTATTCTACACATTACAAACTGTATAGCAAACTACAGGCCTACATCTAGCACCAATCACAAAACAGACACCCCCCTCAATAATGACCAAGAGGCAACCCTGTATATTTTTATACTGTATATAGATACGATAAAACAAAATAAACCTCTATTAAAGTGAAGTTCTGTCATCGGTTTTTCACATCTTCATGCTAACTTTCTAAAACATACTGGAAACAAAGTGCCCTGTTATTAATCAGGACATTAATAAAGAAATGGATGGCATTCATAAGACAGCTGTATTCCCCAAATGCCATAACACTGTATAGTCTTTGGTTCCCTAAAGAAACCAAAAATGATATTATATCTTGGCATTAGTTTTAACAAGACAACTACAATTTATAGTATTAAGTATTTATATGAACAGTGCCCCTATTGCTCGTGGTAAGACAACTTGATATATTCTGCTTAGATCTCCTACTTGCTTATAGTTGTTTAAAACTGTCATCAAAATAAATCCCCCAAGGTTCCATTAAAAACATATTTTAGGCACTCTAGCTGCAAACATTTCTCATATTACGGTTTACGACTTTTTGTGTTGGCACAGAAACTGCATACTTTCGGGGGTTTTGGAGGGCTCACATTGTGAAAGCTCCAGTAAAAAGGTGCAGCTGTGAGCCCCGCAGCAGTCCCAGCGCTGACACTTTCAGCTATGGTCCGGTCCACACTGGCCAGGCACTGGTTCAGCCCCACAGGTAGCTCAGCCAGTTACAATCCTCAGACTCATCACTCCCAAGTGGCCTCTCCTTCCTGACAGCATAGGCAATGTTTCATAGGTGACTGACCGGTGTGCAGCGTAGGAAGAAGCAAGAAGAGGTCACCATGAAAATCATGCCTGCCTTCCCCTAGCCTGCGCGAGTCGCGTGGTGAGACCAGCTCAGTTAGCGTGAGGAGAAGGGGGAAATGCCCAAAAACGGCATTACTTTTGGTGTCCGGCGACGACACTTGGCTAAAGATTAGATCTTGTCTGTGGCATTTATGACTATTTTGGATGTATTTTGCAAGCTATAAAAAGAAAGAGAACTGTAAGAGTTATTTTGTTACATTTTAAGCACCTAATATACTATCCTAACAAATTACATACATAAGTGACACCTCTAAGCTGACTGAGTGGTAGTACTTTGTTAAAGAGTAGCACATTCTCAGGTGTTGCTTCAGATAATCGAATAAACCTTCACACATTCTGCCCTATGGAACTGTTTATGGTAGTAACTTTAAAAATTCATGTCTATTTAAGAATTTTAACACATAGCACTGTGCAGCACTTAAGACTGTGTATACATGCATGGAACACAACTCAATTAAATCACAAAGGAAATAGTTTTCTAGTACTGGGCATGTCATAATAGTAAAGTGGAAGTCTGAATAGGAAGTAGATACAAAGCTGCACCCTCCAATGAAACAGACAACTTAGAACATTCTCAACATATCTGACATGAGAGGGCTCGCACATTGATTGTTGATCAGACGAAATACAGCCATTGTATTTTCTGACTCATCAAACAACCTTGAATTCTCAATCCCAGGAGCTCAGTTACAATCAAGGCTGTGTAAAACAAAAAAAGCAAGAAAAAAAAATCAATGGGTTTCCATAACAGGGAGATGGAGAGGATGGAGATTACTGGGTCGATATGGTTCTCCCTCCACATAAATAGCAGTGAGGAAGAGTGACCTCAAATGCAAACATGCCATCCGGAGCGATGGGACTGGCAGACGTTGCTGGTACAGACCTTTCGGGAGGAGGCAGATATGATGAAATAAAAGGGGAGGGGCTGATCCAATGACCTCAGCACAAAGGGAGACTGCGCTCAGGGGGCGCTGAGAGCTGAGAGACGCAGCACAGGGGACCTGCTGAACCAAGAGGTGATGCGCACAGATACATCAGAAGGAGGAGAGGCCCCCAGGGTACTAGGGTCTGTTTGCAACCTCCAGACAGAGACTGTCTGTGAGAGACGATGAACATCTATACACCTGCAAACACTAGGCTGGCACACACAGGCTTTTCACATTCAGAGAATGCACCAATATTGTAAGATACAGGAGATATGCTCTCTGTAAATCTGCTTGCAGTTACTCTCACTTCATCACACGTCTACGTACAGCATTCCAACAAACAAACACACACACACACACACAAAAATTCACAGAAAGCCACATATCTGCACACCCAACACACAATGTATAGCGCAGGAGCATGTACGTACCTATGCCCAGATATTCACTCATATGGACACACACATGCACGGAACCACATGGGCTCGACTTTAGTGGTTGAGCTATGAAGGCCATCTACTCAATGAACCATCTATGAAGGTCATGTTTATCTTAATAGAGACAATAGATGGTAAATATATGCAGGCAAAGGGCAGCTGGCTGAGAGGCAATGACCAACCAACAGGAAGCTAAATTAGCATCTTCACTTAGAGAGTCTTGGTGAGGTCATTGACTCAAGGAGGAGGAAGCCAGGAACTGAAGCTTGCTGTGCAGTCATTAATGCCTGCTTTGTTCTCATTCGTTCCATCAGACAGTTGCTGTAAGACTGATGTCTTACTAATTTAATAACAACCAGGAAAGCTGTCTCCTCGTCTGAGGTAGCCAACACCATGAGACGTTGAAGTACTGTGCAAAACAATATAACGCAAATAAGTATTGCGAATGTTATACAAACTACTGCCCCAACTTTTTGCATATCCATGCATGTAAAAGATTATGTATCATTCCATTCAACGGGACAAACAGTGAGCCTCGACATAGAAGAAATACAGGGAGTTCACATTTTCCAGTTATACTTCCATTTGCATAATAATTGTAACAGAAGGACATGGTCTGACTACATTTGAAACCAAAAGCCTTTTTCCTGAAACTAAACTGTCATGAGCCACTTATCCCCACAGTCCTATCGCCATGTTGGTAAAAAAATGTGCTTTGAGATGATGAGGCCATTTATGCTTTACCAATACTAATATACATATTTGGCTAATGACATACTGAAGATATGAACTGTAATGTCTAGGCTTTAGGGCCTAGCCTGTTCTTGTGGGAAGAACCGTCTTCAGTGCGGCCACTTACAAGTCTTTTGAATTGTGGGAAATATTACAAAACAAAACAGCAAATAAATTACCATTTAAAAACAAAGCTGCAAAAATGTGGCTGGAAACAGTTCTATATTGTGTAAATTGGTGTGTTTTGGAGATGAGCATGGATAATAGGAGACTGTGTAGCTCTTCAACCCTTGAGGAGGTGCAGGCACACTCCAGTTAAATGGTAAATGAGTTATAGTGTATATCAAATGTAAGTACTGCAAGTCACCCTAGCAACGGGCATTGACTCAGCAAATAAATCACGCAAAGGAGTGTAATTTAATTCTCAACCATGAAAAGATAAAGTTAAGTGAGAGACAAATGTCATGATGATGCTGCCAAATGCAGGAACTGATGTGCCTTTTTAAGAGGGAGATTACTCATTAGCCTGACACTGTGACCGAGACAGATGGGAGGATATCAAGAAGTTATGAACTTTGTGAATATCTAATCAATGGAATCATCCAAGGAACTAATAGCAAATGGAATTCATATCCAAAAATATCATTACTATTGCTGCAGACTAGATTGTAGAAACAGACTAATGGATGGAACAGTGGGGGAAATACAGTATATGGCAGGTGTATGAACAATGTTTTCTCTTATGATCATGTCTCCTATTTTAAAGACACATGCTCGGTTGTAAATGCATTTTCTCAGCAGGTTGAATGCAGACATACCATGTAACTGTCTCCTGACTGATGAGTTTTAGGAAGTGGGGTGGGGCTAAATTAGTGTCTATTCTCCTGACAAACCAAAGTTGATGAGGTTATAGTGGGCCAGTAGAGAGCAGTCTGTGAACTCGACCAACTAAAAACCAATGCCCCACTGCAAAGATAGGGACGCTGTCCTACAGCAGAAATTATCTGAAGATATTAAACTGACATCTTAACTGAATGTAGTCCTTAAACATTCCATAACACTCATAAGTGTAGTGGCTTGCCCAATGTCCTAACTAGATTCCAGTTCTGTGACATCTGGGTGAGTACAGGCAGATAATCAAACCACTGCCTCTTCACTCCCTCACTGTGAATCACTTTTCAGTTCATAAAAAATCAGATTCACATTTGTGCCCACCAGCCATGCAGATATTCAAAATATAACAGAGGTTTTCTTTTCATATCACTTTACTCACCCGAGAAACACACATTTTCAGGAGAATAACTTACTATAACACTTTTTAATTGGAAAAGCAGTCATTAACTTTTCACTAGCTCTGTTGGGCCAGACACTAAATTAGCAGGTGGAGGAGGGTCTGGTTCCGGAGATTAAACACCGTTTCTGAAGCAGTCTACCAGAATTGGATGTATATTATCCCCCTGCCAGGTGAACCAAAGAAGCTGAAATAGCAGGAAAACACAAAATGTGCTTTCCCAGGACATCTCATTAACCTGGACAAAACAGGAAAAGAAAGCAAAATGAGGCATAGCATCTATTCTGGCAACACTGAGGTCAAAGATATCGATTAAACTGCATAAACCTCCACCAGCAAGAACCAGAGAGTCAACCTTAAAGAAATCTTCTATGTGCATCCTACAAGCAATGTGTATATGAATGTAGTGTGAAGCCATTTTTAAGTGTGATCTGTGATGGTTGTCAGCAATGATTCTTTAATTACTGTGTCAAACAGAGAGGAACAGGGTACACCATGAAGACTGCAAAAATGAAATGCAGAAAAGGTACAGGCAACACTTTCTACATTCACTGTCAGTAGATGTAGAAAAAAGATCAGTAGCAAACCTTAACTGTTTTAAAAGTCAATGTAATCGAACGTACAGCACTTGCATGTAGAAGCTTAAATAGACACACCATCAGTTTGTTAGATTTATGCCTTAATTAAGAACTGAAAAACCCAAATCACATTTAAAAGTGCATCATTAAACTGATTCCAGTTAATACCTTCCATGCCCTACTTTAGTCATTATATCTAGCCTGTGAGGAGTGGACAAAGTTTAAGCCAATTTTTTTTCCTGTATCGGTCTTGGACTATGAAGATAAAAGCAAGACAGCCCCTGCCAACTAAAATATGTATTCTGTTTCCATTGAAGACTCACAATGGGTCACGCCAGTGTCAGCCAAAAATGTACTTGTGTGTACTACAAGGGAAAGAATGAGCAATAGCTGATAGGGGGCATAGTATCTATAATAATTGGCTAGATGTATATGAGGGCCTAAAATAGAAGTGTGCAAATGGCTACTGACACACAACAATGGTTGTATCAATAACAGAAGTTCACTTAGAACAGCAGGAGCTTGGTTAGCCACCCATTCTTTGACAGGCCTCTGGTCCCAGTTACTGGCAGAGGCTTAATTAATATGACAAGCCTATTAGCTCACTTTTGCTTTATGTTAATTTAAGAATAATCTAAACAAAACTCATGAGTGTGACCAATGCAGGGCTCTTGAAGAAGAACTGTGACCCTTGAAGGAAAAGTAAATTCTCTCAGTGGTAACACACTGCGTGCACGAGGGTCCGTGACAGACAGGCTGTTTCAAGGGCAATCCTTAGCAAAAGTAGCAAATGTAATCACTGTGAAGCCATTAACTGTTAATAAACAACTGCAGGAGAACAGACAAACATGCAAACTCAGAATAAGACTAACGATATCTACTTTATTGTGGCTTTAGTATTTACTTGGTTATTGAAATTGTACAACCTACACCAACTTATGGCTAGGAAAAAATAAGTACTATCATAATATACAATTGAAATGAGTATTAACAGACTGGAGATTCTGCTTTAGGTTTTGTCATTAGCAGTTTCTGTCTTCACATAACCTCGGATCTCACAGACATTCGTTCTGAGCATACATAGGTTTTCTAAAAATGAAAAAAAAGCTGAATTTCAAGGATGGATACTATAGATAAAAAAACTCAAGGGGAAAGAAAAAAAGGGGTTCTGGGTTCATTGCCTCTTACTTGGGGATGCCTGTAAATAGCTCAGAGTCAGTCACCCCCATTATAATGGAGCTTTTTGCATTTCTCCATGATAAAACCACGGCAACCGGATTCCGTCTCCTCTATTGGCCGTGTGGCAGATTGGATTTCCAAAGCGGCCGGAGAGGAGGTAATAAAAGAGACAGCTGAAACAGAGACGGGGAGAGAAAGAGAGCCCCTTTGTTTCAGGCTGTGAGCTGCCATCTCTCCAGTCACCACTGTTATCTGCAGCCATGGAGCTGGAGTTCCATGGAGAAGCTATGCCGACCTGACCAAAGCAGGGAACGTCGGAGGTGCATTCACTCCACAGGTAAATGTGGAACGGTCCCTTAGGGAATCGCAGCATCTGTTGTGACAAACGATTTGCAGTATACCAAATTACATACATGGCATTTAAATACTCCATTTTGCGGTCTATATACCTGCACGCATCCTTTGGAATAATTATGCAGGACACGCAGAGGTTTTAGAATAATACTTTTGTCAAATACAATTGATAATTTGAAAGAAGCAAAAAGAAACAAGCTTGATATCAGACTAAAATGCAAATATATAGGAAGCAATGAACCTAAAATCAAATTTCCCATTCATAATAAATGCTTAACAACCTGCATTTTCATACTGTGAATCACCAATTTAAACCAACTCAGTGCTTAGACAAGTAAATTTAAGGCATTGTTTTTTTTTATGACAAATTTTTACACATGGCTTGTGGAATCTTTACAATTCAGAAAATAAACTTTTATTGGTGAAGGCTTACAAATGTGCACCTGTTTCAGACAAATGACTGGGACCAAGGCCAGACAAAGTCACCAACATTGATGAGCATAACATGAAAACACTGAAAAATAGAGAAAGACAAGCTAATGAATACAACCAGGAAGGACACTGAGGTTTAGCAGAAATGAGTGTAAAGAGCAGCTGCTCAGGCCTTAGCCCGCAGATTTTCACTCCTGGTGTATACTCGTATTAGATTTACCAAATGCACTTATGTGGTCCAGTTCTGTATAGTTCAGTAGTCAAGTGTGACGGTGGAGATTCACTCAGAATGCAGATGGCCAGACCGGCCCTGAAGCAGACAGACACAGAACCTGAGGCCACAAGGCTGCAAAACTAGAGAAGGTCTAGAGACAGTCATTTGCACCCAGCCAGTGTTTTTGGTGAGCCCCAGTAACTAAACTACTTCAGACTGGATACCTCAGGGGCGTAAAACAATACAGCATTTTCTGCTGCAACCCCCCATCCCCTAACCCCCTCCCCCAGCCCTGCGCTCCATCCTCTGGCCGGGTGCAGACCTGTGTGAAATTGTGCTGTTTCTTTCCAGTGCGCCAGGAGCACCTCTGTCCTCTGCAGCTCCCCTGCACGTACAGCCCCACGGACAGAAAGAAAGAAAAAAAACATGAAAGGGCGACCCAAAAGTAAAACGGCCGCAGGACTCACTCAGTTAGACAGGAGGGAGAGGTATGGTGGTCTTCTGTCTTTTTTTGATGCTTAGCCCTTGTGTGCTATTGCCAATGTTCAATAGCGCACTGCGATCGGGATCATTGCCCTGAAGGATCGAGGCTGTCGTCCCACTTATTGCTTTCAGCATGCAGAGTGCCAACAGCCAAGAAGAACAGTAAGAGTGTCACTTGCTGGATCACGGATGTGTTCACAACATGGTGCTGACCTTTCCATCAACTCTGAGTTAAAAACTTAATAGAATATGTAGTCAAAGCAATATAGAAAAAAGCCATGCGCAACAAAAAAGGTTCTTTATAGTCAATGCACGGATTGCTTCAATTCACAGTCAAAAACTGTGTTTAGCATCTGTTTTTCTTAAAACATGTACAAAACAACTGTAATAAATCTAAAGAAGACTCCCTTCATTCCAGAACAGTTCATTCCTAAAAATTGGATTATCCCTTTCCATCATGACAAAGAATATGATTTCCTCTTCATAGATGCCCTCAAAATACAGCCTCAACAATGGCATATTTCCTGCAACATAACATTTCCCATTCTGCCTATAAACAGAATGGGCTCTGAAGCGTTTCACAGTTCCTAAACAATGTATCCCAGAGTTTAACATGAATAGTTCTTTGTTTAATGAGGTAAGTTTTAACAAGTCTTTTCAGTTCACCAACAGGGTTATTTCTGAATGTCACTAAAGGTTCTACAGATACATCTGCTGCACATTGCATTAAACAACTTCCAGTACAGCCTACTAAAACAAACAAGAAGACACTGACAGATTCCAAAAGAAAGCTAGTAGTTTTTCATGAGAGCTAAGAAATCTCAAATCCACCTTTAATTGGATGGAATTGCATGTCAACTAACTTAACTCTGCTCTCAGCTGAGACCTCTCCCCAGAATATGGCTTTCATGAGGCCAAGAGGCGCTGACTATTGGGTTTTTGACATACTGCCAGCATATGGAAGAGCACATACTGTACAAAATCCTGTCAACCTGTTGCCATTTCATTAAAACTGCATATAAAAACCTGAAAACACTGTAAACACTACTGAGAAACTCTAGCCTGACTTTTAGAGATATTTTCAAGAAGTACTAATAGGGCTATGGTGACTGATACAGTTGGTTTCAAGGAAAAAAGGGGGTGTATGACTGGTGTATGACTACAATGTCATACACCAGAGAGCTTACAGCTTGTTCCACATTCCCTCCTGAGTTCTGTTTCCCTAATAATTACGCTCTGACTATAGGGCATGTTTTTGTGTGATATGGGCTCTCCATAATTAATACTTAGCCAGGCGTCATTTGGCAAAGTTTTAAACCCACAAGACCTCCATTCCGTTTCCCCCCAGTGGCAGCAGTGGGTCTTGGGGCGCTTGACACTCCATTGCCATTCATGTGTCCTTTTTATTTCTTTTTCAGTGGACTGACTATGAAAAAAACTGTCCTCCCTTGGAAGCTTGTGTCAGCTTCCTGGCTAATCCCAATGCCCGGTCCAAATCACTCCATAGTCCAGTTTCAGTGGTTCACCCCCAGGCTCTACTGGACCACAGTTGCATGCCCTTCACCTTGCCAGCTGGATACATGACTGCGCATAAGGCACAAGCTGGCAAGCAGTTTGCCTGCAGGCCACAAACCAGATCCCGGGTACGGACACTCATAATGAAGAGACGTCCAAATGGGAGCGAGAAGCAGCGTTCCATGCTGAGGACTGAATCTGCCTTTGGGGGGCGAGGGACTATGGCACTGCTCCCAATGATAAAGGACCTGTGAGTTATAATCCAAGGCTCAAACCCCAGTTTTTATTGGACATTTGGAAGAGCCCAAAGAACGGAATTACTGCTATATGCATTTTATAATACCTCAGATCTTTCATTCATGATCAGTACCAGTCCCCACCCTTGCACTGAAGCAAGTCAATAAAGAGATAAACACAGTAATGGTTTTGAGAACCCTCACTTTATCTGGTAAATATTTGTAATATGAGATGGTAGTTAAAATGAATTGATTTTAGTTGGCCTCCTCACCTGGGCAATAGACAGTGATTAGGAAATGCAGTATACATGAGACCGCACTGAAACAAGCAATGCACGTCACAGTATCTGAACATTCCTTCGAATAGTTCCTTTTGAATATATTCTGGATGTTAAGGTACTCTAAACTACAATTCACCTGCTTCAAATAATGAAATGAATTAGACACAAGAAAGAAATTAAATCCTGTTTTAGGATGTAAGCAACTTAACCGAGCAGTTTTTGAGGGAACGGTGAGTTAATTACTTAATTAAATAAACTATTAGGCTCACTTACTCCTACTATGGATGACCACATACCAAATGATGCAAATCATGCAAATAATCTCATTAGTATGATTATTCAGACTCAGCAAGACTATCCACAGTATTATGGCCATTCATGGACATAGCAGCCTACTTCCACATGCAAGAGCACATTTTCATAACTTAGAGAGCTGCAGCTTGAGCCGTTTTGCAGCACAGCATCTCAGAGGGTGTTCGCTAACTACAGCATCACAGTTGGGCCGTAACTATGTTCATTTAGAGCAGGAAAACAAAGCCTATCTGGCTCTCTCTCCGGGCTCGACGTGAGCATGATCGATACAGCAGCCGCTGGGATATGCAGAAGTGACCTACTTACTCCGTAATTGCCTGGTGGATCTTCCTCCCGCCGCCTCCGTTCGCAGGTGAACTGACAGGTGGGCCGCCTCTAAGCGCTCCCACGGGAATCAGCGCGGGGGATTTAGCCATCGAGCACAGCCAGAACCAAAATCTCCTTCCGTGTAAACTTTACAGAAGCTGCAACTTCATATTCTATCCCTTCTAATGCCCCTGATCAACTCAAATAGGAGGCTAGATAACTTAAGAACTGTGATAACACTGGATTTCAGCAAGAGACAGAGAGAAACAGACAGTAAGTCATGAAGATGAAATGGCTCTAATGTACTGTATTAGACTGGTAATGTATAAATTTAAATGCAATCATACTCCATATGAAATATACCATATGAGCGGATGACAGGAAATATATTATTAAAGCTAGAAACGCAATGAAAGCAAAGAAAAAACTGAATGCATCGCAACACGAGTTTCTCTTTATTTACTATTCCCCCTTCACCTTCGATATTCACTTCTGTGACAACATGCTCTTTGGCCAAGAGAGTGGTCCTGAAGGATTGAAAGTTTGCTGGATTTTGTCTGCAGTTTAGTTAGGCAGATGGAGAAGGTTACTTTATAGATCGGTATATCATACTACCATAGAGAATGTCATAGCACTAAATGGATATGGGCCAGGGTTTAATGAGGCTAGAGTAGACAATCCACTGTCAAGATACTCCAGCACAGACAAATGTACCCTAATAAAAAAATTACAATAAGATAGAAGCCATATGATCTGAGGGGGATTACCCATTTTATACCCAAAACTGCTCAAAATAATCTGTTGTTTTTTTTTTTATGAAATCACCCACAGCCAAGAAAGAGGTAGTAAAACTTACGATGGAACCTAATACGATGCCATCTGTTTGCCTGTGCCTGGATTACATCACCACACCCAATCCTCTTTTGTCTCCAACCTGGCAACCTAACAGGCAGCAGTGGAATGACTTTGGTTGTGCAAACAGTTCATGGGGAACACACAAATCTATCTCTGTCACATGAGAGGGACTTTGGGGGTGAGTTTGGGGGTCAGAACTCCAAGACAGGATGCCCAGAGAGTAAACACCCTTGTCTCTGTTCCCGAACTGAATTTCCGGTTGAAATCCAGCACCTGTGGGGGATACCTCCTCCGGTTTTCCGGAAATAAAAAAGCTGTTGTTTGACACAGCAAAATTGAGGGTAATCCTGAAATTCGATAACCCACAGAAAGCTGATTTCTTGGAAAATCAGGATGCTGCTGCTGAAACAGATTAACCGAATCCCACAAAGACCTTGGGTTATAAAAGTGCAGCTCTGTTTTCAACAAGACACTAATGGTATGAAAAACGCATCAACATTATTGCCGTATCTACAAAATAACTTGGGCTATTAAATTTTTCCAAGACAAACCAAAATCATCCACGATGTATTAAAGAAGCATAAGGGATTGACTGAGCTTCAGGTAGCTGTATATGAGCTACAGCACTCACAGGCACCATATTGCAAACAGGATGGGGAGGAATAAGACAGTGGCTGTGTCAAAACTTCACAAATCTCCTTTCTAACACTTGAGAGAAGTTATGGAAACTGACATATAGTCGATAGGCAGTGTGTTTCTAGGACAATTAAGAGCTGAGGAGGGGTCAAAGGGCAATCCCACGGCTTGCTGGCATTCGATCACAGGTGATGTCATTCCTATACTTGGAGCAGCACTCTAGGTAGTGATAGTCTATCCTATCAACAGCTCATACCATGATTTCCTGTCATGGCTATGGTTCAATGGGTTACACTTAAAGAGACAAGCGAGGGTTTAATAGCAATCCCATGGCTACTGTTTAAATGGATTTCTTAAGCTTGACATGACAAAAGCCCCTTCTTTACATCACTCAATGCAAATGACCTTTCAATGTGCCTCTGTTCTCGGCTAAAAAGGCACAAATGAAAAAGGCATCCATATTATTTGCAATTATATGCACTCCATAACATGTAACATGGTCCTATATGATGTTAAAAAAGATCAAATTCCTTGCCTGGAACAGCATTTTTTTTCTCTATCCAGCATAGGTGTGCTAATTTTCACATAATTAACAGCGAAGCCATATTTACAGTATACTTTTTATCAGGTCTGATTACATTTCTACATTTTTGCCAGCAGGTCATAATTATGTAACCTGCATGTTTGTAATTTGCTGAGGGAAATTCATTTGAGAGTGTCCCATTTGCAGTATTTTTTTTTTTTTTACACTGCTATGCAGAACCATGAAAAGAAGACCTTGTCACAAGCACTAGGTGAGAACTTGGTAGAGGTTTTCCTCCACACCTTCCCCCATTGCCTCAGTACCTACTGGCCCCCTGACACAGCAAATTCACATTCTGAACACACCGAGCTATTTTAATGCCCAACCTTCACAGCCTTCATCACTGTGTACCAAAAGTCAAGATGATTTATGAGCTTGCTGATAACTGGTGGATGTCTTTCACTACAAACTCTAAATCTAATTACCTAAAGCTGTTCAGCTGTGGCTGAAATTAACTAGCTCTGGCAATCTTGTAAGGGGAGCCTACATGACAAACTTTCACACATTACTGTAATTCTGAGGTGGGAAGGGCAATTTAGAGATGTAACATCTTCCAAACAATTTTCTCTGCATCTAGAGGATGACACCACTTAGTAAATGGTAACAAACCGAAGAGGCGTGCTAAATTGCCATGGCACTTTAGAAAGTGTTGTTTATTTTAACTACAAGGCCAAAGTGAAGACATGTTCACACACATTTAATACTATGGTTCATTTTTGTTCTGGGTTTGGCATTTTTTATAAGCTCTCCGTTCTTTTTTCTTTCCCCCTTTCACATTCCATAAATAACAGTGTTACCAATAATGTCTTTTCATCATATTTAATGTTCAACAATGAATTTGTAATGACGGGCATCTAAATACTGAACATAACAGATGTGGACATTAAAAGTTCATACCGCATCCACTACTAAAGAAATGATACAAGGTATGATATAATATTTATACAACAGTGGATTTCTTACATTTGAATCAATATAACTCAGGAACAAATAATGTTTGTCCTTCAAAACCCTGACTGGCCTTGATTCTTCTTAAACCAATTCTGTGCATGTAAGCAGCTTGGTTCTGTCATAACCTTTGTTGGCAATAATAAAGGCAACATTTTAACATTTCAGAGGCATCTGTCAAACATATTAACAGCTGATTTAGTGATATATTTTCATAAGTAATAAGCGTGGCCATGTTCAAAATGTCAACACCAACTGTCAAGCAACTGTCAGCGATTATCTGTTTTGTAAATCATCGGCTTACCTTGGATTAACACAGACCTGTGGCACCACACTGCAAAAGCCACATTTCTGTGCAGAGTTGAAACTGATTATCTCAAGACAGCTGGCAACACTGCTCCCTATTTCACCTTTCTTATCTTCTGTAAGGAATAATACAAAACTAGGTTATTTTACCCTGAATTTATCTAACTAGTTGCTGTTTTTCTCTTAACCAGGGATTCAGCTATCAGTGAACTGGTGAAAGAGGGGACTTCCTACATTCAGAGATCTCTCAAAAAGAACACATGACTTTACGCATAGATACCATTTGACTACATTCCCCTTTTTATAGGGACCACGTGGAAAAAAGGAAGTTACCGGAGCTCATAAATATTCAGACCTGTACGACGTGCAGCTTGTCCTTGGCTTGGAAAGGACATGAGAGTACTCCACAAAGTTGTGAGCATGCATCACCATCGACCACCAAAAAACATATCTGCTCATCACGGGCCCTGCGCTGCTTTTAATCAGGAAGCACCTTTCACGCTGGAAGATTAAAGGCCCTGCATTCTGTTGGGATGCTGATTGAAATGGCTCTGTTCCACTGACGGCACTAATGATTCTTTTTGCCTCTGCAGAAGGTAGTATTGTTCGTCATCAGTGCTGGCTCTTTGCCACCTTTCCACTCCAAAGACATGAGGAATAACTTCATCCACCTCCACCTCCGCCCATCCCATGCGTCTTTCCTCATTACAATAAGGCACTCCTGTGCCATTTACGTCAGGCAGGTCAGAAGACATGGAGGTGGACCTGCTTTTCGTTTGACACTGTCAATGATATCTGAGGGACATTCTTCAGGGGCAAAGACAAGGAACCCCTTGATTGGCTGGCATATAATTAATGCGTTATTGTATTGGTCCACAATAGGAAGAAATCTGAATAAATCTTAGCATTAGTCTTGACGCAGTGATAGTGGTAATGCTGTTTAATGTAATTATCAGCTGATACGAATATGATAGCAGATAAATCATGCATCCCCAGTGAAAACGGTCAGGTAAAAGGCGAATGCACAGCATGTTGACAAACCATGATGCCCATGAGAAAACCGGCACTGCCACCACTGAAAAAAGTAGGACAAGCAGGTGTGCTTCTGCAAGGTGCAAGTGTGCAGTACTTTATTATGGAAGACTGTGCTGAGACCCACCTGTGCAGTACAGAGCAGCTGCTGTTGAATGCTTGGGTTTGAGGTGGGTGGGTGCGCACAGCAGTGGTTGATTTATGCCAGCCTGACTGAACGGCGTCCAACTTGCACTTGATTACCTGTACAATAAAGCTGTTTCTGAGTCGAATGAGCTGACAGATAAGAGCACACATGGGTGACAAGTCGAACAGTCACACAATCAAGCATTTTGTTTGAGCACCAGACCGTGGGTTGGCCGACAAGTCTACTGGCAGCAAAAAAACATGGCAGAAATTCTTCCAAGCAAGGTGGCGTAAAAAAATGCAGACAGTGAAAAAAGCATCAGTGAGGGATGTGTGAGATACCACCTTTTCCATTCTTGAGTTTAAACCCAGCGGATATCACCCACCAGCACAGAAGGAAATGTAAGTTCCAGGTAGCTGCAGGTTGCTTCAGACTCCACAGGCACACTGTGGCGACAAAGGGGAGTGGGATATCCCTTTGTGCGTAAAAACAATAGGGGACCAGACAGCAACCGTTTCCTTCTTACAATTCATCTGTGCTCCACACACCTCTCTGGGCTTCGTCTGCACTGTGCCCACTTCATTACACTGCCAAACTCTGCAGATTACAGATCCCTTGCACTGTAAATTGGCAGAACATGGGTCTCTTTACAGTTCCTACAAATTGGAAAATATTTAGGAATAAATTTGCTGCCATTACAAATACCCCACTAATAAACAGGTGAAAATAATGCAGTGAAACAAAGACTGTTATATTAATCACTCAGCGTAGCATGCACTCTGAATCTGAATGGAGTTATCGATCCTGTGACAGCCTTGCCAGTAATACATTACTACCACGTTTCAAGGTTACAAATTATAGCAATATCTTACATGTATTAAACTAAAACATAGATAACAGTTGAAGCTAGAATGGCACATTTCTTGGGTGAAAAATCTACACAAACTGAACTGAATCCCATACATGGATTTGTTGTTTGTTGATTGAGTGTTCCTTCTATTGGTATCATAAGGGAGGACTGGACATGGTGGATATACAACAAATATCAATCAATCAATCAATCAACTTTTTTTGTATATAGTATTTCACCAACATTTGCCACAATATGCTTTACAGTAAGCCTGGCCTGAACCCCAACAAAAGCAAGCCTGCGGCGACAATGGCAAGAAAAATCTCCCTATGTGGAACAGATAGGAAGAAACCTTGGGAGGAACCGAGCTTGAGAGGGGAAGCCCATCCTCCTCTGCTGGCCCAGGGTATGAGTTTGTGATGATCAACATGGTCAGTTTAAAGTCCATTTAAAAAAAAAAGTACGGTCCTGGATTGGGTGCCAGACTGCGGCGGTGCCATAGGCCAGACAACGTCAAAATATAACTGAATTGTTTCTGCAAGCTGCTCGGCTCTGAATTTTACATTCTGGACAGTGGCACAGATCTGATCCATGTTATGAAGTTCACCAAAACCTGCAAAAATGCTCCAGCAGCCAAGCAACCCTCACATATACATGTATATGTAGCAGTACAGATCTATTCAATTTCTACAGACATCATTACATGTTCTGCAGCATCTTAAACGAATGCTACCCTCAAACTGTTATGTAACTTAAAAAAATGCCACACAGCAGTCCTCAGGCATGCATTTACACTACATGACTTAAATTGAACAAACGGCCTTTTCTGTGAAGGGTGTTATTTGTCTCTTGGTCATAACGCTGACTAGTCACAGTTTCTCTGGTCAGTTCCACCCCTTGCACCAGTGTATTATTTTGTATAAAACCAACACACAAATCAAGATCAAATTCTTGAATGTGAAAAATATGGGAAAAATATATTCATGGGAACATAAACATGGGAAAAATATATTCAGATCTCCTTGAAGTACATCCAATCATTTCTTGGCAAAACCACTGAACTGGTAGCCGTCAATATCCTTGTATGCAAAATGTGGATGACACTAAAAATACATTATGCACAGATCCATAACTAGACACGGATCTTATTTAATTCCTGTTAGTTAAATACACACAGGCAGACCACATACATTACAATGGATAATTCAACAAAGAGTTACACAATCCAATGCAATGTAAGCATTTCAAAGAGTTCTGCATACCAAAATGAAACACAGCTACTTTAGCAGTCATAAAAAAAAATCAAGAACTGTAGATATAAACTAGACCATGCATTTATTTTCTCTCCTGAGCAAACATAATTTCCATTTCCTCTTGAATTCAAACAGGAGTTCAGCCTCCCTCCCTCAGTTATGTTATATCAGTTCAGTTACTTTTGATATTGCCATGTAAAAAAAAAAGAACACTAATTACTGTAATAATTATTATTTCTTTGAAACGCACCATATAATCATTCTTTAAACAACATTAGCTATATAATTTATAAATCTACCTACACAATCTATTTGACTGATTACAATAATACATATCATATTATAATATAGCATACGTAGATGTACCCATAACCCACCTGAGAAGTGAAAAAGTAAACGGGGGGCTATTCTCTGAAGAAACCCTTGTATTTGTATCACTGAGTATTCCCAGCAGCCAAATTCTCTTATCACACAAGTATCATACAGCCCTCATGCTCCCATACTGTGTCATCTGTTCCATTCTGACAAAGGCCCTTCCCTTGAAACAAACCACAGCTCAATATCATCTGGTAATATATGGGCCTACCCCACAATCACGCTGTTATTTCAAAGTCACACAGTCCTCACACTTTCCTTTTTTTGAATGCATCTCGTGATTGCCTTCATGTGATTACACATTGATTAGACAAGTTCGGAAAGCTCTACAAAATGTAGCAAAATGTGGTCTGGTGTTGCAGGGGAACATGCAGATGGTAGACGGCGTTCGGAGGGCATTACTGGAGCTCAACCATTGAGGCAGTGGCAAATGTAGCATGCACCACAGACCTGCCGCTCCATTCCCTGATGCCACTGCTTAACGGGGAGTTGACGGGGAGGCTTTCAAAACTGCAGTACAGAAAAAGGGGAAATACAAATGGATTGAGACTTCCGGAAATCCGGTTCATAATTTGGGTTCTCCGAAGCACAAGCGAATTCCCCCAGCATTCCCTCATGAGACGTGGATGCAGAGGGAAACGGGGGTATGCGGCCGGTCAGCCACACGCACCAGGAGAAGACGTCAGTGCTGGGGAGCTGTGAAAATCCTGCAAAAAATGAGTATCACCACAAAACCCAGCTCTGCAGGACAGAGTAACTGTGCAGAAATGGCATGTCAGAAAAGCTAAGACAACACCATATCAAAATGAGCCCAGTCTTTAAAAGAAGATGACAAAACATTTTGCATCAGGTCTATTTACTGATTGATATTTTTACCGTGACATTTTCTTAAATTAAAATTTTGTTTGGTGCTCTTTGGATGCATTGGTTACTTTCATGGATAAAAGGCACTGTATTAATGGGTTTTTAAGTGCCTGGAACTGCCCCTTTCTGGGCATAGCACCCAATCACAATTTATTTACAAAAAACCATCAGTTAAAGGAGGGGCTGCAGGCTGATTGGCTGGCTCAATTTAAATCATCGCTGGCGAGACAGAGACTATTAATAATTTTAGTTCAGAAATCTTATTTTCATTATGTTTTAGTTTTGGAGAGGACAAAGCCAATGGCAAAGCTGTGCCAACTGAGCCGAGTCAGCTGTGCTACATTGTTGCACTGCATCATTGACCTGCTTCATAAAGTTTAGTGTGGCAGGCTTTATTTTGTATGTCTTTTTTAATGTGAGTGTATGTGTATGTGTGTGTGTGTGTGTGTGTGTGTGTGAGTATGCATGTGCCTGTGTGAGTGTGTGCTGTAAACTGCAACCTTCACTGTCATCACAAACTGCAATATCTTTGCCAAAAACAGTCAGGGTGAGCTGTGCATTCCTGAGTGCTCATTTACAAGTCCCACCCCAAACATTCACTCCCATCAGCGCTGAACCAGGTGACCTTGGAAATGTTCCCCATCTACCTACAGGGACCGCGAGTCACCATGGGGACGCATCCTGCCTCCCTCCCATTACGATGATGAGCATCCTATTCCCTTCCTGCAACCTTTATTGTGAGCAGCTAATGGCCAGGGGGAACATGAGTTTTCCTAACGCGATAATCACCGCCGTGCAAGATGCAAATGCAATTTGGCACAGGGGAGGAAGAAAAGCATTTCCTGTTGGCGCAAGCTCATTTTGGAGCAGTGGGTCCAGCTGCCCTGAAATATGTACACTGATTCTTCTGACAGAGATTTGAATGACAAAAGAGAATACAATACTGAAACTTGAAACATATTTTTAAAAGATATCCAATTGTGAACCCTTTGCAAAAATCTATTGAAGAGTAGAATTAAATTAAGAAATTGGATGTTTTGCCAGTGATCTGTTTTAATGGTGATCATTTCGTCATTACAGCACAGCAGGACCAGCTACAACATGTGTTGTGTCTATTGTCAAAGTTCATTCTTTATTTCATATTCTTATCATCATTTTTAATTCTTTCTGCTGGACACTTCAAATGCAGGTCCATGCTATGAAGTTTCAAAAAGCTGCCCTGGAAGATACTGAGATATCTAGACTGATTTCTGCTTCCTACTTGAAATGCAGCTCCAGACCCATTCTATGAGTAGTCCTCTCTAGACTGTTGGCATCTACAGCAACAATAAAGCAGACCAATGTACAGAGAAGCACAATAAAAGTAGCAATTAGCAAATAAAACTACTGTTAAAGTGACAATAAAAGAACCATTTAAAACCCATCTGACTTCTGTGTTTGTGTCATACACAGCCGTGCCCCATACCTGAGACTCGTCTGTTGCCAGCCCGTTCTCCACCTCACCAATTTCCAATTCTATGTGACAGGTGTAATAAATAATGCCTTTTTTCTTCAGTGCAGGAGGTGTTTTGCCCTTGGAAGCAATCCCTGACAGTACCTCTACCACTAGAGGTGAGACAAGTATTAGAATACACTATGTGAACATACTGAGTGCTATTTTTCTTAAACCAATACTCCCGTCATTTTGACAATTAAGCCCTTATGTCTACTTACAGAGAACTTCTACTGTGTCTACTAACACAGAAACTGCACCGTTTTAATTTCTGTTCATGCATTCTGCAGAAATGTGTGGGATCAATTCTCCAGACCTCACTTAGGGATAAGAGAATGACTATAACTCTATGGGGAATTCTGGGAAAACGAGCTCCAATCAGAATTAAAGAAATTTGTAAGTGGAACCACTGGACATAATGCAATTGATTTGTTTCAATGAAGTGCAACTACTGAGTAGCAATTCAGGATCATTGCAATGGCAGCAGTTTTTCCTACAGTTAGCTCTGAAGTGTCACATTTACCACTTTTTGCAACTTCTTGTTTATACTTGGTCTTCATCTCAGCTCAAGCTCATTGCTTTCAGCTTTCAAAGATTCTTCAAAGAGAGTCAATACGAGAGAGGAGCATGGATCTTGTTGAAAGCTAACCCTCAGTGCAGTACTGCACGTTTATCTTTAAGGAAACAGCCTTTATTAAAACAGATCAGAGGGTTTGAGCTCGGTCTGTAGAACTTTCTGAAACGTAATCTTTCACTTTTCTCTCTCCACTGGTAACACTTACTAATCATATCTCGCACACAGAGTTCCTAACTTCTGATCGCAGCAAGGTTGCATTCCTGTAACTTCCAACAGAGTTTGAATCATAGTGCTAAATGGTAAGTGTGATCCAGTGCACTGGTTCCTGAAATTTCTAAGTGCAGAAACTGAAACAGTACCAGTGGGTTTCTCTACTTGGTGGTACACAAAAGAGCGATTGGTAATTGCTAAAATATCAGTGTATTTCTTTAACTACATACCCGACTATGAAAAAGCAGGCACTCAATCGCTGTGTTTATGGTCTCCTCCTTTCCTTTTGCAATGTGTACGGTGGTGTAACATGAAGCTCATTTACAATGCATTAAATTTCAATGCTCCCATAAAAAATAATAAATAAAAAAGTCAGTCAGAAGTGAATGTGTCTCGTTGACAGCATTGATTTGTTGATTTAAAATTCCATTGGATGTCACACTGAATTGAGCACTGCCTCTGTAATGCCTGTGACAGCTGGCCGAGAGAACGGCCTGTCCGCGTTGCATGGTTTGACTTACGAATGCCTTACGAATGAGGCTATTCAGAGAACCCATACTTTCACACCTGATTGAGTTGGTCTAAATGAACTGCTTTGTGCTAGGGGGTGATGGGATTGTGCTTTTTCAGAGAGGGCAGAGGTTACAGTGATCTTGTGACAGTCGGCTTGTGAACAGGGATCAGAAACACTGTCTTGCGGTGCTTTACGGAGATGCATGGGGAAATAAACACACATACAAGCATGCAAAAATGCCGACAGACATGGGTACAGAGGAAGATAAGTCAACATGAATTTTAGCAAAAAAATACTTGAGTGATTCATACATACATGCATGCATGCACAAACTCAACACACACAGATAACTACAAACACATATATGATTTCTCCAACTTACTGGCCCATGGTCACACATAAACACACTGAATAAAATTATGAGACAATATTATTCTGTTAAACTACATTACCCTCCTATCCATACATCAAGCATGCATTGTTTTAAGTGACAATGATTAACTTCATGAAAATAATCAATTGCAGGGCAACAAGAAATACAGTGTCTGTGATCAGTGCCTCTGTCAACAATGAAAATGAATATGAAGAGCAGAAACAGCCAAATAAGTCTGACCTTTTCCTGAGAAACGTACCCTTGGTAATTACGGCATTAACTACTGCAGGGTTGGGTCATTCTCTCTTCAATCATCAAACAGGACATGAGCATCACTCAGCAGGAGGTCAGCCTCGTAAAAAACTATGCTTCCTACAGCACAAATAGCCCTTAGAAATGACTTGCATCGATGGTAAATTTCCTACTCACAAACAATGGCTCCACATAATTCCTCCTGAAATTACAATTCATTTGAGTATGCAAGCACTGTTCTAGTGAGGTGAGTGAACATCTGCAATCTGCAGCACGCTAACAGTAACAACAATGAAAAAGCAACAGCTTTCATTTTTTAGGATGATCAAACAAAGGCAGCTGGAGCGCTGGCCTTCAACGGAAATGTTGTTTGTTGGATAATTTTCTCTCTGCCCCAGAACACCACGCTGACCACAGGTGCACTGTCTTACCCAATTCAGCCGCTGATGCGAAGCTCACTACACACGAACAGGAATGATATATATATATATACACACACACACACACACACACACACACAATTATTTTGTATTTTTCTGGTCCTCTAGATACATTCATGCACACTAAGATCTTCAGAGACTGGAGGATGGTTGATTTGTTTTATATGCAAATTATTTTTCTTTTTGGAATGTCATGGAGGTAAGCTCAAACTAATTCCTCAGTAAAATACCATCTTCGGCTAAATACACAGTGCGTATGTCCTATTTCATCCTGCAACTGAATTGCCTATACATTGATTTCCTTTCTTTCAGATAATGCTGGCTTGTTGTAATTGCAGAGATATGTATAAACATGCAGTAAAATGATTACACAAATGAAAGTAGTGCACTGGTATCTTCAAGGTAGCTCTGCTTCCAGTCCCAAGCCTTTCTAATCAGAAAGAGCCAAGCTGTTACAGTTCTTCTGTCAGACAGCATGGTGAGAGAAAACATCTCTCTAATCCTCTTACAGGAGCCCATATCATGTTTCTGTTTTGTTATTTATTATTAAGGAAGCTTGCTGTTCGTATGGTTATAGCAGGGACATCTTAATGGCGGCCTAAGATGTAATTTACTATCTGGGATAAGTCTGTGCCAGACTCTGTGGACTGGCTTTGGCACTCATTGATTCTGTGTCCACAATTTTCCCTGAGACACTGACCCGATGTGACAATCTTAATACTGCTCCCCCATTAAGTATATGGAAAAATATATTCGGGAAAATCCATGAGGCATTGGAGCAGGCGGGCAGTTGATAAAAACAAGATTGTCCTTTGAATAAACAGAACGGCAGAGGAAGCGGCCTCATTTAAATGCAGTTAAGACAGCCATTACGGTGTCCAGAGCATTTTCCTGTCATTGCCAGAGTCATTTTGAATGTTTCAAGCAGATAATTGAGGCTCTCTCACTGCCTGCGAATAGACGGAAACATTATTGAACGGACTGCGGAGTTCTGCGGGTGATGAACTGTGGCTTCTCACACTGTCATAATTCTCCCTGCTTATGACGTCACACACCAGTAGCCTTCCACGCAGCCCAATTCTCTTCCCCTGACCACACTTAGGTGCTGTCTGTGGAAGTTTTTTGGTGGTTTATTTGACCTTTGTCTTCACAAAAATGTAAAATTCTCAACAACTCAAATGGTAGCAACCGAACCAAACCCGAGTGATTGGTTAGCTCCTCAGTATTAACATCAACTCAGCAGGTGCAATGAATAAAAATGGTTTAATGTAAAAAAAAAAACACTCATGGTTTATGCCTCTGAGCAAGTAAGATTCTCTGAATCCTCCGATAGGTGCTTCAGAGGACAGGGATACTATTCTTCAGAACTGATGGAGGATGACGGACTGATGGGATAGGCCCACATATACAACTGGGAATTCCAAAAAAACTGAGAAAAAAAGAATATGAGATGAAGAAGATGTTTGAAAAAAAAATCTGAAACATAACCGTTGATTATTACTTCCCTCTCAGGGTTTTCCTTCCCTTTTGCTGGCAGTCAGCCAAAGAGGTTTCTTTCCATCTGCTGGGAAAATGGCCAAAAATGTGCCCTAGACCCTGTAATTGGGTCACAATTTGAAGTTTAGATATTACTGTATCATGGTTTATTTTTATTTCATGCTGTAGTGCATGCATCTAACCTGCGGGGGCAGTATGAGAGCCTGACGGCATGTGCAAATGGCAATGGGGCTGATCCAAACAAAGAGGGAGTGACAGGCAACTCTTCCTCACAGGCTTTTCAAACTCTTCAAAGCACAGCCTCTGTTATGTTAGCCAATCAAAGGAATGAGATGGGAAAATGCATGGCGCATGGTGCCACAAGCAGAGGATCGCTCTGCCTACAGCAATGGCTGAGATCAAAGCACTGTCACAGGTCATGCATATGTTGCTTCACATAATTCATAAGGGTGACAGTCGGGTATGACAGCAGTCTCCTGACAAGTTAAGGTCCAATGATGCTCAATTTCAAAACAAGCATAGTTAGTGATGGGAAAGACAAAAATGAAGGCTCATGTAAAAAATGCTTCCCCTGTTGAGAGCCAGCACAAACCTATCCACTGAGACCATTTACAGCTAGTCAGCTTATAACCCAGGGGAAAAACCGGCGACGTGTTCATGAGAAACCTGTGCAGCAGAGCAGGGCAGAAGGTCTGCTCTCTATCAGCTGTGAAGCAGCACCTCAGGATCAATGGCAGCAGCACGCCGTCTTCTGTGCAGCACAGTCGCTCAATCACCCAGCTTGCTTGCACACCGCGCCGCACGCATCAGCAGAGGCCACTCCGATGAACTAAACGTGACGTCGCTGGGAGGCCCATAACGCCACCGCTATCACATTGCCACAATGTCACAGCATTGTGGGGGTGCTGAAAGATATTACATTACAAAGGCTCCAACACACCAGGGCAGATTCTTACCGTTTTCAGCTTCCCGAAAACAAGCAAACCGGTGACATTTCTGCCATGAGACCCATCTTACTGCCTTCAATCGATCTCAAAGACTGACATCACTTCCTAGACTGAGACAATCATTTGGAAAAATGCACAGAAACTTACATTTACACTGAATGGATTATATTAACAGAAATTGACCACTGAAATGAACTCTAAGTGGTCTTTTCCTACATAATTAATAAACTTAATACACAGTGATTCATTAGAATCAAAGACAATGCATCCAACAACGAAGAGACATAATGTGGTATGATTTTGCCTGGGGTTGTTACTGTACAGAGTTATGCATAGGACATTCTGACGCAGATGGATAATGTCCAGGAACATTACTGCTCCCACTCTCATTATCGGACAGAGCAAAGAACCCCTGGGGGTGAACCAAATCCTCTTAGTCCGAGACCACAGAGCGCTCCGGCCCTCCCGCTCCTGCAAGAACAACCCCACCCCATCGCTCCCACCCAGATCGACCGCACTTCCACAGCGATGCCATGGTCGCTCCCATCTCCTCTCACCCCTGCTAAACGAGAACCCCATTAAAAAAGGATGATGTTTCCCGCCCATGTAGGAAGCACGCTTGACATGCCGTGTTAAGAAGTAAATATTCACTGAGCATTCCTCTGCGGGGAACGCCCCCGGGAGGAGAGGGGCGGTGCTGTGCAACTGCAGGATGGTTGGGAGCTATTTATACAACCCCCAACCCCCATTCAAATAATGCAGCTTACACTCTCCCCATTGGCCCAGCACAAGACCACATGGTGCAGGAACACAAAAAAAGATTTCACCATTAATACAGAGGAAGTCATGAATAAAACATGGATGAAACACAAGATAAACTTCTGGAGATAAATAAATAAAGAGTGCGGCACGGTTCTCCAGAGCTCGGGAGCTTTGGTGCAGGAGGTCTGACAGACGGTATTCCTGAACTGACAGAGATGGGACTCCAAAGGCTTGGCCTGTCCTTTTAATGGGGTTCACATGTGCTACCTCCTCCCTTCCCTTCCTCACATACGCTCATACGAGTAAATGCCTTTACTTTGTGCCCTTGGCTATGACTGTGGTGCACTGGGAAGCCTTTTGAATGTCAGGAAACAGACACAGGTCACCGTTAACACAGAGCTCCTAAAGCTTGCTGCTGTATCTGCTCCAATTTTAATGTTTAATGCTGATGCAATATCGTATATTATGAAAAGGGGGACCACCTCAACAAAAATGCACTTGAGACACAGTTTTTTTTTTCCCGCTCATTAAAATCACACTCAAAGCATCCTTCAAAGAGTGGATGTATTCATTCAGCACCTCATTTGATTAAATAATGGAAGTTATCTGCTTACTCATCCATCTGGAAAGAAAATTATTCAAATAACATGACAGTAACCATTAAACACACGCAGCGTATAATTTTAATGAAAATCACAACCAACACTACAACTACTGATTGGGACTATATAACAGTCACAAAGTAGTTTTCACAAGGCCTGCATTCTGTATCATTACTGATACTCATCCTGCACCCTCCAAAGGGTATATGTGGTTGTCACCAATACAATAGAAAACAATGAGAGAAAATTACGTTGTAATGTGAACTGTAACGTAAAGTTTTGATTAAATCGTATACGCTCACAAAGAGACAAAGTGCATTTGATTGGGTCCCAGGCTTCGCTTTGCGGACAATAATTTGGTCATGTAAAAATAAATTCAAACAAATATTAGGTAGAACATTTGGTCTGCACAGTTTGTGCTGGATATTTCAGACCAAATTTCTCCTGCTCAGCAAAGCAAAAGTACAGCAAAAGCACAGCCTCCCTTTTAGGAGGATGTGGAGAATGTAAAGCCGGGCGAATCGCAGGCCAGGTAATTAATGGCGTTGGCTCTGGCCTCTGTTTGCCTCTCCTGCGTTGCGCTCTGTCTAATGCCTGATTCCTCAAAGGAACGCTATCCCCTGCAGGGGATCCAAGGGAATAAAAATAACAGTGAAAATAACAGGCCCGAGATGGAGAAAATGATCTGTCTGCTCCAGCATGCGTCACCAAGCCTAGGTGCAGAACGTGGGAGGCTCATATCACATGGGGGGGCCGGGATTTTGACACAATTCAGGTAAGAGGTTTAGCGCACGGGCCCAAGACATGTTTGTCCTCAAAAATTGTGTTTTGCCATAAATAATCAGAGGAGCTGCCTCTCTTTTTTTGCACTTATACAATTACAGCAGCTCATTCAGACAAAGTTAGCCATCATTTTTTATTTAGAGAAAAACCCAGGCAGGCTATCTTTTTCATCTATCAGCTCTCTTTATTTATTCTGTTTGATGACACACTCCAAAGACTATTTTATTCCATAGACCACACCAGCAGATTTATCACAAAAATATATTTATTCTACCAGTGATTTCTTTTGAGAAAATAACTCTGGTGGGGTAATCAACGCAGGGGCGTTGGTTCAATGTAGGGCAAGGTTTTTGTCTCTGCACACTGATATCCTTGAAAAAATTTTAAACAGAAATGGAACATGACAACACTTCCAAGCTAACACAACCGCTTGAGCCAGCACCTATTTAAATCAAATTCAAAGGTTCAAATTCTGAACCCACTGTTTCAGTTCAGCATCAGCAGAGGGACTCTGCGGGTTCACCAGACTGAGACGAGGCCCACCCCCCCCGTGGGATAAACATTGGGCATGCTGGCAGTCCTTCCCCACAAGGGTCTCCATGCCAGGGAAAACGGTTTCAGCTGCTAACTTTCACGGGGGTGTTCGGGAACACTTCCACTGCCTTGGCCCGGCTTTGAAAGGACGCAGCTGGCCATGGGGACTGGGTTTCAGGGACAAGGCCACTCTGTCCTGGGCACGGGTGGAGAGTGGTGGGAGGGGGCGGGGGATGCAGGTGATCCCTGGAAGCTACCTCCCCCTTTCCCCCCGGATTTACAACACACCCACACACTCAGCGGGAAATCATAAATCTGCTCTGCGTTACGGAACCTACTTTACGGCTGCACCGGTCTCATCCATCAGGGGGAAGACAATAAAAAGGTAAAGTGCGATCAATAACCTCGGGCAAGGTGAGCTCGGTGCTCCACAATGGGCAAACAAAACATAAAGCCGGACGACTGCCAGGCTACAGCATCAATAAACCCACCATGGCTATTTCTGGACTCTGAGAGAGGTCTGTTAGACTCAACATCTGTGATGGCAGCTGTACCCGAAGCGAACTTGCACCTAGCTTGACAGTCAGGTTTTTGTTCTGTTGGCATTTTAATCGGCCTGTTTTTTTTTCCACACGCGTTTAAGATTTCTGGCTCCCTGAGCAATCTGAGGCAGGTTGTCTGACTGTCAAAGCCCTACCTCAGGGTGGGGTACTGCTGTGGGTGCCCACTTGTGAGTACCTGTCTGCTGGGGTGATATCTAATGTAAGCCCAGGACTGTCCCTGGGGCCTGTTCTACACCTGCGCACAAACACACTGACACACCCGGCCACTATCACTAAAAAACAACTCAGGGCACTTTTAGCACATGGCCACCAACGCACCTCCCATCTATCTTACAGGGGCTCATATATGAAATTCAAGCAATTTCTCTAAAGTAACTACACTGAGCCACATCATTAAGAGAGACAAGTAATGAGGCTGCTGGCTGCATACGATCCAACTGTGCAAGTGATTAGTGAAACATAAACCCCCATCCCACCTGCAAATCAAGAATTATAAAGTGAGAAGCAACTGCAGCAGCTGTTGTTCTGGTCGTTAGAGTAGTTGACAAGGTCAAATGACGGATTTAAATCAACTCTAAAATGGGACAGAGATCTGATTTAATCCATCCTTGATTCCTTGCTTACCTGACATTTTATTTTGGCTAGGCACCAGATTTCTGTTCAAAACGTGTTCCAGGGAAATTTGAAACATACTGTGGATGCCTCAGTCCCATTACAGTCCTACCTGTGTTCACAAAGCCGTCCTGCAGCGCCTCCAAAAGTATCCATGCCTCACTTAACACCCTGGCTTCACTTCTGATGTTGACAGTTCTATCAACAGAATATCAACCAATATATTGCGCTAAATGATGTTTTATTTCATTACCAATTACAGGGACGATCATATCTTACAATAAGGACAATGTGTCTCGGAAAAGAAGCTGACACCCAAATCACACCACTCATTCATTTGTTCAGGGCTGTCATTGCGCACGCTGCAAAACAAACAGCCTCAAATCAGGCCTTGCAGGGCAAGATCGTTTGTAGCTCTGAGCCTCCTTTCAGTCCACAGACATTTGATACCTTGTTTTTCCCCTAGTTAGCTGCAGACTCAGATCTCATAGCCGCTGAAGTTGATGACAGTAAGGCAATTTCATATGGCACACGCAGGTGATGAGAGACAAGACTCTGCACTCAGGCCCCTCAAGACAGTACCACCGATCAGGTCCAGACTCCACGAATGGTTGTGCAAACACTTTAATGGACAGTCCATCGAATGATTCCCTGCAGGACAGACCCGGGAAAAGTTGATAAAGGTGCAGCTCTCCCTAAAATAAGTGCCCTTGCAGGCCACCGAGCTGAGAATGCTCGCTCCATTGGGGTCAAAAGACAATACGTGACTCTGCCAAAATCCCAGAAGAGGTCTGCTTAAAACTCATTAGGAGGATATGGGTGGAAAGGGCCTGCTGCTCGCAGGCATATCAAATAGTATTACAGAGCTTTCATTAGCAGGTCTGTCTCATTACGCATGGGAACTGCCTCACAAAGCCATTGTAATAATGAGCACAATTTTGGCTGATGAAGTGATTTCTTCCAGGCAGGGTGTTTCCCACATTAGCGAAACCAGGGTTAAATGCTGTGTAAGGCATTCTGTTGCTCACTGAAGCAACGGACCCACTTTAGTTACAACGCACATCGAATTTCCTTCAATTCCACAGACAGCATTATCTGCTTATTTTACACTGTCATGAGGATAGGTAGCAATGTGGGGTTTCCAGGGTGAACTACCGAGAATCAAACCGATGGAGAGTCAATCTTTACTTTGCATCGTGTACTGGAAATGCCGGCTTTTAAAGCAATTGGAGTCTGCGTACTGTACATTATTAATTCAGAAAAAGATTTCAAACATCTGCTCGCTCACTCACTGCTCAAGTGCTGCAGTAGACAGTCTCTTTCAAGCACATCATAGTAATCAGAGCCTACGTGTTCCATGTTATGTAATTTACTCGTTTTCCTTTTAAGTGCAATGGCACAGCCACACGCTCGGCACAGGCGACCCAGAATGCAACGCAGCAGCAGACATGACCTACCTAGGCCGGGGGGCACCTCAGGGCATGGCGGTATAGGCTTGGCGGTGGGGGTGTGGTTGGCCTCTGGGCGGGTGCTGGGCAGGAGCTGGTCGGCTGTGGCCAGGTAGCTGGCGAAGGTGCTGTTGGGGCGGGAGAGGTTGTAGTAGTAGTGGTGGGCGCGGGAGGCGTTGCGGCCGTTGTTGAAGCGGCTGAAGATGTCGAAGCGCTGGCTGTACACGTCGAAGTACAGGATCATCATGATGAGGAAGTGCACCAGGCATAGCAGCAGGACGGCCTTGCAGATCCGCTCCAGGGTCCTGCCCAACATCAGCCGGGTCATGGTCGAGGCCGCCCCTGCCGCTCGGCTACGGGCATCCGGTCACTCCGCCTGACACCTTCTGGGGCGGGGGGGAGGGAGGGGGGTCACACAGTCACCTGCATTAAGGGGGAAATGACAATTTTTTAACATTTCTTCTTGTATTTGTTTTCATTTATTGCATTCAAATACTTTCCAACAGATAAGTACACTAATTGTCTGTGCTTTAAGGATATACATAGGCTTTCAGTTTCCTCATTAAGTTTCAGAGCCAGCGTCCATCATTTCAAAGACACTAACACATACCGGTCAGCTCCCACAGTGCCTGAACCAGCAGAATGTGCATTTTATGGTGCTGCCACAGGTCTCCAGTCAGGCAACACGAGGGGCCACAACCAGGGCTGAGTCCATTTAAATGAGTTCATTTGAATTTTAACATTGCTGTACAAACAAATGCCAGAAACACCACCTATGAGTCCAGCACATACGGATTTGCTGTAGATTGTGTGGCCTGAGTTTTGTGAATTAAAAAATGATAGGATGTCAACAAAGTGACAGCCCAGCTCACAAGTGACAAATGTGATATCTATTATGACAGATACTGGGCCAACATGTCATCTCTTATATCTGATAGATGAATTGATGAAGACATTATTTCTGAAATATCGATATACACCTTGTTCCTTTGAAAACATATTGTGTATGTGCATCTTCATGTTCTCTCTGTGCACACAATTCATACCTCTCTGCCTTTATTTTCATTCAAGATTACATTCTGAAAACACACACATACAGCAAAAGACAGATGTGATTTCCCTGTCCAGCTGGTTGTCAATGACATGTTTGGCTGTTCACCACACAATTCAAAAAACCCATCTCAAAACTAACCCAAGCATGTATGGTCCTAACGCACATTCAGTCAATTTATGCCTCTGTGATTTGTGCAGCGATTACAAGAAAATGGCTTTTTTTTTCAGGGGCTTGATGGAGCTTTCACAGGGATATGAGGCAGTTGTATTGGGTGCCCATCAAAACCTTATTGCAGGCTATTTAAATTTTGATTGGTTATTCCAATCAAGCAGGAGAGAGGCACTGGGATGGAGTCAGCATAAACAAGGCTGATCGTGGGAGAAGAGGCCTGCATGCTGCCTGCGCTGTGATCATGGGTACAGCCTCACCCAGTGTGCCTGTTTACACTCTGACAAAACCCTCCCCTGTTCCAGGAGCTGAGGCCTGCACAGTGCCCTGGTGAGATCCAGCCAGGGACTTCAACACATGCGGTTGCTAATGCACACACAGTATCCTTGGTGCGATCACGGGCACGTCCCCTGTGGGAATCTCCCATTTCAGAGCAGACTGATTCGAGAAGGCATCAGAGGACATCACGGGTGAAGGGCAGCGGGTTAGGGTGTAAAACGAGCCCCCGCTCTCGTTGCCTCACGGGCTCGCTCACACACCGCCACACCGTGCAGGTTGGAAGTCAGGATCTGGGTAACGTGCTAACTCCTGTGGCCTCTACAAAGACCATCATTACCGCTGCTCTGTGATTGATACTGCTGGACCGGTGGCAGCGATAGTCTAATTCCACACAGTGACGGACTCCAAGTGAGCCATGCAGATCAGCTTACTACAGTCTCTCTGACATCAGCACGTTCTGTGTCATTGCTCTACCCTCTCCCCCTTTGCCTCTCCTTCCCTCCCTTCCCTTTCCCTCTCTCCTCTTTGTGTGTTTTTCTCGTAGAGACACAGTGAGAGTGAGAAGAGAGGAGAAAAAGACTGGTGGGAAGAGAGAGTCAGTAGAGTAGGGAAAGATGTGAGAAGTGGACAGGGACAGAGAGAAAAAGAGAAAGATTTCGGGAGGGAGGAGGCATAAAGAGGGCAAGAGCAGGAGAGCGAGTGCAAGAATAAGAGACAGAGAGAGTGACTCCACATCCTCCACGCCCCACCTCGACACGCAACACCGTTGCCATGGCAACAGACATGTGCCAAGGAGTAGAGACGGGAGTTTGCAGGTGCGATGGGATTTCAAAACAAAGCACTTCAGGATCCCTGACATCTTCGCAAAGGATGATGGATGAAGAGCCACCGCACCCACAACACAGCGGCCTCTGCTTTGCACACGTGACTCACACTGAACGACCCAATCGCAGATACCTCAGTCACCACAACAAAGCTATACGAGAGCACTCCACGGTACTATGTAGCCCCGGAAAGCTCTTCTTAAAGTCTCAGCCATTTAAGATAATATTTATTGTCTCTCCAGTTGAGCAAATTTCATTTTGAAATGTCATCTTTGCCTAATTTTTCATCGGCTGCCCTTTTTCACAGTGGAACGTTTGTGAAAGACTGAGTGAGGGTATGATCTGAATGGAAAATTTTGTTTCAAAGTGCATTTTGTATGTTTAACTTCCAAAATAAATACTAGTAAAATATTCATTTAAGCTGGGAGAACTTCATGGAAAAGCCCCATGGCGCATACTAAAGCAAGAAGCAATTTCTTCTCTTTGTTCTTATTGTTTTGCCTGCTGTTTCACAGTTTCCTCCCAGAATGTTGGCAACCGGGGATTCAAATTTTCTTTGTCAAAGCCCACTGACATCTTGTTCCATGATACATTTAGATAATTAACTTCTGTTGTGTGATTCTGCAAAATGCGATTACAGTCCTGAGAGCAACAGATGACCTACAGTGGGACACTGTCTGGGCCTCTGCTCCACAGAATGCCATAGCCTGCATATCAGGAACAAATACACTGAGGGAGGATGAAATCCTACCGACAAGAGAGAGGACTGCATCAACATAAAATGGCAGTATTCCAGCGAGACAGCAATTAAAGCCTTACGTCACAAGCGCAAGATGTCATGCTTTATGGATGGCTTTCATAAAAAAGCAGGGATTCTAACCAAATAAAATGGATTCTAAGTATGGGCCTCGGGAACTGAAAGGAGAAGTTATTCCTAATTTACTTGACACCAATCCTTCTCTGCAGCCCTGGTAGCAAGGCAGAGACAGTGGATGCAATTTTTTAAATCGATGGTATGGCTTGGCAGAGAATTGGTTAACCTTTAAAATTTGACTGTAAGGGTGAAGACTGCAACAAAAACATCAGCAAAATATGGACAAACAAAAGGCAAATATAAACAATGTATCTTATCTACTCTCAGCTCATCCCCCAATATGTATTTTCCCTGAAAAGCCGACTGGAATTTAACCAAGGAAGTTAAGCAAACGAAAATTATTCAGGGAGGTTATATTTGAAATGAACTGTAAATAATGTGCCATTACATTAAAAATGCTTGAACTTAAGAGCTTACAATAAGTTTGCGGAACATTAATGTTTAGCCGGTGCCCATTATGTTGACCCTCAATAACCCAGAAATAGTGTCTTATGAATATTTAACTCAACACCTTGGCGACTCTACGCTCTAATGGACACCAAGGGCCCAGGCTTTTAGATTTACATGAAAAATCCTCCAAAAGAAATGGCAGGGAAATGTGTACAGCATGTATATTTTCAAATTTTAATATCGTGCTGGCTGTGCACTGGCAACATCTCAATCGGCCTGTGCATAATTCATGTGTTCTTGGCCGTGTACAAGGAGCACTGGAGTCCCCCCTCGCTGTTTAACCATCTATTTTAGATTTCGATAAATAAATGAACGAACGGAAAGCCGGACCTGTGTCTCTGCAATCACCATGGCGAGACCGGACCCGGCATGTGGTCAGAAATGCTTGGCTAATTAAGTGCAGCAGCGTGTCTCCCATAGCTCGATCTGCACAAGCCGTTCACTTTTTACAAGAGTGTGTGTCCGCGAACGAGGGCTCCCACAAAGTGTGTGTCAAACTCTTCGTTTCCTCTTTGCTACAGCACATGTGCAACAGGCTGCACGTTTCCATGTAGTTCTCTTTATCTCAATTCATTCTTTACAATAGTCTAATGGCAGCACAAAATGCCATGACAACACTATGGAATACAAACAATGTAATATAATACTTGCATTTTCTTTTGTAAGCTCAGTACTGAAGGCTGAGAACATTGGTATCGCCAATCAAGTTGTTAAATAAATTTATAAGCACATGAACCATGACGAGTGCACTGGGCTGACTGTGAGAAAACTAAAATATAAAAGCACTTCCTATGACTTCAACTGAGGAGTGCAAAGCTGAGAGCTTGAAAGCATGTGTACTGTCAAAACATTTGCAGTCTATTGAGAGGAGCTTTGGTTATTGCAATAAGTATTAGTATATCAACAATAATTCCATTTTCCATAATCTCTTTAGAGGGAAGGCATTCCGGGAGGGGTGGGTGGGGAATTACAGCACCATAGACTCTGCTAATACAAGTCTGGGATTCTGTCTCTGGGGTGAAAAATCAAGCAATCCACCACAATGTGACTAATAATGCGCTTAGCCTGGTCTAATTGAGTAAAATAGTGTAGACTAAGCACATGATCAGCTCCTGTGTTCTTTCCATCCTCTCTATTGGCTACAGAAGGGTCTAGTTAGTAACAGGGGTTTCCAGTGCTGTATGAATATCAATGAAGAGGCGTGTCCAAAAAATGTATTTATGGTCATGGTACTTTTCTGGTCCCATCTATTATGGCTAATCTACGCAATCCACTCAGCGAAAGACATCCCGAGAGTGTCAGAAACTCGCCTTAAAACAATGCTTATCTGCTTTAAGACTGCTCAGCGCCAATTACTCCCATTAGCAGAGAGACAAGACACAGTAATGAGATAAAATGATGGCCTGTGGAAACCTGCATGCCAGCACAGCCACAGGTCACCACCTGCCGCACTCCCTCACCGGTGAGTTCCAGCTCTCTCACTGACTCTGCCAGGTGTGCTCACATCCTAAAGCCTCACTATAGCCCCTGCCTAGCCTGTGAGGGTACACAGAAAAGGATCAGGCACTCCAGCTTAATTTGAGACCCTCTCCCTCTCAGACCAGGGAGGCCCTTTCGCTAAGGTCTGGAGTGACACATTCATTAAACTTTTACAGACACAGGAGGCTGTGCCGTGCCCAAGGAGCAATAAAGCAGGCCTTTTGCAAGTGCAGGTGAGAAACTGCGGTAATTTGGAAGGAAACTAAAATTTCTCAAACGGAGGCCACTGCGGATCTCCTCAAGATGAGAGGCCTTGTTTTACAGTCAAGCATAGAATTACCTCTGAATTTAATCTAAAATTATGCTGGTTTTCATATGCATAAAAATCAAAGCAAGCATCAAACCTGCGTACATATTTACATGGTAATTGGTACTAAATCCCAACTTTGAAAGGTTGGTAATAACTCCCAAGTGCTATTTGTCAGACTATTCAAGCATATGCAAAATGCTCCCCTTCAGCCAAATACAGTAAACAACTGTGCCTACAGTGTAATCCATTTACAAAATTCAGAAATAATGATCCACTCATGCAAACCAGTGGAATGGTATTTCCATTCAAATTCTGATGTCCTAAGATATTTCCAGCACTCCATGCTGTTGGCTATATGTGAGCAGGTTTCCAGGGTGACACATCCACCTAAAGAACTGGCTCTCAGTGCATGATGCTCTCAGGGGTCCAGAGGGGGTTTGTATTGGCAGCAAAATGCACTGGAAATAATTGTTTTTAACTTAGCCAATCCACTGACATATGGGATATATACAGATGGGAGTATAACAAAAGCAGCTCTATGCAAGTTATATATGTGGACTTCTGCCATAACACCACATGAGTTTTCCCATAAGCAGCCAATCCTCTGAGGCAGACAGGATTTCTTATGAGAAAAAAAAAATGCTTTCAGGCTAACGAGCTTATTCTCATGTTCTGTACCATCTGCCATCCACACCTTCCCTGACAAGGGTCCCTTCTACCTGTCTGTAACTGGCCGTATCACAGATCAAGAAGGATTGGCTTCAGTTTCCTGGATACTCCCCACGTTTCAAAACAATAAGCACTGACCAATCAGGCTCTGTTCTGTGCTCATGCCAGTAGCACATTCCCGCAACCAGGTTACTGTACAAATCAGCTGGTGGACGGTAGACTGAAGGAAGCAGCAGCTGGCTGCATGAGCTTACTGGAGCATTCCACAATGGATGTGAAAAGAAAAACAGTAAAAAAAAAAACTCAGTCCATGTTAGAACTGTGAGTGCCTAAGTTGAGAACTGAAATAAATATTTTGCTTGAGACTGTATATCATTTCTGCAGCTTTTTTGGCAGGAGTGTGAAAATAAAGTAGTGAAACAGCTGCTTGGCAGAAAACTGCTTCTGCTGTTTCCCCAGCTTAATCAGCTGGACACCAAGAAACCCAAAAAATCCATTAGTGGCAAAGGGGAAAATAAATAAATAAACGATTGCTTACAAGAAGAGTATAACTGCAATGTGAGAAGAGTAATACTCCCCCATGAGCCTTCATCACCCACCCTGAGTCACACAGCACACACACCTCTGAGATGGGCCCATTTCACGGTGCGTGTCTGTAAAGACATTATTCCACAATTAGCAATAGCCCACTGCATTCTCTCTTTCCACCTCAGTACACTGGAAAGCACATTTTGTAATGCAAATGAAATATTTCCAAACACTGAGTGTGTTGTTCACAGGAGTCATTAATAATCCTACCCAAACAATTATCCATTTCCTTGACAGCTTCTGAATTTATTTATTTATTTATTTACATTTGTACTCATGGCAAAAATGAATAATCAATGTTTTCCCAGGAAAAAATCTGTATTCAATGACATGCACACCATACTTTTCATTCATGGTTTTCAATTTCTCATAGACGCGTAAACTAAACAGCCTGATGTGTGTATATTTTGTAAATGAATGAACTTTATGCACATTTATAAATGGCTCTCGATCATGAGGTCCTGGGACGCCTCTTGGTCAAACATGTCTCAGTCAGTTGAGTAGAAGTTTGATTGTGTAAAACTCTGGTCCTGAAGAGCTGCCAGGTGTGTTGGTGTTTGTTCAGCACTTCATTGCTCATTTAAAGTAGCTGGCTAAACAGTAAGCTGTTTTCACTGCATTTCTCGGGTCTGAACTGGTTGTAGAATGTAAAATGATAGAAAACCTGGACTGCAGGTCTGTCCTTCTCTCTAGAGCCAGGACTGAGGACCACTGATGTGAACTGTATAGAACGGAGTCTTCATGACGCAGGTACTCAGTGCCATAGTTATGATTCATAAACTAGTCTGTTCAATAACAATGGTAAGTTATTATATAACAGGTTCAGCATTCAGACCTTTGATGAACACTGGGACCATGCTCAATTCCTTCACCTGTGAAAAGAGATGTGATGCACAGAGTTTGTCTCAATTTATTATAAGCTATAAACCTTTAATTACTTCCACAAAAATCCCTATGTATTATCACTACACAGCTTTAACAATTGTACAGCTTTCTGCAATAAGCAGGGGAGTCTAGAGATTTAGGAAGGAAACTGGGGCCCCAATTTGACTGACAATTGATTTGATTGCATTCTGTATTTTGAACATGGTGCCCCACCATGATCCAAGTCTAAAAAAACCAACATCAGTGACTTATAAGCATTAATAACTAGAATGTAAAAGTCAATTTTATGACTTCATCCTAAATGTTATGACTTCCTCCTATATTACTATAGATGTGTCATGTCTAGCCTTTTTGTCATGACAGCGACCAAATAAAGGGGCATTCATTTTCTAACTATTTCAGTAAAGTCTTGTGTTATCACCCTCTGTTTCTTTTTTATGAGTGGTTCTTTGGGTGAAATCAGGAAGAAAGGTCATTCTTTACAAGTTGCTCTCATCATCCCGCGCCTCATAAATTCAGATGTGCCTCTCCTCTATGCACATATCCCAACAACACAATTTCAACCTAAAAAAGCA
The DNA here is from genome assembly GCA_022829145.1 of Albula goreensis. NCBI lineage: Eukaryota > Metazoa > Chordata > Actinopteri > Albuliformes > Albulidae > Albula > Albula goreensis. The sequence continues at coordinate 17,665,124 of CM040764.1, read as the reverse complement.
GAGTTACTGACATTCAAAAGCCAGTCAGGTTAAACAGAAAATAAACAAGCACTATATCAATGCAATGTTACAAATATGTTCCACATCAACCAGTCAGGTAACTTAGCCTTTTGTAACGTTCTATCAATTCATAGAGACAAATGTCAAATTCTACGTGTGAATACTATCAGTTTTTAAATTTCATATTCTGAACCTGAAAATACCATACTCCATAACACGCATGCAACCTCTTCCTTTGATACTGAATGATAATCACATTAAAACCTTAGAAGTCGATGAAAAAGTACACATCCTTATCACATTATAACTTAGAGTCTCTGTAGACTTTCATTCATTTTTATAACTGCAAAATGAATGATTTTTCCTCCATTTTCCAAGTTATAGTAGTTGCTGTCAGGCAATTATATTGTGAAGTGGGAAAACAACTGTCATTAAAATTGACTTGTCTGTATCAGCTAACTATGCAGTGTGCAGTTGTTGAAAACAAGCACTATTCACCTGACACTTGTAACAAGTCCAGTGGGTCATCATGTACCATGTCATTCCTCAAAAAACATTCAAATATGGGTTTCAGAAAAGAGGAAAGAGAGAGGGAAAAATCAACACAATTCACAATACTTAAAAGAAGGGTGCCTGTGACATGTTTGCCAAAATGGTGTCGGACTGCTGAACAGGTATGACAGTAACTACATATGCCTGCTAATATCAGCCCACTGACTGGACTGGAATAGAGACGCAAAAGCAAAAACACCATTCTGATCACCTTAGATTATCAATATCATTAACAGGTGTCATATTTTTTCATGGGGAAACATTAAAATAATAGTCTTATTAGTGCTCATATAATTTCAAACAGACTACAAGGATTTAAAATCTGGTATGACGCCAGCTAATTAATACCCTGACAGTCAAAGATCAATCACCCAATTATGTCAATTTAAAACTGCCATCAAGATACTAAGAGAATATATCAGCATGTATTCCTAGCATACACCAGAGCAACCTTGCAGAGATGGTCAGTCCAATCAAACAAAAATGGATCAGGTTTGCCAATCCTTGCGCTTTGGGCTGCTGCAAGGAATAAATGCTGGCCACAGCAAGCCAAAAACGTCACAGAGGACGTCAGCTGGCCTGGATCCACATTTGATCAGTAGTATGGTCTGTCATATTTAAACATGAGAGACTGGATACAGGGATGAGCTCCACTCCCCTCCACATGTGTTTCCCCACACCTATAACACCCTTATCTCTTGTATCGGTGACATCAGTCACATCGCACAACAGTGAACTAATTAATGTGAAATGTGAGCAGTAGAGATTTTCACTGTGCTACCATGAAATCAGCAGGTGAAACCACAAAGAGTACTACAGGTCTTTTGGTAAGCACTGGGCTCCTCAATATCTGTCACCGTAAAGAAAAAATTTCATAGCGCAAGCTACATAATGTGAGCACCGGTGACTCTGTGTTTCATACTTTGACAGCAAAAGCATGTGCATTCAGGACTATGAACAAATGTAATATGTCTAACAATACCACTGAAGCCCCTAGCTCAAGCAAAAATGGCTGCTTGATTTTGCACCTCCACTAATTAAAAAAAAAATATTGTAAAGCTGAAAATAACAGGAGCTGGCGAGGGATAATTCCCATATGCCTTTGCATTTCATTCATTATCACCTCATAGTGGAGTGGGTATCCAATTCCAACTAAGATCATGCAGCACAAAAGATTCAATCACAGTGTTTACACAAGGTAATGACTGCTTGCAGTTCATCTGTAAAATCGCTTACAATCTAAATGACGAGTGACCACTTACGCACACATTATTCTTGCCACCAGTTTTATGAAAGTGCAAAGACAACTGAGGAGAAAGAACAAATGACCAAAACACCTCATCGCTCATCCTCCGCAGCACAAAAAAGAGTCTTCAGTTGTGCATTTCTTGAAGCAAGCCTGATATATTGTGTTTGCAAGGAAACCAATCAGGAGAAGCAATTACACATTGCTGGAGCACCAAGAAAAGGTGAATTGTCCATTAAAAATAATGCTCCATCACCATGGAAGCAACTAGGTCTAATTAAATTGTCAGCAAATAAATTCACAAAAATCCTGTTTAAAATAGTTTTTAAAAAATGTAGGCCCAATTAATATTCTATAACAGGGAACTGTATGTAGTTAATAGAAAGTGAAATAGAAATGCATGCATTTCTTAATAGTTTCATAATTATATGTACATAATGTATATTATGTGTACAATCCATTTGCACATGAAATTAAATGTACTCTGAATGATTTGCATTGGCTGAGAATGGGTTTGTGGCTTTAATCCCAGCTTGCGGCTGATTTAGTCGCATTTGGTACTGTATGAAGTGCCCCACCACGGTCACCTGGCCTGGGAGATACTGGTATGTCTGCACAGCAGTACAAACAGCCATACCACAATATAGGACACCATCTCCCTCCATGACAACGGTATGTGCTAGAGAGACAGCAGACAGTGATGCCCATTTGCTGGCAGGTGACATTTCAGCAGAGAACAAGGATATTATTTTCTAAATGTACCTTTATGCCAGCTCATATTTTTATTCTGTTTTTATTTTTCATTAGGAAACATGTAGTGAAATAAATGATCACATCATTGCATACAATATTGAATCAATTAAAAATTCAGTCTTGTCCCTGCTGCTTCCAAAGCTTTAAAAAATAATTTTACAAAAAATCACTAAGATGGCTTTTCACAAGAGCACCATATCAATCATGCTTTCAGACACAAAGACAAAAGAGCCACAAGTACTCTTTTCAGTAGATGTGAAAGGGCATTTATAGCGGACATGAGAGGCACAGTCTCGTGTGTGAATATAGCCCACACAAACAGATGGATATGGAGTTTCAGACAGAGGCTGCTATTTCATTACATCTGTTTCTTTCTTTATTTGTAACCCAGATGTGTCCAGCAAATTTAAGTTGGATGAGGCCTCCCAGTAAGTACAACTGGAATAGAACAATAGCTATCGGCATGCCAGAAACACACACACATGCACCTGACTTTTTCTGTGACAGTGCATGGAAAAGGCTGGGAAATCATTTCCCATGAAGAAATGAACGATAATATCTTATCTGTTATTTGCCACTGTGACTCCATCAGTGTGGGATTGAAGGCTCCAGGGCCAGCGCCCCCCAGCCCCCACTTCCAGTTTCACAGGGTACCTTCCCTCAGCCTCATCCCAGGCCTCAGGGCCCGCGGGGGCATCGCCGCGTAACAACCAGCTCTCATCCAAAATGCATGACACATGTAACCTTTGATAACATTGGGCAGAAGTGCTCCCTTCAAGCACCCTTCGCACAAATGTCATAAGAGTGTACAAGATGCTCAGGGGATGTTCCGCTTAAAATATCTTTCTTGAAAACACGACACTAAAGCCAGGCTTTAAAAGCCCGCAGATCGCTCTCCCTCTGCCTGTACACTGCGTCTGCACATGTATCTGTCCCTCAATCAATCCCACATGGACAACGATGTATAAAAGCATTGATTTCCTGGCTGGGTGTAACTTCTGCTATATTCATACTCCTTACAAATTCACAGAATTAACTGAGGAAGGACTTTACCCAGAATTATTTTCATGCAACGCAATTCGGGTGTGAGGGGGTTAAAATCATAATGGCTGAAGATGCTCCAGGCCCAAATTACATTATTCAATATACATGCAATCAGTATCATTTGCAAATCCATAGTGCAATCCACTTTCATAAAATGGATGTTAATCCTATTCAATGTAAATTATTTTTTTTGCAACATCTAATCAGCACATTGGTTAAATACTGCCTAAGTCAGGCGATTAAGCCTAAATGGTACGGAGCAGCTTGTCCCTCATCTGTGTTTGTTTTTCTCCTTGCACGTGCATTATCAATGCAGAAAAATAAAATGCTTTAACAATTAATGCTTCCTCAATCAAATAAACATATAGCTACGTACACCTTTGTTTTCAGAATCAAAACTACTAGAATGTCAATTTGAGATTATATCTTCATGCATATTACAATCTGTAACATGGAAAGAACAATGCAGTGTCTCAGATGTAACTGCATGCTGAACATTTTGTGATTACAGCTGTATTAACACTGTATTTAAAAATGTCATACAATGTGATATCAATATTGCACTCTGTAGTAAGTAAATTTCAGTATAACATGAGCTTCACTGCACTGCTTTCTGCAGCTCTCACTTCTGGAGGGTCTGGCACAACTCCAATCAATATTACCATAAATCACAGAGTAGGTCTATTTCTTTTAAATTATTTCAATGATAAAATTTAAAGCCTGCAATTTGTGCATTTTATGCATTGCATTCGATTTAAAATTAAATAATAATTACCATACAGTACCAGTGATTGTGAAGATAATGTCGGAAAAGCTAGTTGTAGCAAATTGGATTACAAATGTGAGCCTACAACAATTTTGTGCGTGCATGCGTGCATGCGTGCGCATGTGCATGTGTGTGTGTGTGTGTGTGTGTGTGTGTGTGTGTGTGTGTGTGTGTGTGTGTGCATGTGTGTGCTCAAGATGAGAAAGTGTTCACATATGAAAAGAGTCTTTCAGGCTTCTCAGACTCGACTTCCTTAACCTAAAGCCCATTCATCTGCTCAGTTTGATGTGGATACAGTAATTTAGAAAAAAAATGCATAAAATCTAATTGAAATGTAAACTCTCTGGCTTTACATACTTACCAAAACAATTCTGTTCTGTATTTGCTCAAGCATTAGTGAGAATTCAGAATGAAGAAAACCATTAACAGAGCCAGTTAACTCATCTGTGTGGGTGTGGTACATCTGCATATTCTCAATCCTTTCTTTCCACTTTGCCCTGTGTAGTGAATTCAGAGATGGCCTATGACAAAACCCTTAAAAGCAGCTGTCTACACCATGCACTCAGAGCATAATGTTTCATGAGTGATAGTGATATAGGTCCCCAGTATAGGTTTTACTTTATGGCTCATGTGTAGTGCACAAGAGGAAGATTTTACATGGATCAGCTTTCATACTCGCGTTATATTAAAAGGATTTTAACAATCTATTAAACAACATCATATTCTGTGAGCATCCTATCCTTCCTTGTACTTTACCATTGTGAAGCATAGTGCAAATGCCAACTGTAAAACCAAAGTCTGAAAGTTGTACTGCTATCCTGACAGATACAAGAATGGTTGGCTTCGATTCCATCTCCATTGTAACCATTTATTTAAACATCCTTTACCTCACGGTGCACCATACATTTCATACCAAATTCCACACTCACATAAGTCTACCAAATTCCAGACACATCAGGGAAACATTTCACAGTGTCACTTTAATACATATTCCTAATAATACTTGCTGTATTTCAATGGCAGAAATCCATTCTAGACTTGCATATGAGAGTGGGCTATACAGCTAGCTAGCAAATGTAGCTTGCTCTTGATGACTCATTAAATCTCAGAAACATGGATGTGTGTTGATAGGGAATGCAGGTAACTCCAGGAGACCCTGCCAACACCACTTCAGTATCAGCGGTTTACATGCAGAGTATTCATGAGGGCAGCAGCCTTAGCCCTCATACTGCTTTCACTGCTGTTGAAAACAGGTCTTTCCCTCTGGTGATTGTGGGTCTCAGACAGGTTTGAAGTTTATTGTTTGTGAAGGCGCAACCCCTGCATCCAGCACACTTGACCCCCAAATGACAACCTGTTGGATGCTTAGTATTACACATTATTACTTTCTTCCCTGTTCCAATCCAGCTTATTTTATACAATATCACAGCGGAGCATAATTACTAGCTTTCAATAGCATGGTTAAGATTTTGTAGCTGCCTTGCAGTTACTTCTTTGCATGGTCTCTTTTATTTCCTTTCCAGACATTGTGCAAACAATGTCACATCTGGATTATGTAGTTTCAGGCTTTCCCCAGCAGTTATGTGAGAGGACCACGACACTGAAGCAGTGGGTGATGCTCTGAAAATTGTCAGTGCTTTTGCTTGAGCATGAAAGTGAAATGCACATTTTTTTTCTAACATATTTCTTATATGTTTTATGGTAATGTTCTTCCTTTTTTACAAACTGCATTTTGGTGTAACTTTGCCAGCCATAAAAACATGGCATAGGGCTATTATCATCACTAATTAAGCCATTACCTCTGTTAGTATACATCCGTATCCAGTGGTTTCCTACCAGCTTTGGAAGGCTGGGGCATTACTGCTGTAATGTGGTCAGCATTTGTGTAATATGAGCTGTCAGTGCAGGATGGTCCTACCATGAGTTAGTGGTTGGGCAAGGGATCACTCAACTTGCCTTGGTTTGTCTGGCCATGCCCTCGTCAGCTACATTAAGCTACAAAGTCATGGAAGACACACTGATTGCCATAAAAAATGTCCTCTAGCCTATTCTTTCCCACTTTCCTGCAGAAGAACTGGCTCTCCGTGAATAAATCAGAATAGAAAAAAGATCTCTTATTTGACATACTGCAACATATTATTTCTCCGTACAGTTGTGAGAAGTTCTGTATTCCACATTGTGGGTGGTAATAATTCACTTCAGTGGGAGAGTTAAACAGAAATGAAGAGAGATATTCCAGAAAAGTTCAGTAAATTCATCTGCAGATTAAAGAAACTTGTTTCATCACTCTGTGTGCCGAGTTCAGCTATATTTCAAGCTGTCTGAGGCCTGTCAGATACTGTACATGTACAGACATTTGGGATGCACCCTGCTGGGTGATGCAATAAGGTAATGAAAGATAACAGCTTGTTATTTTGGACAAGGAATTGTTTCATTCAGAGCCTACAGTGGATCCCAAGTCGCTGCGGTGAATGCTTGGTTCCCGCAGCTGTTCCACAGATGGTGGGTACCGGGAACACGACCATCAGGATAGCTGGCAAGAAGCGTGAGAGGATGGCACACAAATTTAACTGTTGGGCCCTGAGATACAGATACCCTCTAACACTGCGCAACAATGCCTTATTGGACAAGGGACTGGTGTAACACTAGCCAAAAACTTTGGACAGGCCAAAAACACTGGAACCCGAGAACAGCTTTTTGAACAGTACATTGCTTCACTTTTTTGTTCTGCAAAAATGATTCATCCATATTGTCAAAATCAGACACCTACATGGACACTGGAGCTTGAAATAGTCGAAGTCTGAGAAACATCAAAAGCAATCCAAAAGATAACCAAAGGAATAACGCTTGGATCGGACACATAAAAAACAACTTGTGCTATTATAGAGAGCTGGCTGGCGAGTCCTCTTTCTCCAGAGGACTATTATAGCCCAGGAAATATTTGCTCAAAGATAATTCTGTGGTGAAGTTTTGAATTATTTCCAGGAAGTACCCGGAGGGGAGAGTTAAAGGCGAGGCTTGTCAGACTGGCTGAGAATGGCGAGCAGATAAACTGACATGGCACAAGGTGAGGGGTGCATGTGACGTGTCACAGAGTCCCTAGGGGTATCTCACCGCGCTGCCACCAGCTGCACGGTGGAAGTGACACCCCTTTCTCAACTCAAGGGGTGTCTCAGGATTTTACCTTTTGTGTCATGATCTCAAAAGTCCAGGTTCTGAGGCCAGACGACAGGCTTCCAAAGCAATTTTCAACCTTATTTGCTTTCTGACTAACTGCTATCGACATCTGCATAAATTGAAAGTTAGGTCTGCTACAGTGACCAAATTTGAGGGTTTGCAAACCTCTCAGAGTGCCGAGGAAAACTGGAGAGATGAAGCACTTCATCTTCTGTTGTGCAAATCAGACAGGCCTTAAATAATTAGCATGGCACACAGAAATGGGCCACTCCTCTCAGGCAAAATCTGCTGACAGAAGACAACAGGGAGATGTTTTGAAGCTGCCATGGATTCATGTTTAATTGCTTAACAGGATCTTATCAATGTCATGCAGCTCAGCTACAGATTCTGACATGCAAACCATCAATGGGCCAGGCAGGTATGGCGTATGGCAGAAATCCTTTACTGTAGACAAAAGCAGGCATACCCCAAGCCCTAGCCCTGAGAAAATGTTTTGTAATGTGCACAGGCCAAACGAGCTGGTGGTCGTTAGAAATGTCTAAACTATTTTAATCCTCCACTGTGAAACACTTAAACAATGTTGTTGGGAGGTTTGCATGATAATTAATTGCATCTTTAAAGGTAATTTAAAATTCAAATGTCATTATAAGTGATGGCACCACCGCCTAACATCATATTTCCTTTAATTTAACCATTATGTGTGACTTTTAATTATTAAGTAATTACATCTTTCTTTTGTATCACTTGTGCATTTCACAATTTTGCACTGTTTTTGTATTTTGCACCCAATGAGAGATGTCCATGGAAATAAATAAAAATATAATTGACTGCCTAAGTGACTGTCCCCCTAAGAATCAGAAAGGGGCTGGAAAGACCCTACCTGTCCAGCTGCTAGTCACATGACTTCCCAGGTAGTTTTTTCAGAAAAAAGAGTACAAATTACAGTCGACAGAGGATTTCATAGAAACAACAACTTTATAACAATGAAGAAAAACTATCTAGCATTTGTGCATGGTATATTCTGTTTTATCCCAGGTTCAAATCTTAGCAATGTCACGTTAAATAACCAGTAACATCTAGTCTATACTGATAACTCACAATATCCAGCTAGATGCCCACTGAACAAACCTGGAAAGCACAGATGTAGCTGTCCAAGACTCTCAAAGGAACAAAATTTAATGTATCCTTATTAAAATGCATGGAACATGATTAATTGTGAATTTGCTTGTTAGCGTTTAGGCTGTATTGAAAAAAGTTTCCATAAAAAGAGATAAGACAGCTGGATGACAGGATGATGACCTAGTTTTAGTGAGGCAATTTCTTTTATGTTGGTTTCCATGCCATTTAATTATATATACATATCATTTATATATACACATCATCTTTCTCTAGGTCTTCATTGATGAAGTTGAGAAACAGAGCGCAGAAATGATTTGCTTTTGAATGCAAACAACTATGTTATATTTAGCATGTGCTTTGGGATAGCAAATACAGCAATAGTTGATCATGCTTCTTATTTACTTACTCTAACGTGTTTCAGTAAACACTGTGGGAATTCAAGTGCTTTGAAATTTTTTTCTCTGCAAGGAAATACACATAGCATAGACTCACACATGCCTGCTACACTTAGAAAAAAATCCGTGGTTACTGTTGTTACCCCCAAAACAGAAGAAAGCCTTTGATTGCTGGGCTGGTCGAAGTTGTCTTTTGATCGGTTTGCTCAGATAAGGATCTTCATATCACTATCGATGAGGAATACTTCAGAAACGACACAACCTAATGGGATGCCTGAAACTCAAACCATCAAAACTCTTACAGCTCCTTGCTCTCACCACATGCATAAATGATTGATTTAGCCCAGGCAAGAGTTTATAAACTCATGGGGCCTTATTACAAGAGATGGAAAGAAACTCCATGAAAATATGAGGTGCAGATAAAAGGAATCTAAGGGATCCTGAGTGAAACTTTTCTCGGTTGCCTTACATTCTTAAACAAAAACATATTTTATATGTTCCATGTATACATCATTCTGCATCATGGGTATTTATACCACTGGTCAATTAAGAAAGTATTTGCCTTTAGATTTTCCTAGGCCTACCTTTCCACTTCAGTTATGATTTTGTCCTAGCTGTTGTTGAAGCTTGACAGAAGTGTCTCGTGGTGCCTAAAGATGGCTGCCTAGTACTGACTGGTTGATTGCTACATCAACCTTTTCTTTTTTTGCAAAAGGTCAACTGCAATCCAACTTGGATAATTTAAGACCAGATTTGACGTAGGGTGTGTTCCCGGAACCACCTGACACAAATTGTCTGAGAATTGCTAACTGTAGTCTTGTCAATTCTTCAGAACATTACTCCAGAATAAAAGCATTTACAACTAAAATGGTACCCATGGGATTCCCTACTTTTGGTGAGTAAGTGAAAAGGCTGGATTGCCAAAACGTTGGTGTATCCTTTAATATTGGGTCACTTAAATGTCATTACATGTCCATAACCACATTCTTAGATGAAACACAGAAGTTGCCATGCTAAATCTGTCCTTCTGTTGCATGGGGCTTTGGGTCTGGCTACTGTGCCTTGCTCCTATTTGTAACGAAAAGAGGCACAAGGACAGAGCAGTGATCAACAGTGGCTCCTCACAAAACATAGGCACGAGAGCATCAAAGCTTGGGTCTACCAAGGCTGCATCGATCTCATTTATAAACTGCTTTGACCGTCTAAAAGTAATTATACTTACATTCCTTCTACTGCCACAGAGGATGTCAAGTGCCTTAATTAAAAAAAAGTTTCCATATCATAATTTAACACTCGTACAGATTTGAGATTTGTACACTTGAGGCTTGCATGAAGCCTAGTCACCTGTGTGATACTGTAAAACTTATCAGGAATGAACGAGTCCATATCAGAGGGTATCGCATGAAATTAATTAATGGGCCCACGCTCCAGGGCAAGTCAGCACTATCTAAAAGGATCTACGAAAGGCCAGCGAGAATCAATCCAAGGTCTGAAACACAAAGAGAAAACAGTGCTGCGTGAGCCCAGGGCAGTGGCGTTCCCCTCCAGCCGGTGTTTCCTTTGCTAGTTACTCGCCGCAGCTTTTCGCCCGAGAGCGGAGAGAGCCGCTCGCCATCATCCAGACGCTGACCCGCCAAAACCGTACTGGTGCACCGCTGAGATCCAATTTTGAAATTCATTAAGATAAATGCATTAAATAAATTAGTCCAATAGGTTCTCATTAAAGGGTTGCCGGAATGAGGGGAGGACTGGCAGAGCTTGCCTGAGTTGGCTTGGATATGCGAGGGGCCCCTGTGGCCACTCTCCAGTGCTGGTATAGGCCTTACAGGCTCCACCATCAAAGAGGATGCTGCACGTGGCCCGCTCCTGGTCCAGCTGCTCCCTCTTGGCTCTGGAGCCAAAAAAACGAAATAAATGCTACAGCTGAGGGCTTCATCGCAACTGGAGTGTAGCCGATGCAGGGATTACAGCTAGGGTTTGAGCCCCGTCATGCACGATTATGCACTGCTGCCATAACGCACCAACAACAGGCCAGGCCTGTGTCCCGGCCCGTCCCTGAAAACAACAACAGAAACAAGGACAACAAATACAAACAATCACTGACAACAAGGCTAAAGTAAATTGCATAAGCCTGAGGGTTGGTTGCCGCCTCTTAGCTGTAATTGTAATCTGGAGTTCCAATGCTTTCCTTTCGCAGTGACAATGAGTCTTCTTTTCACAGAGCTCTGAATAAGCATGGGGGAGGAGGACCCACAGCAAATGTTAAGTGGCAAAAAAAAAGAGGTGCACAAAACAAGCATTCTACACAGTGCCACCTTTGTTGATCAGGTTTGACCGTTTCCATGACAACAAATCCCAACACTGGATTTTCCTCAGAGCGCGCTGCTTTTACTGAATGGTACACTGCCTTGCGCAGTCGCACACATATCAATACAGAGAGAAGGATTTATTCAACTGGACAATGTGTCCAGACTTTCATTTTTCTCTACAGCAAACAGCCTAGAGAGCCAGATGCTGGTAAATATAAGTTGCAAGTTTTGCGGTCTTTATTTTAAAAAGAATGACCTTGTTTACTATTATTGTAGCCAGCCAGTCACTCAATTGGTCTTATGGTGTTGCTGGAAGATTTTGATTTTGATTGGAGGTAGCTTGCATTTCCAGAAGAACCCTCACAGATTTTGATTCATTTTGATAATTTTTAACTGCAGTCAGATGAAATGTTCAGAGTATTATGCTGGAATGAACAGGCAGAAATTAAAATGGTAATTCCAGTTTTCTCTACTTTTGGGATGTAACAAGAAGTGCGTAATTTCCAAAATGCTTGACAATTCCCTTAAGATGAACTAAAAATACAAAGGTTAGGATTTATAGTATTTAACTGGACAATGTGTCAAGACTTTCATTTTCCTCTAGAGCAAATGGCTTAGAACCAAATGCAAGCAAACATTATAAGGAACTGAAGAATTCCAAAATATATCCTGCTTTCTCATGCAGGGAGAGCTGGAGGTTACAGACAGGTACATCAGTTGTGCTGGGTGTCAATCTGCCTCTGAACCAAAGGAAGGTCCTTTCCAAACCCCTCTTCACAACCACTTTTTGCAAGACAAAAAGCATCCTTTCCAGAGATGTCCGAGGTGTTATTCAGCACCTCAGCTAGTATATGTTCTCACTGGGTCACAGGGGAGTGCGTGCCAGAAGAGGAAAACTGGGTCTGACGGCCTCTCTCACCTGCCCTGACCGCTCTGAAAGCACCTGGGATGTGTAACACGTTCATTGGTATGCAGGAGGGCCACCACAGCAACACGGCTCCCAAAGATCCAGACAGCGGCATTCGAGCAGCAATGGTTTCTCCGTCAAAATGTATCCTCAAGGGGAGCAGAGCATTGTGCTTGATGAAAGTGAATTAATAGAGTGACTACTGCATGGCCTCACAGATTCTGTATAATAATGAATAACTTCTGCAAGGAACAACTTAGTACTTTAGCCTGTCCCAAGGCTCCAGCGGGCTAGTTTACAGAAGAGTAGGTAAACTGATTTGGGAAGAGGGATGTCTCAAATCAGAGACTTTCTGAAGCTCTTTTCCAAGGGGCCAGTCTGACCTGCTATGCCTTGATTTAGTTGTCATTGGATTTTCTCCCAAAAGAAAAGTGAAGGTGATTCAAGCCTGCTTTGAACTGAACACTGTAACATCACTGGCTATAGAGACATTCTTCAAGCTAAAGCATCCAGGCTTGCTTCATACCGTGCCTTACAATCAGCCATTCCTCCCCATTCAAGAAAATATTGTGATTAAGCCTTTATTTATTATGGTTGACATGGAAATACAAGTATAACCAGGGTTTTTTTTTTTTTTTGTTACATTGGGGCTTTGGAGGTCACGTTCGCAACCACAGCACAACCTTTTTAAACCCTTTCTGGTACAAAACATCGAAAAAGCACCAGAGACTAGATCGCCTGATAGAACATGCATAAAAGCAGTCATGTGACACAGCGCCAGCATTCACCACTCCATCTGCAACGACCCACCAACACACACAAACTGAAGGATCTGTTCACAATTTAGATCTAACAGGAAAAGCATAAGTTTTAAAGGTTACAAAACAAATGAAAGTCAATCATATTTTTAAAGTGAGAAGTGTTAGGCTACATAATAATATCAGCCTAAGAAAGCAAGGTTATTTTAAAGGCTCGCAAAAACAAATTCTGGGGTTTCATACAATGGGACTTAACAAGTTCATAGTGCACGGTTCTAAGCTGCCCACTGTCCAATCCATAACCTTTCGAATCCAGCACAACACAAACCCACTGATTAGCAGCGCCTTTTGGTTGTGCATTTCTCACTATGAATTGATCGTTTTAACGTGGTATAATTCAGTAGTTCCCCAACAATTACAAAACATACAGAAGTGTCCGTGCGCACAGAGTACAGTAATAATGAGATCATGTGGTGACAACCTACTTATGCATGGATAATACTGATCCACTTAGTACTTCGGCTTCGTACAGCACTGGACTCTGAAAGAGCAATGGGCATGGATACCAACGGGATTATTTTGTCTTGCTATCAACACATCCTGCTTCACATTTCCTGGGAAGCGCTACACAAAACGTAACTGTCCGTAAACTATATGGATTTGTTTATTAAACACGAGCGAGCGAGTTATCTGAATCCTATGTTCAACAAACAATCCGCACGCAATACAAACAACCCGTATTATCAAAATTATCAGCCGTATTAAGAATCTATTGATACAATTAGACAAATACAACTTTCAGCAAAGACTGATGCACGGGCGGGTGGCCATGCTTACTGTCACATATGTGAACATTATGATTATCATTATTATAATTCATTAAAATTCTCATTATAATTACGTTTCATATATTTTAGCGACAGATACTGGGTGGCCACAATTCAGATACAATCACACTGCATCATCCAATAAGACTATTTTGCTAGCGAGCTAACAATAGTTTGTTACTACCAAGCCAGCATCTGCGCTCTATGATGCATCTCGCTGCTGTGGAGAATGCAAGCTGAAAGAGAAATGGAATACAGTACATCCCTATTATTGTAATAAAACAGGATACATCACTTGAACTCCCTAGCGCAATTAAAATTGTGCACGACAGGACAAAATGTACCCAGTGCAATGCAATTTCGTACATGACTATCAAACTGGATATTCCAGTACAATATTGTATTGTAATTGTTTGCTTGCTTGCTTGCTATATAGTTAGCTACCTGTGTCCACATTCCAATCAATAAAAATATTAGGTAATTAATAAAAATGTTACGATAATTATGTTTATCTTTTGTATCATATTTTCAAAATAAGAGAAAATCTCAATGCCTTACCTTATGATAGCTAGCTAGCTTGCTAGCAACCTCCTCCTAGGAATGCATTCTTTGTTGATGCACTTGATTCCTTAGCTAGCCAGCTAATTTGAAAACTATTTAATCGGGACCCAACGTAAGCTATCTTGCTATGATTGAAAACAGCTTTCATAAAAATATTAAGCTAGCTACCTGCTAGGCTATCGGAAAAGGCACATCTTATTTAGTCTGTAAAAACATGCGATCTCGTGTTTTATTTCTTTCTAATAATGATATAATCAGTCATTTCATTTTTCTTAGTGCCAAATACAAACATCAAAATTTTCTGGCAATTCACCCACGCAGCATATGTGTCCCCCATTCTGTTTATTATTTACGGTATATCCCAATTATCAGAATGCAGATCCCTTCGGTGTATATCCGTCACAGCCAGTTATATTTTTTGCTGTAGCTAGATTTAAAGGCAAATAAAAGGAGAATGAGAGGCAGGTTTCTCCACTACGGAGAGCCAGATGGTTCAAACATCACTTGTGTATTCCAACGTATGAGAGAGAGGAGAAATGGCTTTTTTGCCTTTTTTTTTTTAACCAGAGACGGCTCAATCCACCTGGGGATGAGAGTAGCGGTTTCCTTACATCAAACGACCGTTTCGGAGGTGGATTTATTTTTCACCAGTTTAGCTCTAAGTTATAAAATGTAAATTGTGTGTATGTTGGTGGACTGTTGAATTTATTGGGTCCAGATGAATCAGAAAAAGAACACCAAGTAGCCTACTAAAATAAAAAGATGTGTTAACCACAATTTTAGTAATTGAGTGCATTTTAGTAGCGACAAGTTGGTGGGTTTAGTCTCTTTACCACAACATCAATGCAATGTTAACTGAACTGATTATACCGAAGAATCGTTTAATAATACAAATATAGTAAAATTACAACTGCATGGTAATAACATCTGAAATATATAATGTTTTTAATTACCATTGGGCTTGGCTTCCAAACAGGGGAGTTAAGTATGAGAACAGTGTTTTTAAAACACAGAAACGTCTGTATTAGTCTAAATGAAATTAATTATTGAAAATTCATGAGTATTTTTACTTCATTTACAAGGCAGGGTGGGCTGTAGTTGTTTGGAGCCACATTTAAATGTGATTATCTGACCGGTTCCTCAATGGAGAAACGGTAATTATGATTAATGTCTTCTTTTATTTCAATAGGTTTTTCATGAGCACTCAAAGTAATTGTGGTTAAATTTCCTGAAATCAATCATATTTTGCCAGCATACCAGGGGGCACCACTGTCTAAAGTACCTATTGGAGATAGGTTGGAGTCTAGGAAGGTTGGCGTCTCCACCAATAATTTAGATGTATCCGCCCTCAACCTTTTGTTTTTCTGTGGTCATGTAATGTGGATTGAGACTTGCAGGATAGACATTCATTTAAAAATCAGACTTCTTTATTACTATCCAGGAAGCCAGTCATACATTTGACATAACAGGAAGCATTACTTTAGTCCGTTCTGGGTCTGTTTTTGTATGTTTATGTCAAATGACTTTTGAAATAAGTAAGCACAAACAAAAATAATAATAATAATAAAAATAAATCTCAATGAAAGGGTCGTGTTGTATGTTAATTGGATGGTGGATGGATAACCTGATTCAAATGAAAATAACTGATTTCATGGTGTAATCTGTTCCAGGGTCATTTGTTGTGTTGATGTATGTGCATTTGAGACACATGTGAAAGAGCCCAAACAAGCCCCAGCTGTTTTACTCTTAACAGCAAGTCTCCAGTGACTTCAGAACTGTCAACATTTTCACAATGCTTTGCTCTGTCTCTTCATGAAAACACTTATACGTCCTGGGTATGTGGCACAAGTGTTCTTTACAGCATCAAAAAATAACTGAAGAGGGGTATTTTGATCAATTTTTAGAATACCGTTAATATTCAAAGCATGTAAACGGGTTTGTTGTGTCTTTACTCTCTTCATTATCATTCTGGACCAGGTTAGCCATTCTGTGGACACCCACAATGATGAATGTGCTTAAAAATGGATTGGCTTATTATTGTTATTCATGTCAAAACCAGCATAATCCAAAAGAGCTCTCCATTAGGATCCATTCAGGATTTAAACCAACAAATTAAAGTCTCATGTTTGATGTCAGCACTTCTCACTGGCATAGCAGCTATACACGCCTCAGGGAGAAATTGTCAAAGGAGTGAATTCTGGACCTGAACAAGCATCTGCTAACATCATGGCCAGGATATGACGTTTGAAAACTTTGTCTTCCATCACAGCCTCACAATGCCTGTTTACACAAACAAAACACATCCATGTACTTCAGTTCGGCAGAATGTATACTGTGTACACTTCCACAAATAATTGTCCATGCTTTATTCCTGTCTGTGCTGTTGTCTTATGCGTTTCCTTGTTCAGTTGATCTCTGTAGACTGGTCCTGTTACTCCTCATTTTTGAGGAGTTAACCTGATTAAAATTGATTTACTGTTCCTTTGCCATTATACACAGCTGGAAACTCAATGTGTCTAAAAAACTGATCCCCCTGCAGGAAAAGTGCTTCTTCTCCAAGTAAAACATGGCAATGAATCACCATAGAGATTGTCAGGCGCATCGTACTCTTCCATTGCACCAAATGACAAGAGGAGACATAGCGGCTCATTACAGAATTCAGTGAAGCAGCATGTGCAGAAGTTGATATATTGAACATTTCGCCTCAGAAATCAGCAATTTAGTAGAAGCATGCATATACTGTAGGGATGACACTTTGATTTGTCTAATCACATTGGTGGCACTGTGTTCTGAGCTAAAACGCTAAAAGCTGTCCAAGGAATTTTCTTTGATCGCACAGAAGATGGAAGATGAAACCAATGAGTCCAGCTCTTGCGGAAGGTTGAGGAAAGATTTTTTTAATTCATAGAGATGAATTAAATTATCAGCTTTCAGTTCTACTCTTGCTTCTATTTCTGCTCTTGATCGTATTCAATATGTTACATTTAATAAGCTGTAGAACTGTTTGTGTATGAAAAGCTAATAACGAAACTATAGCCACAATAAAGTGAATAAGTAAAAGTAATGAGAAATGCTAAAAGAACATAAATACGTCATTGCTGATGATGGCTTTTCTCCCCTTCAGCTATTTTTCTATTCAGCAATGGCAATTTATAGTGAGAAGGCCCAACTCTCCGTTGTTAACAAGATATAAAATTGCTGACATTTTGCCACCTCAAGCGTCTTAAGAGCAGCACGCAGCAATGCCCTCACTTTCGTTTGGGAAACTCAGCAGTGGGATTGACTGCACACAGTTGTATGTTGCTTAACCGCAGCCATGCTTGCATAATTCTGTTCACCTGTGCTTTCAGCTATAGTGCCTGATTCTCTGACCATTAGCAGGCAGATGGATTACGAAACTGCTTTCATACCCAGTCATCACAGACGTGTTTGCAGGTTAAGAACGTGCTGAAACGTCTTGGCATAAAAAAAAACTGTCAGACTCAGAGAGGTTTGCGACGGTCCATCGTAGAAGAGGCAGTGTGTGCTGCTGCCGCAGTTTGACCACAATTTACTCTCGCTAGCATTAGCATTCAAAAACAGACTTCCCAAAACTCCGCCGGTCATTAATCTTCTGATTAAGTCTGCTGGGGCAATGTTGGTGTCAAGACGTACCCCAAAGCAATAGTGTAAGATTGATCACGCTATAACAGCCAAAGCCAAGATCTCCTGTGTGTTGTATGCATTTAGGGAGTTTCACACGGTTGCTTAGTTCAGGAAAATAAATACAATCGTGTTCAATAAAGCCGTTTTATGCTCGTGTACATATTGGCACCATGACGTCAGACACACTTGCTGTTAAAATGAAAATTAATGGGGAGAAACATGACAGAACTCAGCATACCCATCTGTGTGCTGGGCTCTGGGTAACCTTAAGTTTTAAAATAAGAATGCACTTTGACGGCGACTCGTAGGGAAACATCCCAGGCAAATTTACATCCAGCTAGTGGATAGAAAGCAGCGATGTGCAAATTATGCATGTCCAGATTCTAAATTTTGGAGATGGCTAGTGTTGTCTTGGTAACTCTTGGCAGCTGTACTCCGCAGATGTATGGTTTTGTGTAGTTAAAGTTAATTCCTGCAAAAAAAAAAAATCATCAGGCCAGGCCATACTTGCATGCTTTAGCCTCAACAGCTGCGTTTTACACATAGGCCTATGTATGACAGCTCAGCCTCTCCCATTTCTCTCCTTTAGATAACACATAATCAGCAGCAGGCAACCTAGATCATGAGAGATGCCTCTGAATTTTGTTCAAAACTGCATTCCACAGATTGATTTAATATCAAGGGTTTCTAATATTAGGCCTGAATGGTGCAACATGGACTACCTTCACAACATGGCCACCTAACAAAATGGTTGGGTTTGGGTGGAGTAAACACATCTTACACTCCATTACCCAGGTTTGCCTACCTCCTTCCGCACTGTCACTAAATATATTAAAGGAATCACTATCCCTCCAAACAAATTAAATCACCTACCTTAATTGTTAAAAAATAATAACAACAGTAGCAGCGGCAAGCCCCAAGAGACGTTATTTCTCCTTTTCCCTTCAGGGCAGTTCTGTATGATACAGTGAAAACGACAAGAGCAGGAAAACACTGTCGCCAACTGCCCCGGGGTGAATTTCAAAAAACAGGACAGCTGTGGGGAGAGATGAAAGAACAGAGGTTCCAATTTGTGCAGCCAGCCATTTCAAAAATGGCCTCAACACTATACATGTAAACAACATTAAGCCTAAAAACAAAGCCTCTCGTTGGCTGTGTGGGAATTCAGAACCGCCTTTAACCATCACCATCATTTTCAGCTGCTCTGCTCCTGGGGCGTTCAGCATGGCACTAACTCGTCCTGCATGTGCAAAGCTTGAGCGCTGCACTGCCATGATTACTGATGGGGTGTTATGGAGGCCGTGGGCCTGCATTGGCTTTTGGTCTTTCAGTCCTCATATGCCTAATTCTCTTTGTCAAACATTCAGATCTCAAGATCCAATGTAGAAACTTGATTACAACGAACACTGATGTGAATATTCATTCTGAGGCACCTCCCATGATAAATACCATAATGTATTGTGATTTTTTTTTAAATTAGATATATACTGCCATCTAGTGAGCACAACCATATCATGCACAAGCTCATTTTGGTCCATTTGTCCTTTTCCTCTGTATCTGGGACAAGAAGATAAAAATTGTGTACAAAACCAATTCCAGCCATGAATTGACTCAATGACATCAAAGTGACATTTATGTATCTTAGAGATTTTATTTCTCAACAGAATTCAGACAAATGAAGAGAACCCACTTTTACACACTCCTGAAAAAACATATTCACCACATCAACATTTTTAACACAGTCACTGAAACAGGAGAATAGTCCAGGTCTTCTCTCTGTGATCGTCAATGAACCTCTACGCAGATGATAATTTAGGAATGTACCATTACAAGAAAAAGCACAAAAATATATCACAATACAGTGTAATAGTGACAACATGTGGTATTCACACCATTTACATTACTTGCAGCTGATTGGTTATGGGAGTGATTACAGTCTACTGGATATTGCTGACACTGAACTATGTTCTGCTATTTGGGAGGCTGCAGTAAATACTAACAAGAACTGCCCTCTTATTACACTAACTGGGTCAACCTCAAAGTAAAGACTGAAGTAAATGTAACTTCTAATGAGCAAAATGGGTTTCAGCTTGTTTGTACCAAGCACACAAACCATAAACAAGGTAAAAAGTGCGAAAAACGATTATATGGAATGCATATCAGTAAACAAAGGACCTAGTTATTTAATTTTTTTTAAGTAACTTACACCATCTGAAAACATTCAAGTTTCATATGCATTATGTTCTATGGCCATTAAAATGAATATGATTAAATGCACAAATTTACAAAAAGGCCAAAATGGTTTGAACTGTTTTGGTTTGAATGGTTTGAAATGTTTTTTTCCCAAATAAACAGCAAGCTCTTGCGTG
The DNA here is from genome assembly GCA_022829145.1 of Albula goreensis. NCBI lineage: Eukaryota > Metazoa > Chordata > Actinopteri > Albuliformes > Albulidae > Albula > Albula goreensis. Next base: position 17,644,696 of record CM040764.1, on the reverse strand, counting down.
TACTGAATATCCTGTCATTTCACATGGTACTGCTGGTAAAGCTAATTAAAAGAATCATCTATGAGTAAACCAGTGTTTCCACAGAAACAACCTGCTTTGGTTGCATGCAATCTCAATCAATGAGCAAAAGTCTGCCATATTGCTCCAAAGTAATGGGTCTGGGTCTTTCAAGCTGACAGTACTTATGGACAGGCTGCTTTTAAACTAACTACATGAAATAAATTGTACAAATGGTCATTGTCCTGATTTAATGGCAGTATGACGTGCGTGAAAGGAGGCATGGTTTCATTTTGAAATGGCGGATACTGGAAAAAGAACTACAAACCACTTTCATCCACTGAATTCAATGGGGACAGAGTTAAAAAGGCAGAGTTAAGAGGCAACCTCTGAACACCTCTGTATGTTTCAAAAGCAAAAATCAATGACAAGCACAACCAGGGAATATGGAATAGTAAACACCCTCATGCTTCACAATTGTAAAGGACAGAAAAAAATATCTTTATATATACCATTATACAGATATATATGTACACACCCGATAACTATACTCTCCTTTTTAACCATCCATTGCTGAAAAGTGTGCATCAGTGCTGATGTGTGTGTGCCCTTAGACACAAAACATTTAACTTTCTGCTTCAACAGATGATGGTATACTACTACCGTTCATCAGCTATGTTAATAACTTCATGTGAAATACTGACATGTTTATTTACTGTATGTGAAAGTTCAACACAGTAATAAGCGGTTATGCAAAATCATTTTATGGTTTGCTTTGACATTTTAATTTTGGTTGACCAGATGTGAATCCTATAGTGGAGGTCATGACCCCGTCACGCACCAGAGGTGACAGCCGGCACTGCATTTGCCCAAGGTGCTGGTGTAACAGTGACCACACAGGAAAGGCCAAATACTGCCAGCACATATAGGACCACTCAAAACAAAAACTTGCCATGCTGGTTTACACATTATACAAACAACTGTATAATGACAACCAGAGTGCAAGATTTTCACACATCAACCATCAGGTTAACAATAACAATACAGCTAAGGCCATTAATTTTAGTAGCTGTACTGCAGGACACTGGTCACTTCTGCTTGCTTTGCTATATTGTTCTTCTGTAATGGTTTCATTATAAAAAAACATGGCCAGAAGTATACTTATCTTTTTAACTCTCATTTTTGGGGCAATTAACAATACCAGTAAACTTGCTTTGATATTTCCTACCAAGTGTAACCATACCATGACCATTTGCACATAAATTTTGAATGAGGATAGCAAGGGTATAGGTGTGCAACGAGCACACCAACAAGCACTACCTCAACAGCTGCGTCTCAAGATAACACAGTGCTGATACTCTGATGTCGACAGCAGACACTTCCACAAACCATTCACTCTTCAGCAAATGAAGGGTTAAAACAGATGTGAGAAAGAAAAACATTTAAATAAATTACTAAATATATACACAATTCATCTGCTACTCCTGAATAACAAGTTTCATCTTCTGTTGATCTTGTGGCCTTGTCACATCTTCTAATCTCCCATTTTTACTTTTGAGGTCTACAAGGAAAGAAGAAACATAAGATCATTTCAGGTATGTTTTTAAATAGAGACAATAAAAGTATCACCTCGTGTTTTATGCGCACTTTGAATTGAACTTCAGTTGACATACAAGGTACACATATTTGTGTACTTGAGTTTGAAACAATTTTTTTTCAGGAAATACAACATCAATGCCTCTACCAGGCTTCATGTTTTGGGAACAGAGCTCATGAAAGTTCATTAATTACTGAAAATAATGAATACTAATGCACAGCCACTGTGGGTGAATGCATATCTCATGGTCAGTGATGCAAGCTGAATTGAGCTTTTTAAATGCTAACTGCTCAAAGTCTTCTGCCATACAGCGTAAGCTTCGTTAGAAAAATGCTGTGAATCACTTGGTTTTGCTCTTTCTTGGACACAAATGAACAAGGTCATTTCAGGCATACCATTTCAACATGAACTTTAAGTGACAAGATAAGAAGCTTGCAAATGACTTGTTTGGAAGAGTTCAAGCAGACGAGACCATTAGCAATTAGCAATGTTAATTTTCATATTTTTCAGTGGAAGTTGACATTTCAGAATAAAATCCTGCATTTAAAAAATGGAACAAAATGGCATTGCAATTTTATAGCACAGCAGTTAGTGTCATGTGTTAAGTAGGGAACACTGTTAAATAGTTTAAATCAATAAAGACAGTACATATTTCTTGACCTTCACTCTTGCCTTTACCTTAAACAAATTAATGCAGCTTATATTGTATTATTGATTTTGTTTCCTACACATTTATGAACTGGACATTTCAACTAAGCACTTTTAATCAGTGGGTTTTCCAAGCCTCTTTAAAAGGTCCTGAACTTTTCTCCACTGGATGTTTTCGATCCCTTATATAGCATAATCGTAAAATGGGTCAGATACTACGAGGTGACCCCCTGACAAGCACTTACAATGGCCAATTTACACAAACTAGGCAAGAAGTGATGAAATAACCAGTAATAACAAGGAGAAGGAAAGCTCTGCCTAACTGCATATGGGGCCAGAGCATGAAGCATCTCATTAAGCTTATGCAGAAACTTGACTGTTTGACACCGGTGCTGTCACATAATACTGCGCACAGAGAAGGAGCATCAGACGGACTTCAACAGCCAGTGAACCGTAACATTTGCTAACAGTCATGTAGCAACAGTAAACCATTAACACCAGAAATGAAACAGAAGTGCACTTGGATACATGTTTATGTGTTTGTTTGTCATTTTTATGACACCGTTTTAAGACGCCATTTTGTCAAGTTAACCGTTTAGTGATAGCCCAGGATTGGCAGGAATTCAGTTATAACGAGAGTTAAGGATAAAGTTTGCATCATTAGAGGGTTCAACCTCCACTTTTCATGTGTGGAGATGTCAATATGTGAAAATAACTGATAATAATGGAACAAGTGATACACAGCCATCTCTCTCTCTCACACAAAGACACAGACACAGACACAGACACACACACACAGACACAGACACAGACACAGACACAGACACACACACACACACACACACCTCCATGTACCTCCCCTTGAAATGTTTCCTCTCTAAGCCCAGCTGTGCCCTTGAAACTCTTTCCTACACTCTGCATTCATTTTACCTCTTGGATTACCAAGGGTGATTTGGTGACAATTTTGCAAATTACCTGCAAGATGGCAACAATGACCCCGAAGAGTCCGATGGCACTGCCGAAGATTTCCACAATGAGAATCTTGACAAAGAGGCTGGCGTTCTGGGCATCCGCCAGGGCAGCCCCACTGCCCACGATGCCCACACAGATACCACAGAAGAGGTTCGAGAAGCCCACAGTAAGTCCAGCACCGAACATGGAGTAGCCTGCCAGGAGACACCACACACTTTCTTGACCCAACTCCCACTAGAAGCACCATTCAAAAAAGTCTACTTCCTGTATTGTGGCTCAGGGCCAGATGGTAACTGTAAAAGTGAATGGCCTCTTAAAAAGTAATCAGTGACGGTTTTATTTTAATAGGTATTCCATAATATTATGGGAAATACTTTAGGATGTTGGATGTATATCAAAGCAACAGAATCACCCAGCTGAGAGATTCCCTTACACAGAGGTGAAAGTGCATTATCATCTTGGCCTAGTACTAGCCACATTTTTCTTACACTCTGCTGATTAAATCATTTTTGCTGTTTACCCATCAAATTACGACTTATGGATTCATGTGTTACCCATAAATAAAGTATCCACTGTCTTATTTATACTTCAGTGACTGGCCAATGAAATTGTTACCTTTAAAATGCACATTGTTGGCATTTGGGTTTAATACAGCATTGAGTCAGCATGTGGTTGATGAGTCTGTGTTTATAAGGGGTCTAAGGAGAATTTGGGATTGTGGCTCACTGTGCATCACCCTGCAGCACTCCTGCAGGCAGTCAGCAGTGGGATGGTCTGGATTCAATCTGAGCTACACAGTGCATCCTTCCTCCAGTAATGTGAACCGGTGTGTTAGCCAAACGACCCACTTGGGAGCCTGCCACTGTGCTTCAACAACTTTACCCAGCGTAAACAGGGAAAATAATTAAAACCATGATTTCCAAATGTTGTCAGCCCACAATATACTTTATGAGCTACTATATATTCTATGACCCACTTCTTTAAATGTAACCAAAAGTATGTTCAGATAAGATATGTCAATGATTTCCATTTAAGAAAACGCTTTGTCTTGAACATATTAAAACTACTGAATGGACACTAAGTTATGCAGGTTTAAAACAACTAAAAATTTTGCACAAAAACAGCACTTATTTCACTCTCCCTCATGTTTAGAACAATCAGTGCACAGCACGGTGACACAGACCTTTTTACTGGAACACTCAAGTCCTGAATAACTACTGACTCTCCAGTCATAAACACAATTGCACAGGAGGAAAAAAGCTGTTTACTGGCTTGCTTCACTGTTGGAATCTTTCTCACCAATACTTCCCTTATGTGCCCTTAAAAAAGCATAACCTATTGCAACACAGATCTTCTATTGCCATAATGAATTGCATGCTACCTATAAATTGTCTTCACTTGTAATAAATCTCAACTCCAATCAAACATTATGTTGTATTAATATTAAGGGTCATAACCAAACAGAGGACAGCAATTACTCTTTATGCATTTATAAAATTTCTAAATAAAGAAACCTGAAAAGGTATAAAGAAACAAATCTGTCATAAAAAGGGGGACAGATGATTACATTTGAGTGGACATGATTATCTAGTCATCAGAAAAGGGCACCACTGAATACACACAATACCAGTCCAGACATAAAAAAAGCATTCAACAGCATGGTGATCCATTGTGCTGTTTTTTTATCATTAAGACGGCAGAGTTCAGTACCTGCTTGATAGTTTCTTGCCCCAATGGTGTCTGGAGAGGTGCCAGAAAAGTTCTGAAAGAGAGAGGTCGGGAGTGAACAGTCACAAAAACTGTGCCATTAAAACCACATTATGAGCTGTGCTCTGATAGAATGTTCTAAACAACATTGAAGGAACAAAATCAAAAGTATTAGGGATATTCGACTGTATTGTTCCATTTTAATTATACATACCTCAGCCATGTTACTTATGACGATTGCCATTATGATCCCATAAATAGCAACAGCTTCACAGAAAATAATACTGCAAGCAAATACAAAAAAAAAAAAAAAAAAAAAAACAGTGTTACTGGCAAAAAAACAAAGCAAAACAGACAAGATATATGGTACATTGGATCTGATCCTCTTATGTTCAAAACATTTCAAAATCCTATGGAAAACTTGAGACATGTATGCGCATGTCTGGGTGTGTGTACTTAAGAACATGTTACAGAGCACATAAGATATGCATTTCTGCATTATTACTGTTGGTATTGGAATTATACAGGTCAACATCAAAAGTAATATTGTGTTGCTTGGAAATGCAGTAGAAAACCCCAAACATAAGTACCTGACCAGATTCTTTGTCTTAATCCTTGGGGCTTTCACACCTCCACCAATGATGCTGGACCCAGTGATGTAAATGCCCCTATTGGAAAAATGAATGTTGCATTGACATCAAGAATATGTACAGCAGATTAAAAAAAAAAAAACATTATTCATAGCATTATATCATTAGGCCTACATACAATTCTCAGCTAGGACTGTTACATGTCAACTATGAGTAGGAGGCTGATGCTTGTTTTAGGCTGGCCAAGGTTCCTCATCACATACTTAATCATTGCTGCAGAGATATTTCTTTCCGCTCATCAGCGCAAGCCCTCCTGTAGGACTATGTGACCTGTTGTGCGGAAAATTGTCACTGGCTCAGATGAGTGGACTGGAAAGAACTCTCCTTTGAAGTCTGCAGTTAAAATCCAGCACGATCACATGTCACAGGATTGGGGAACTTCAACGAGAAACATCTGGTCATTACTAATAACGAGTTCCCCTTTACGTGTGGCCACTCCAGAACACTAATGAACTCAACTGCCAAACCTTTCACAGCACTCCTACTCTCATTACTGGGGTATTGTAGGACAATGTCAATTGCACAAACCAGGAGTCGTAGGAGCCCCATATTTTGTCTGAGCCCCTATTACCCTTTCAAAACTCAATGAAAGAGGAAGCTCTGTGTGCTTACCATGCAGCTCCAACAACAGACAGGGATATGGCCAGGCCTATTCCAAGGTTGGCCCACATGTATGGGGAGGTCTCTGTCAGAAACCTGCACGAAACATGATAAGCAATTAGTGAAATTGTGTTCTTATAGTTTTAAACGGTGATTAATAATCCTTAGTCATTTGTATGGAAGTGTGCTGTACACATGTGGTATCCTTTTATCATTAATTTTAAGCAAGCAAACTGTAAGGGCAAGGTTAAGTTTCAAAATCTAGTCCACTCACCATGCCACATCAAACCGGAATCCAAGGTCAAATATTGTATAACAGATTCCTAAAAGCAAGAGACAAGTGTGGAACAATCAGAATAGTTGCACAATCAACTTCCCTTTACTACAATTAGCAGAATAACTCTTGTGTCTATGTACAAATGTATAAAAGTCAGGCACTTTTAGTGCATTCCAAAGTCTACGTTTCTATCAATGACCCATATTTCAGTTACTGCTTCTGAAACAATAACAGTAAACGATAACAGTGATTCAGTCCATTTTCTATTCCAGTCTAATTTATAATACTACATGGTGTCCTTGGAGACGATGCCGAAATGAACCTTAAAGCGATGGGCTGACCAATCTGTCTTTCGTTCACGCTCTGTCGCTAGATGGATTATGCTCAAAAGGTGCTGGAATCTAACAGCACACTGGCAAAGCGTCAGCAAGGCCCTCAATACTTGTGAAAAGTTTTCAGTTCCCATATTACTGTAAAATGTTGCTTCACCTCAGAGCACTTCTCCTCTATTGGATTAATCCTTGTGATCTATTGGAAGAATCATGGTTGATCTTACTCAATCCACCTGATTAACTATACGAGAGTTCAGCACTGCAAAGTAATCTCGGAATGTACAGAATGCCAATTTTTATTTACACTTCCTTACCAAAAGAAGGAATCAAACCAGCGAAGATTACCCCATCTACTAGCGTTATCTGGTTTGGCGTGCCCTAACAATGCAGATTTTTTTTCGGCAGACAAGCATGATTGAAGACAAAGTCCGCCTAGATTGCCTGTAAATATACCACTTTTATATCTAGATCGCATTTATTAGTCAGTACTATGCTACCTAGTTGAACAACATTAGCAGTCAGCTAAAAACACACATCCACATTAGCCGAATAGCACTAGCTTGTCCACTTGTTTGAATCGCCGCTATACACCTGGAAAACAATAGCCGCATAGCTGAGTTAGCAGTTAGGTCAAACAATGTATTGTTCAAGAAATCTGTAAATTTCAGAAAGCTGTCACGACAACACAGATAATAAGCGAGCTATCTGTCCAACTGCATTTGGCTAGCTAGCTAGCTAGATACTGTGTTTGCAAATGCATAAATACACGGAACAAAATCTTTTACATGGTCGCGAGTTTTAGTCCGTTTTAGAATGCCTGATTGCTAGCGCTAAGACTATAAACTATTCAATTATTTGAATATATGCTTCGATTTGATAACCAGCTAGGTATTAGATCATTTACCGACGATGAGGATGGTGCTCCAGAAGGCCAAAGTGACCCCGCTGTACAGAATGGCGTGTCCGTTCATGATGATCTCACTTCCAAAACACGTATAATATTCAGCTGTATATTAATTTTAAATGTCCGCTTTTAATTCTTTCATCTAACTAAATTTTGTTTGATAAAGACCATATAGTTCTGACAAAACGCTTTATGTCCGGAACGTTGTAAAATCAATGGAGGAAAATCCTCTACTCCCCTCAACGGAACAGAGAATCATCCGCTGATCATGTGATGAAGAAACTACATACACGTGACTTTACGTCATTTGATTCCACTGTCAGTGCCTGAGAGACGGAAAGCCGAAAGGCCATAATATGTCGGGTCCATTAAAATTCGGCGTTTGGCACAAATGAACCTGTGTTTGAAATGCCGTCTTCTCTGCATTAAATTAGGTTGTGAGGCCATAAAGAATTAGGCACTGCATGTTTTGACGACATCACAGAACTGAAACCTATCAACAAAATTTCTTCATGAAAACAAAATTCAATTCTTTACTTTATCTACAGTTTACAGCCATATCTAAAGCAATAACATGAGTGGACAATAATCAATCCATCGTTCAGACTCCAGGACAATCAGGTCTGCAGGCGTAAAACCAAATATGCCTCTCTTTAATAAGTATCTGGACGAGGTCTCCTCACTTCTGTCGCCTACGCTCGCTTCTCTGGCAACATTTATCATGAAATTCCAATGTGTCATTTTCTAGCTGGCCACGATATTACAGATTATCACAATATCGTCTCTGACAACAATTTAAGGATCGTGTTGATTATGATAATGCAAAATTAATATATACGTTGTAAACAGAACATTACTCTGATAACTAGACAGGAACAACTAGTTAACTCTGTTATACAGGGACAGGTTTATTATAAAGTGAAAAATAAAAAATGCATATTTGTTGTGACCTTTCTGCCTTAGTGAGCCTGTCAAATATGTGTCCACAGATAAATTCAGTTTGTCTGTCTCTACTGTATGTGGAAAGCTGCTTTTTATCTACAGTTTGATACCGAAGTTCATAAATACATACGGCTTGGTTCTTAAGTAAAAAAAAAAATGCTAATGAATAAGTGAGATGAGGAATACCAATTTTACACCATTCACAGTTTCTTTTTTGCAAATGGGATACATGGCTTGCTGGCCTAAACTATCTGAAATTAAAAAGGGTACTTTCATTACACTTGATACAATATCTAGCCATGATTCATTCTGCATTTAAAAACGCACAGGCATGTTGGCCCTTGTCGACTCCAATGATTTCCCATAGCTGATGGATCTGTGCTCTAAATAGCTTTCCCCATCTCATTCCACATATGCTCAACTGGATCGAAATCTTGAGACTGCTGACACCGCTGCAGAAAGCTGAATTCACTGTCACACACATATACAGCCCCCTCCAAAAGTATTGGAACAGTGAGGCCAATTCCTTTATTTTTGCTGTAGACTGGAAACATTTGGGTTTGACACCAAAAGATGAATATGAGACAAGAGATCAGCATTTCAGCTTTTATTTCCAGGTACTTACATCTGTATCTGATGCACAACTTAGAAGATCGTATTATTTGTAAAGGAACACCACATTTTTAGATGAGCAAAAGTATTGCAACAGATAGACTAAAAATAAATTAAAGTGAATAAAACTTAACATTTTGATGCAAATCCTTTGCTTGCAATAACTGCATCAAGCCTGTGATCCATTGACATCACCAAACTTTTGCATTCTTCTTTTGTCATGCTTTTGCAGGCTTTTACCGCAGCCTCTCTCAGTTGTTGTTTGTTTTGGGGGGTTACTCCCTTCAGCCTCCTCTTTAGGAGGTAATATGCATGCTCTATAGGGTTTAAGTCTGGAGATTGACTTGGCCAGTCTAAAACCTTCCACTTCTTGCCCCTGATGAACTCCTTCGTTGTTTTTGCAGTGTGTTCTGGGTCATTATCTTGCTGCATGATGAAGGATCTCCCAAGCAGTTTGGTTGCATCTTTCTTTAAATTGGCAGACAAATTGTCTCTGCAGACCTCTGAGTTCGTTTTGCTGCTGCCATCATGTGTTACATCATCAATGAAGATTAATGAGCCCGTCCCAGAAGAAGCCATGACATTGCCTCCACCGTGTTTCACAGATGAGCTTGGATGTTTGGGATCATGTGCAGATCCTTTCTTGCTCCAAACTTTAGCCTTTCCATCACTTTGGTAAAGGTTAATCTTTCTCTCATCAGTCCATAAAACTTTGTCCCAGAATTTTTGAGGCTTGTCTCTGTACTTTTTGGCAAAATCCAGCCTGGCCTTCCTATTCTTTTTGCAAATGAGTGGTTTGCATCTTCTGGTGTAGCCTCTGTACTTTTGTTCATGAAGTCTTCTGTGAACAGTAGATACTGATACCTTCAGTCCTGCCCTCTGGAGGTTGTTGCTGATGTCACCAACAGTTGTTTTAGGGTCTTTCTTTACAGCTCTCACAATGTTTCTGTCGTCAACTGCTGTTGTTTTCCTTGGTCTACCCATTCAATGTCTGTTCCTTCGTACACCAGTGGTTTCTTTCTTCTTCAGGACAATTCAAATGGTTGTACTGGCTATGGCCAATGATTGTGCAATGGCTCTGATTGATTTTCCATCTTCTCTCAGCTTCACAATTGCTTCTTTTTCACCCATAGACAGCTCTCTAGTTTTCATGTTGGTTAGACCTCTAACTATAATTGCAGTCTACACAGGCAAAATCCAAATCTGGAACTGAGCATAGACAGTCTGTGCTGTTTATTATTTGAATAATCAATGTAATACAACACACCTGGGCAACAAAACACGCCTGTCAGTCACATGTTCCAATACTTTTGCTCATCTAAAAATGTGGTGTTCCTTTACAAATAATACGATCTTCTTAGTTGTGTCAGATCCAGATGTAAATACCTGGAACTAGAAGCTGAAATGCTGATCTCTTGTCTCATATTCATCTTTTGGTGTCAAACCCAAATGTTTCCAGTCGACAGCAAAAATAAAGGAATTGGCCTCACTGTTCCAATACTTTTGGAGGGGACTGTAATTTCTTCAGTGCTTAAAATAACGTTTTCTAATGTAAATTGAGCCCAAAATTTAGACATATCTTTAAAATTGGGAAGAAACTCTGGGAGTTGCAAAACAGTGTTGCAAATTCAGGTCCAATTTCTTTGTTGAATTCCTTTGAGAATTTTATGTCACTCCTTTAGTTGCTGTTAGTCCCTGCTTGTCCTATCGGTATTGTCTCTTGCTACAGGCCGCTGTGTACACTGATACAGTGCTGTACAGTACAGTGCTGTGAAAAAGTATTTGCCTCCTAACAGATTTCTTCTGTCTTTGCTTTTTTGTCACACTTAGATATTTCAGATCATCAAACAAATTTTAATATCAGACAAAGATAACCTGAGTAAATACAAAATGCAGTTTTTAAATGATGATTTCATTTATTAAGGGAAAAAAGCTATCCAAACCAACCTTGTCCCATGTGAAAAAGTAATTGCCACCAAAACTTCATAAAGTTAAGGTCAAAAGTATTAGCCCCCCTTATGAAATCAAATAAAACCTTATCCTTCCAATGACATGGGCCATAGCCTTAAGTGTTTATAGTTTGTGTGTGTCCGCAAGAACAAAGACAACATCTGCATAAGGTCAAATGAACATTTTTATTGGTTTGCTGAACTGAAACAAGAAAAATGCAAAAAATGCAATGGTCAAAATTATTAGCCCTCTGACAACTAATAGTCAATAGTGTAGCCTTTCTGATCCAAAACTGACAACAACCTCTTCTGGTAGTTTCTAACGAAGTTGGCACATGTCTCCTGAGGGATTTTAGCCCATTCTTCCTTGGCAAATTGTTCAAGATCATGCAAATTGCTTGGTCTCCGAGCATGGACCCGAACCTTGAGCTCCCTCCACAGATTCTCGATAGGATTGAGATCAGGGCTCTCAGAGGGCCACTCCAGAACCTTGATTTTGGTGTCTTTCAGAAATTTTTTGATGAACTTTGATGTAAGCTTCGGGTCATTGTCTTGTTTGAATACCCAGCGACAACCTAACCCTTGACTGGCTGCAGATGTCTTGATGTTAGCCTTCAAAATACCCACATAATCCTCTTTTTTCATGGTCCCATGCACCCGAACAAGGTTTCCTGTCCCTGAAGCAGCAAAACAGCCCCACAGCATTATGTTGCCACCACCGTACTTAGGGTTGAAGGCCTCGCCCTTCCTTCGCCAAACAAAAGCAGCATCCATATGCCCAAACAGCTCAAGTTTGGTTTCATCAGACCAAAGGACAGACTTCCAAAACTCACCCTTATGCTTCAGATTGTCTCTGTCAAAATTCAGTTGGGCTTTAATGTGCCGCTGTGAGAACAATGGGGTTTTTCTTGCACAATGACCACAAAGTCCACCACGATGAAGAACCCTCACAACAGTTTTGCATGAAACATCAAGTCCAAAGGAAGCCAGTTCAGCAACAATCATCTTTGCAGAGGTCTGGGGATTCTTGTTGACATCTCTGATTATATTTTGCTGCAAAGTTTTAGAAATCTTGTGTTTTCTACCTTATTTTTAACAGACTTTGTGTCTTTGTGCTTTGCAATGATGCAACGCACAGCTGTTCTAAAAACCATGAAACGCTTGGAAATGGCGGTATATCCTATCCCCTTAAAGATGAAGATCCACTATCTTCTGTCTGAGGTCCAGACTGATTTCTTTACTTTTTGGCATGATGATATTGCTTCTTATGAAGATTATAGAGCAACCCTGGAGTATCCCTTTCATTCAAGTGGTCAAGTGATACTAACTCTGCTTCTTGAAGTCACGTAAATAAGGTTAAATTCTAATTGTTTGCTCAGGTATGTTTTCAAACCTAATTGACTGCTCAGGTGTGGTTTCAAACCCAGTTAATTTGTTTTGAAAGCACAAAATCACATGGGGGCTAATAATTTTGACCATTGCATTTTTTGCTTTTTTCTTGTTTCAGCGCAGCAAACCAATAAAAATGTTCATTTGACCTTATGCAGATGTTGTCTTTGTTCTTGCGGACACACACAAACTATAAACACTTAAGGTTATGGCCCATGTCATTGGAAGGATAAGGTTTTATTTGATTTCATAAGGGGGGCTAATCATTTTGACCTTAACTGTAACTGGTTATGCCACCCTTGGCAGCAACAACTGCAATCAAGCCTTTGCGATAACTAGCTATGAGTCTTTCACATCGCTGTGGAGTAATTTTGGCCCACTCTTCTTTGCGGAATTGTTTTAATTCAGCCACATTGGAGGGTTTTCGAGCATGAACGGCCCGTTTAAGGTCATGTCACAGCATCTCAAATGGATTTAAGTCTAGACTTTGACTAGGCCACTCTAAAACCTTCATTTTGTTTTTTTTAGCCATTCACAGGTGGACTTGCTGGCGTGCTTTGGATCATTATCCTGCTGCATAACTCAAGTGCGCTTGAGCTTAAGGTCACAAACTGATGGCCAGATATTCTCCTTCAGGATTTCCTGGTAGAGAGCAGAATTCATGGTTCCATCAATTACGACAAGTTGTTGAGGTCCTGAAGCAGCAAAGCAGCCCCAGACCATCACACTACCCCCACCATGTTTGACTGTTGGTATGATGTTCTTTTTCTGAAATGCTGTGTTAGTTTTACACCAGATGTAATCGGGACGCACACCATCCAAAAAGTTCCACTTTTGTCTCATCAGTAATCAGAATATTTTCCCAAAAGTCATGGGGACCATGAAGATGTTTTCTGGCAAATGTGAGATGGGCCTTTGTGTTCTTTTTGGTCAGCAGTGGTTTTCGCCTTGGAACTCCCCCATGGATGCCATTTTTGCCCAGTCTCTTTCTCATTGTTGAATCATGAACACTGACCTTAACTGAGGCAAATGAGGCCTGCAGTGGTTTAGATGTTGTTCTGGGTTCTTTTGTGACCTCCTGGATGAGTTGTAGATGCGCTCTTGGAGCAATTTTGGTTGGCCGGCCACTCCTGAGAAGGTTCACCACCATTCCATGTTTTCTCCATTTGTGGATAATGGCTCTCACTGTGGTTCGCTGGAGTCCCAAAGCCTTAGAAATGGCTTTTTAACCCTTTCCAGACTTATAGATGTCAATGACTTTCTCATTTGTTCTTGAATTTCTTCAGATTGGGGCATGATGTGTTGCTTTTTTAGATCTTTTACCCTACTTCATGTTGTCATACAGGTTCTACTTAAACGATTTCTTGATTCTACAGGCCTGGCAGTAATCAGGCCTGGGTGGGGCTAGTGAAATTGAACTCAGCTTTCCACAAAATATGGTTAATCACAGCCAATTCATGATTCAACAAGGGGGGGCAATTACTTTTTCACATAGGGCCAGGCTGGTTTGGATAGCTTTTCTCCCTTAATAAATGAAATCCTCATTTAAAAGCTGCATTTTGTATTTACTCAGGTTATCTTTGTCTGATATTAAAGTTTGTTTGATCATCTGAAACATTTAAGTGTGACAAAAAAGCAAAAACAGAAGAAATCTGTAAGGGGGAAATGACAGGAGGTTCTCCGGTTACGACGGTGTCAAGTTACGACGGTTTCGTGGTTACGACGCACTCCCATAAATTACGTAAAAAACCTAGTTTCGACCTAAGCGGTTTGGTTCATAAATACGACCATGGAAATAAAAATAAGAATTTGTTCTCTCTTTTTTTATGTTTCATTTAATTACTGAATTTTATATGTCCTTCGTGTGTTGTGTGTACAGTGTACAGTGTGAGTGACTTAAGGTGTTAATTTAGGTATAATTTAGGTATAAATTCCGACTTACGTCAAAAATCGGCTAACGACAAGTCATTGGAACGGAACGCGTTCGTAAGTCGAGGACCCCCTGTACTTTTTCACAGCGCTGTAGGTTTGTGTTGCCCTCTGCTAGCTTCTGTGTGTACTACATTTAGCGTCTCCAGCTGTTTGTGGCCTGCGCCTGCTAGTTTGTATTACAAGTGTCTCTGCAAATGTCTTTGTGAACTGCAGGTTTCGTGTCTCCCCTGATGGCTGCTTTGTGTACTGCAGGTTTCGTGTCTCCCTCTAGTGGCTGTGTTGTGTACTGCAGGTTTCGTGTCTCCCTCTTCTGGCTTCTTTGTGTACTGCAGGTTTCGTGTCTCACTCTTCTGGCTTCTTTGTGTACTGCAGGTTTCGTATCTCCCCTGATGGCTGTGTTGTGTACTGCAGGTTTCGTGTCTCCCTCTTCTGGCTTCTTTGTGTACTGCAGGTTTCGTGTCTCACTCTTCTGGCTTCTTTGTGTACTGCAGGTTTCGTATCTCCCCTGATGGCTGCTATGTGTACTGCAGGTTTCGTGTCTCCCTCTGGTGGCTGCTTTGTGTACTGCAGGTTTCATGTCTCCCTCTGCTGGCTCCTCTGGGTACTGCATGTTTTGTGTCTCCCTCTGCTGGCTGCTATGTGTACAGCATGTTTTGTGTTTCCCTCTGGTGGCTGCTTTGCCAGAGGGAGACACAAAACCTGCTGTAAACAAAGCAGCCAGCAGAGGGAGACACAAAACCTGCAGTACACAAAGAAGCCAGAAGAGGGAGACACAACTGGTGCAGTACACAAACCAGCAAATAGAGGGAGACACAAAACCTGCAGTACACAAAGAAGCCAAAGGGGAGACACCAAAACCTGCAGTACAAAGAGCCACCAGAGGGAGACACAACAAACCGCAGTACACAGAAATGCAGCCACCAGAGGAGACACAGCAAATGCGGTAAACACAGCCACAAGAGGGAGACACGAGACCCAGTGCAGTACACAAAGCAGCCAGCAGAGGAGACACAAAACCTGCAGTACACAAAGCAGCGGGAGACCAAAACATGCGGTAACACAATACAACCACCAGGGAGACACAAAACCTGCGGTACACAAAGCAGCCACCAGAGGGAGACACGAAAATCTGCAGGAGACACAAAGCAGTACACAAAGAAGCCAGAAAGGAGACCCAAAGGCCTGCGGCAAAAAGCCAGAACACAGCCACTGCAGTACACAACACAGCCACTAGAGGGAGACACGAGACCTGCAGTAACACAAAGCAGCCAGCAGAGGGAGACACAAAACCTGCAGTACACAATGAAGCCAGCAGAGGGAGACACAAAACGTGCAGTACACAAAGCAACCACCAGAGGGAGACACAAAACCTGCAGTACACATAGCAGCCACAAGAGGGAGACACAAAAAATGCAGTTCACAAAGCCGCCACAAGAGGGAGAAACAAAACCTGCAGTACACAAAGCAGCCACAAGAGGGAGACACGAAACCTGCAGTACACAAAGCAGCCACAAGAGGGAGACACGAAACCTGCAGTACACAAAGAAGCCAGCAGATGGAGACACAAAACCTGCAGTACACAAAGCAGCCACAAGAGGGAGACACGAAACCTGCAGTACACAAAGCAGCCACAAGAGGGAGACACGAAACCTGCAGTACACAAAGCAGCCAGCAGAGGGAGACACAAAACCTGCAGTACACAAAGCAGCCACAAGAGGGAGACACGAATCCTGTAGTACACAAAGCAGCCACAAGAGGGAGACACGAATCTTGTAGTACACAGTGCAGCCACCAGAGGGAGACACAAAACCTGAAGTACACATAGCAGCCAGCAGAGGGAGACACAAAAAATGCAGTACACAAAGCAGCCACAAGAGGGAGACACGAAACCTGCAGTACACAAAGAAGCCACAAGAGGGAGACACGAATCCTGTAGTACACAACACAGCCACCAGAGGGAGACACAAGACCTGCAGTACACAAAGCAGCCACAAGAGGGAGACACGAAACCTGCAGTACACAAAGCAGCCAGCAGAGGGAGACACAAAACATGCAGTACACAAAGCAGCCACAAGAGGGAGACACAAAACCTGCAGTACACAAAGCCGTCACAAGAGGGAGACACGAAACCTGCAGTACACAAAGAGCCACAAGAGGGAGACACGAAACCTGCAGTACACAAAGCAGCCATCAGAGGGAAACACAAAACCTGCACTACACAGAGCAGCCACAAGAGGGAGACACGAAACCTGCAGTACACAAAGCAGCCAGCAGAGGGAGACACGAAACCTGCAGTACACAAAGCAGCCACAAGAGGGAGACACGAAACCTGCAGTACACAAAGAAGCCACAAGAGGGAGACACAAAACCTGCAGTACACAAAGCAGCCACAAGAGGGAGACACAAATCCTGCAGTACACAAAACAGCCACAAGAGGGAGACACAAAACCACAGGACACAGAGCAGCCACAAGAGGGAGACACAAAAAATGCAGTACACATAGCAGCCACAAGAGGGACACACAAAACCTGCAGTACACAAAGCAGCCACAAGAGGGAGACACGAAACCTGCAGTACACAAAGCAGCCACAAGAGGGAGACACGAAACCTGCAGTACACAAAGAAGCCAGCAGAGGGAGACACAAAACATGCAGTACACAAAGCAGCCACAAGAGGAGACACAAATCCTGTAGTACACAAAACAGCCACAAGGGAGACACAAAACCTGCAGTACACATAGCAGCCACAAGAGGAGACACAAAAATGCAGTTCACAAAGCATACAAGAGGAAACACAAAACCTGCAGTACAAAGCAGCCACAGAGAGGAAGACAAAACCTGCAGTACACAAAATAGCAGCCACAAGAGGAGACACAAAATGCACAAAGTTCACAAAGCACGCTCTGAGCACACACAAACCTGCAGTACAAAGCAGCCACAAGAGGAAACACAAAACCTGCAGTACACAAAGCAGCCACAAGAGAGGAGACACAAAACCTGCAGTACACAAAGCAGCCACAAGAGGAGACACAAAAATGCAGTTCACAAAGCAGCCACAAGAGGAGACACAAAGCCTGCAGTACACAAAGCAGCCACAAGAGGGAGACACGAAACCTGCAGTACACAAAGCAGCCACAAGAGGGAGACACAAAACCTGCAGTACACATAGCAGCCACAAGAGGGAGACACAAAAAAATGCAGTTCACAAAGCAGCCACCAGAGGGAGACACGAAACCTGCAGTACACAAAGCAGCCACAAGAGGGAGACACGAAACCTGTAGTACACAAAGCAGCCACAAGAGGGAGACACGAAACCTGCAGTACACAAAGCAGCCACAAGAGGGAGAAACGAAACCTGCAGTACACAAAGCAGCCAGCAGAGGGAGACACGAAACCTGCAGTACACAAAGCAGCCACAAGAGGGAGACACGAATCCTGTAGTACACAAAGCAGCCACAAGAGGGAGACACAAAAAAATGCAGTTCACAAAGCAGCCACAAGAGGGAGACACGAAACCTGCAGTACACAAAGCAGCCACAAGAGGGAGACACGATACCTGCAGTACACAAAGCAGCCACAAGAGGGAGACACAAAACCTGCAGTACACATAGCAGCCACAAGAGGGAGACACAAAAAAATGCAGTTCACAAAGCAGCCAGCAGAGGGAGAAACGAAACCTGCAGTACACAAAGCAGCCACAAGAGGGAGACACAAAACCTGCAGTACACAAAGCAGCCACAAGAGGGAGACACGAAACCTGCAGTACACAAAGCAGCCACAAGAGGGAGACACGAAACCTGTAGTACACAAAGCAGCCACAAGAGGGAGACACAAAAAATGCAGTTCACAAAGCAGCCAGCAGAGGGAGAAACGAAACCTGCAGTACACAAAGCCGCCACAAGAGGGAGACACAAAACCTGCAGTACACAAAGCAGCCACAGAGGAGAAACGAAACCTGCAGTACACAAAGCAGCCACAAGAGGGAGACACGAAACCTGCAGTACACAAAGCAGCCACCAGAGGGAGACACGAAACCTGCAGTACACAAAGCAGCCACAAGAGGGAGAAACGAAACCTGCAGTACACAAAGCAACCAGCAGAGGGAGACACAAAACCTGCAGTACACAAAGCAGCCACAAGAGGGAGACACGAATCCTGTTGTACACAAAACAGCCACAAGAGGGAGACACAAAACCTGCAGTACACATAGCAGCCACAAGAGGGAGACACGAATCCTGTAGTACACAAAAAAAGCCACAAAAGAGGAGACACAAAACCTGCAGTACACATAGCAGCCACAAGAGGGAGACACAAAAAATGCAGTTCACAAAGCCGCCACAAGAGGGAGACACGAAACCTGCAGTACACAAAGCAGCCACAAGAGGGAGACATAAAACCTGCAGTACACATAGCAGCCACAAGAGGGAGACACAAAAAATGCAGTTCACAAAGCAGCCAGCAGAGGGAGAAACGAAACCTGCAGTACACAAAGCAGCCACAAGAGGGAGACACAAAACCTGCAGTACACAAAGCAGCCACAAGAGGGAGACACGAAACCTGCAGTACACAAAGCAGCCACAAGAGGGAGACACGAAACCTGTAGTACACAAAGCAGCCACAAGAGGGAGACACAAAAAATGCAGTTCACAAAGCAGCCAGCAGAGGAGACACGAAACCTGCAGTACACAAAGCCGCCACAAGAGGAGACACAAAACCTGCAGTACAAAGCAGCCACAAGGGAGACACGAAACCTGCAGTACACAAAGCAGCCACAAGAGGAAGACACAAAACCTGTAGTACACAAAGCAGCCACCAGAGGGAGACACGAAACCTGCAGTACACAAAGCAGCCACAAGAGGGAGAAACAAAACCTGCAGTACACAAAGCAACCAGCAGAGGAGACACAAAACCTACAGTACACAAAGCAGCCACAAGAGGGAGACACAAATCTGTACTACACAAAACAGCCACAAGAGGGAGACACAAAACCTGCAGTACACATAGCAGCCACAAGAGGGAGACACGAATCCTGTAGTACACAAAAAAGCCACAAGAGGGAGACACAAAACCTGCAGTACACATAGCAGCCACAAGGAGACACAAAAATGCAGTTCACAAAGCCGCCACAAGAGGAAACCTGCAGTACACAAAGCAGCCACAAGAGGGAGACACGAAACCTGTAGTACACAAAGCAGCCACCAGAGGGAGACACGAAACCTGCAGTACACAAAGCAGCCAGCAGAGGGAGACACAAAACCTGCAGTACACAAAGCAGCCACAAGGGAGACACGAATCTGTAGTACAAAACAGCCACCAGAGAGGAGACTAGAGGGTTTCGTGTCTCCCTCTTGTCTTTTGTGGCTGCTTTGTGTACTGCAGGGTTTTGTGTTTCTTTGTGTACTGTCTCCCTCTTGTGGCTGCTTTGTGTACTCACAGGTTTCTTGTGGGTGTTCCCTCTGGTGGCTGCTTCTTGTGGCTGCAATGTACTGCACAGGTTTCGTGTCTCCTGCTTGTGGCTGCTTTGCTGGCTGCTTTGTGTACTGCAGGTTTTGTGTACTGCAGGTTTTGTGTTTCCCTCTTGTGTCTCCTCTTGTGGCTTTGTGTACTGCAGGTCTCGTGTCTCCCTCTTGGCTGTGTTGTTTACTACAGGTTTTCCTTGTGGCTGCTTTGTGTATTACAGGTGGTCTCCCTCTTGGCTGCTTTGTGTACTGCAGGTTTTGTGTCTCCCTCTTGTGGCTGAACTCCATTTTTGTGTGCTGCGGGTTTTGTGTCTCCCTCTTGTGCTTGTTGTGAACTGCATTTTGTGTCTCCTCTTGTGGCTGCTATGTGAACTGCAGGTTTTGTGTCTCCTCTTGTGGCTGTTTTGTGTACTACAGTAGATTCGTGTCTCCCTCTTGTGGCTGCTATGTGTACTGCAGGTTTTGTGTCTCCCTGCTGCTTATTACTGCATTTCGTGTACTACTGGGACCGTGTCTCCCTCTTGTGGCTGCTATGTGTACTGCAGGTTTTGTGTCTCCTCTTGTGGCTGTTTTGTGTACTGGTGATCCGTGTCTCCTCTTGTGGCTGCTTTGTGTACTACAGGTTTTGTGTCTCCCTCTGTGGCTGCTTTGTGTACTGCAGGTTTTGTGTCTCCCTCTTGTGGCTGCTTTGTGTACTGCAGGTTTCGTGTCTCCTCTGCTGGCTGCTTTGTGAACTGCATTTTTTGTGTCTCCCTTTGTGTGGCTGCTTTGTGTACTGCAGGTTTTGTGTCTCCTCTGTGGCTGTTTTGTGTACTACAGGGTGTCTCCTTGTGGCTGCTTTGTGTACTGCAGGTCTTGTGTCTCCTCTGCTGGCTTGTTTGTGTACTGCAGCTTCGTGGTTCTCTGGTGGCTGCTTTGTGTACTACATTTTTTGTGTCTCCTCTGCTGGCTGCTATGTGTACTGCAGGTTTTGTGTCTCCTCTTGTGGCTGCTTTGTGTACTGCAGGTTTTGTGTCTCCCTCTTGTGTCTGCTTTGTGTACTGCAGGTGTTGTGTCTTCCCTCTGTGGCTGCTTTGTGTACTACAGGTTTCGTGTCTCCCTCTTGTGGCTGCTTTGTGTTTTGCAGGCTTCGTGTCTCCCTTTGTGGCTGCTTTGTGAACTGCATTTTTTTGTGTCTCCCTCTTGTGGCTGCTATGTGTACTGCAGGTTTTGTGTCTCCTCTTGTGGCTGTTTTGTGTACTACAGGATTGTGTCTCCTCTTGTGGCTGTTTTGAGGTAAACCAGGATTTCGTGTCTCCCTCTTGTGGCTGCTTGTGTACTGCAGGTTTCGTGTTCCCTCTGGTGGCTGCTTTGTGTATTACAGGTTTCGTGTCTTCTTGTGGCTGCTTGTGTACTGCAGGTTTCGTGTCTCCTCTGCTGGCTGTTTGTGTACTGCAGGTTTCGATGTCTCCTCTTGTGGCTGCTTTGTGTACTGCAGGTTTTGTGTCTCCCTCTTGTGGCTTGTTTGTGTACTGCATTTTTTGTGTCTCCCCTCTGCTGGCTGCTATGTGTACTGCAGGTTTTGTCCCCTCTTGTGGCTGCTTTGTGTACTGCATTTTTTGTGTCCCTCTTGTGGCTGCTTTGTGTACTGCAGGTTTCGTGTCTCCCTCTGGTGGCTGCTTTGTGTACTACAGGTTTCGTGGTCTCCTCTTGTGGCTGCTATGTGTACTGCAGGTTTTGTGTCTCCTCTTGTGGCGGCCGGTGAACTGCAGGTTTTATGTTTCCTCTGGTGGCTGCTTTGTGTATTACAGGCCGTGTCTCCTCTTGTGGCTTTGTGTACTGCAGGGCTCCCTCTTTGTGGCGGCTTTGTGAACTCCATTTTTGTGTCTCCTCTTGTGGCTGCTTTGTGTACTGCAGGTTTTGTGTCTCTCTTGTGGCTTTTGTTTGTGTACTACAGATTCGTGTCCCTCTTTGTGGCTGCTATGTGTACTGCAGGTTTTGTGTCTCCTTGTGGCTGTTTGTGTACTACAGGTTTCGATCTCCCTCTTGTGGCTGCTTTGTACTGCAGGTTCGTGTCTCCCTCTGGCTGGCGGCTTTGTGAACTGCATTTTTGTGTCTCCTTGTGGCTGCTATGTGTAGTGCAGGTTTTGTGTCTCCCTCTTGTGGCTGTTTGTGTACTACAGATTCGTGTCTCCCTCTTGTGGCTGCTTTGTGTACTGCAGGTTTTGTGTCTCCCTCTGGTGGCTGCTTTGTGTACTAGAGGTTTCGTGTCTCCCTCTGCTGGCTGCTTTGTGTACTGCAGGTTTCATGTCTCCCTCTGCTGGCTGCTTTGTGTACTGCAGGTTTGTGTCTCCTCTGTGGAGGCTTTTGTGTACTGCAGGTTTTGTGTCTCCCTCTGTGGCTTTTGTGTACTGCAGGGATGTCTCTCCTCTGCTTTGTGTACTGCAGGTGTGTGTCTCCCTGTCTTTGTGGCTGCTTTGTGTACTGCAGGTTCGTGTCTCCCTCTTGTGGCTGCTTTGTGCAGGTTTCGTGTCTCCTTCTGGTGGCTGCTTTGTGTACTGCAGGTTTCGTGTCTCCCTCTGGTGGCTGCTTTGTGTACTACAGGTTTGTGTCTCCTCTGGTGGCTGCTTTGTGTACTACATTTTGTGTCTCCTCTGTGGCTGCTATGTGTACTGCAGGTTTTGTGTCTCCTCTTTGTGGCTGTTTTGTGTACTGCAGGTTTCGTGTCTCCTCTTGTGGCTGCTTGTGTACTGCAGGTTTCGTGTCTCCTCTGTGGCTGCTTGTGTACTACAGGTTTTGTGTCTCCTCTGCTGGCTGCTTTGTGTACTGCAGGTTTTGTGTCTCCTCTTGTGGCTGTTTTGTGTACTGCATTTTTGTGTGTCCCTCTTGTGGCTGCTTTTGTGTACTGCAGGTTTTGTGTCTCCTCTTGTGGCTGCTTTGTGTACTACAGGTTTTGTGTCCCTCTTGTGGCTGCTTTGTGTACTGCAGGTTTTGGTCTCCCTCTTGTGGCTGCTTTGTGTACTGCAGGTTTCAGTGTCTCCTCTGTTTGCTTTGTGTACTGCAGGTTTTGTGTCCCTCTTGTGGCTGCCGTGTACTTCACTTGTTGTGTCTCCCTCTGCTGGCTTGTTTGTGTACTGCAGGTTTTGTGTCTCCCTCTTGTGGCGGCTTTGTGAACTGCATTTTTTGTGTCTCCTCTTGTGGCTGCTATGTGTGCAGGTTTTGTGTCTCCCTCTGTGGCTGTTTTGTGTACTACAGGTTTCGTGTCTCTCTTGTGGCTGCTTTGTGTACTGCAGGTTTTGTGTCTCCCTCTGGTGGCTGCTTTGTGTACTAGAGGTTTCGTGTCTCCCTCTGCTGGCTGCTTTGTGTACTGCAGGTTTCATGTCTCCCTCTGCTGGCTGCTTTGTGTACTGCAGGTTTCTTGTCTCCCTCTTGTGGCTGCTTTGTGTACTGCAGGTTTTGTGTCTCCCTCTTGTGGAGGCTTTGTGTACTGCAGGTTTCGTGTCTCCCTCTGCTGGCTGCTTTGTGTACTACAGGTTTCGTGTCTCCCTCTTGTGGCTGCTTTGTGTACTGCAGGTTTTGTGTCTCCCTCTTGTGGCTGCTTTGTGTACTGCAGGTTTCGTGTCTCCCTCTTGTGGCTGCTTTGTGTACTGCAGGTTTCGTGTCTCCTTCTGGTGGCTGCTTTGTGTACTACAGGTTTCGTGTCTCCCTCTGGTGGCTGCTTTGTGTACTACAGGTTTCGTGTCTCCCTCTGGTGGCTGCTTTGTGTACTACAGGTTTCGTGTCTCCCTCTTGTGGCTGCTATGTGTACTGCAGGTTTTGTGTCTCCCTCTTGTGGCTGTTTTGTGTACTACAGGATTCGTGTCTCCCTCTTGTGGCTGCTTTGTGTACTGCAGGTTTCGTGTCTCCCTCTTGTGGCTGCTTTGTGTACTGCAGGTTTGTGTCTCCCTCTGCTGGCTGCTTTGTGTACTGCAGGTTTTGTGTCTCCCTCTTGTGGCTGTTTTGTGTACTACAGGATTCGTGTCTCCCTCTTGTGGCTGCTTTGTGTACTGCAGGTTTCGTGTCTCCCTCTTGTGGCTGCTTTGTGTACTGCATGTTTCGTGTCTCCCTCTTGTGGCTGCTTTGTGTACTGCAGGTTTCGTCTCTCCTCTTGTGGCTGCTTTGTGTACTGCAGGTTTCGTGTCTCCTCTGGTGGCTGCTTTGTGTACTGCAGGTTTCATGTCTCCCTCTGGTGGCTGCTTTGTACTTCATAGGTTTCGTGTCTCCCTCTGCTGGCTGTTTGTGTACTGCAGGTTTTGTGTCTCCCTCTTCTGGCTGTTTTGTGTACTGCAGGTTTGTGTTTCCCTCTTGTGGCTGCTTTGCAGTGCACAAAGCGGCCAGCAGAAGGAGACCACGAAACCTGCAGTACACAAGCAGCCACCAAAGGAGACACAAAACCTGCAGTACACAAGGCAGCCACCCAGAGGAGACACGGGAACCTGTAGTAAACAACACAGCCACAAGAGGGGACAGGACCTGCAGTACACAAAGCAGCCAGCAGGGAGACACGAAACCTGCAGTACACAATGAAGCCAGCAGAGGAGACACAAAGCGTGCAGTACACAAAGCAACCACCAGAGGACACAAAACCTGCAGTACATAGCAGCCACAAAGGGAGACACAAAAATGCAGTTCACAAGCCGCCACAGGAGGGGCTCCCGGCCTGCAGTACACAAAGCAGCCCACACAAGAGGGAGACACGAAACCTGCAGTACAAAGCAGCCACAACAGGGAGACCACGAAACCTGCAGTACACAAAAGAAGCCAGCAGTGGAACACAAAACCTGCAGTACACAAAGCAGCCACAAGAGGGACCACGAATCTGTAGTACAAAGCAGCCACAAGAGGGAGACACGAATCTTGTAGTACACAGTGCAGCCACCAGAGGAGACACAAAACCTGCAGTACATAGCAGCCAGCAGAGGAGACACAAAAATGCAGTACACAAAGCAATACAAGAGGAACCTGAAACCTGCAGTACACAAAGAAGCCACAAGAGGAGACACAGATCCTGTAGTACACAACACAGCCACCAGAGAGACACAAGACCTGCAGTACACAAAGCAGCCACAAGAGGGAGGCACGAAACTTCTGCAGTACACAAAGCAGCCAGCAGAGGACACAAAACATGCAGTACACAGCAGCCACAAGGGAGACACAAAACAAGGTACACAAAACCCCGTCACAAAGAGAGACACGAAACCTGCAGTACACAAAGAACCACAGAGGGAGACACGAAACCTGCAGTACACAAAGCAGCCATCAGAAGAACACAAAACCTGCACACTAAACAGAGCAGCTGAAAGAGGAGACACGAAACCTGCAGTACACAAAGCAGCCAGCAGAGGAACCATGAAACCTGCAGTACACAAAGCAACCACAAGAGGAAACACGAAACTGCAGTACACAAAAAGAAGCCACAAGAGGAGACACAAAAACCTGCAGTACACACAAAGCAGCCACAAGAGGAGACACAAATCCTGTAGTACACAAAGCAGCCACAAGAGGAGACACACAAACCTGCAGTACACAAAGCAGCCACAAGAGGAGACACACAACCTGCAGTACACCAGCTTGACCACAGAGGGAGACACAAAGCCTGCAGTACACAAAGCAGCCACAAGAGGAGACGAAACCTGCAGTACACAAAGCAGCCACAAGAGGGAGACACAAAAATGCAGTTCACAAAGCAGCCAGCAGAGGAGAAACGAAACCTGCAGTACACAAGCAGCCACAAGGGGACACAAAACCTGCAGTACACAAAGCAGCCACCAGAGGAGACCACAAAACCTGCAGTACACAAAGCAGCCACAAGGGAGACACAAACCTGTAGTACACAAAGCAACCAGCAGAGGAGACACAAAACCTGCAGTACACAAAGCAGACCACAAGAGGAGACACAAATCCTGCAGTTCACAAAACAGCCACAAGAGGAAGACACAAAACCTGCAGTACACAAAGCAGCCACAAAGGAGACACGAATCTGCAGTACACAAAAACAGCCACAAGAGGGGAGACACAAAACCTGCAGTACATGAAACCACAAGAGGGAGACTTGAAACCTGCAGTACAAAAGCAGCCACAAGAGGGACACAAACCTGCAGTACACATAGCAGCCACAAGAGAGACACAAAAAATGCAGTTCACAAAGCAGCCACAAGAGGGAGACATAAAACCTGCAGTACACATAGCAGCCACAAGGGAGACACAAAAATGCAGTTCACAAAGCAGCCAGCAGAGGAGACACGAAACCTGCAGTACACAAAGCAGCCACAAGAGGAGACACAAAACCTGCAGTACACAAAGAAGCCACAAGAGGGAGACACAAAAAAAATGCAGTTCACAAAGCAGCCACAAGAGGAGACACGAAACCTGCAGTACACAAAGCAGCCACAGAGGGAGACACAAAAATGCAGTTCACATAGCAGCCAGCAGAGGAGACACAAAAAAATGCAGTACACAAAAGCCAGCAGGGGACACAAGGGGAGACACAAAAGCCACCTGCAGTACACAAAGCAGCCACAAGAGGAGACCACGAAACCTGCAGTACAAAGCAGCCACAAGAGGAAGACACAAAACCTGCAGTACACAAAGCAGCCACCAGAGGGAGACACGAAACCTGCAGTACACAAAGCAGCCACAAGAGGGAGAAACAAAACCTGCAGTACACAAAGCAAGCCAGCAGAGGAGACACAAAACCTACAGTACACAAAGCAGCCACAAAGAGGAGACACAAATCCTGTAGTACACAAAACAGCCACAAGAGGGAGAATCAAAACCTGCAGTACACAGCAGCCACAAAGAGGAGACATAAAAATGCCAGCCGCCACAAGAGGGAAACACAAAACCTGCAGTACAAAAGCAGCCACAAGAGGAGACACAAAACCTGCAGTACACATAGCAGCCACAAGGGAGACAAAAAAATGCAGTTCACAAAGCAGCCACAAGAGGAGACACAAAACCTGCAGTACACAAAGCAGCCACAAGAGGGAGACACGAAACCTGCAGTACACAAAGCAGCCACCCAGACATAGCAGCCACAAGAAACCAAAATGCAGTTCACAAAGCAGCCAGCAGAGGAGACACAAAACCTGCAGTACACAAAGCAGCCACAAGAGGAGACACAAATCTGTAGTACACAAACAGCCACCAGAGGGAGACTAGAGGGTTTCGTGTCTCCCTCTTGTGGCTGCTTTGTGTACCCAGGTTTCGTGTCTCCCTCTTGTGGCTGCTTTTGTGTACTGCAGGTTTCGTGTTTCTCTGGTGGCTGTTTGGCTACAGGTTTCAGTGTCTCTCCTCTTGTGGCTGCTTTGTACTGCAGGTTTTGTGTTTCCCTCTTGTGGCTGCTTTGTGTACTGCAGGTTTTGTGTCTCCTCTTGTGGCTGCTTTGTGTACTACAGGTTTTTGTCTCTCTTGTGGCTGCTTTGTGTACTGCAGGTTTTGTGTCTCCTCTTGTGGTGCTTTGTGAACTGCATTTTTTGTGTCTCCTCTTGTGGCTGCTATGTGTACTGCAGGTTTTGTGTCTCCTCTTGTGGCTGTTTTGTGTACTACAGGGCTCTATGAACTCCCTCTTGTGGCTGCTTTGTGTACTGCATTTTTTGTGTCTCCTCTTGTGGCTGTGTTTGTGTACTGCAGGTTTCAGTGTCTCCTCTTGTGGCTGTTTTGTGTACTGCAGGTTTTGTGTCTCCTCTTGTGGCTGCTTTGTGTACTACAGGTTTCGTGTCTCCTCTTGTGGCTGCTTGTGTACTACAGGTTTCGTGTCTCCCTCTTGTGGCTGTGGTGTACTACAGGTTTCGTGTCTCCCTCTTGTGGCTGCTTTGTGTACTGCAGGTTTCGTGTCTCCTCTTGTGGCTGCTTTGTGTACTGCAGGTTTGTGTCTCCTCTTGTGGCTGCTTTGTGTACTGCATTTTTTGTGTCTCCCCTTTGTGGCTGCTTGTGTACTGCAGGTTTTGTGTCTCCTCTTGTGGCTGCTTTGTGTACTGCAGGTTTCGTGTCTCCTCTTGTGGTTTGCTTTGTGTACTGCAGGTTTTGTGTCTCTCTTGTGGCTGTTTTGTGTACTGCAGGATTCGTGTCTCTCCTCTTGTGGCTTTGTGGCATTTTTGTGTCTCCTCTGCTGGCTGCTTTGTGTACTGCATTTTTGTGTCTCCCTCTTGTGGCTGCTTTGTGTACTGCAGGTTTTGTGTCTCCTCTTGTGGCTGCTTTGTGTACTACAGGTTTTGTGTCTCCCTCTTGTGGCTGCTTTGTGTACTGCAGGTTTTGTGTCTCCCTCTTGTGGCTGCTTTGTGTACTGCAGGTTTCGTGTCTCCCTTTTGTGGCTGCTTTGTGTACTGCATTTTTTGTGTTCTTGTGGCTGCTATGTGTACTGCAGGTTTTGTGTCTCCTCTTGTGGCTGTTTTGTGTACTACAGGTTTCGTGTCTCCTCTTGTGGCTGCTTTGTGTACTGCAGGTTTTTTGTGTCTCCTCTTGTGGCTGCTTTGTGTACTGCAGGTTTCGTGTCTCCCTCTTGTGGCTGCTTTGTGTACTGCAGGTTTCGTGTCTCCTCTGCTGGCTGCTTTGTGTACTGCAGGTTTTGTGTCTCCCTCTGTGGCTGCTTGTGTACTGCAGGTTTTGTGTCTCCCTCTGGTGGCTTCTTTGTGTACTACAGGATTCGTGTCTTCCCTTGTGGCTGCTTTGTGTACTGCAGGTCTTGTGTCTCCCTCTGGCTTGTTTGTGCTTGCTTTTGTCTCCTCTGTACTGCAGCTACAGGTTTTGTGTCTCCCTCTTGTGGCTGCTTTGTGTACTGCATTTTGTGTCTCCCTCTGCTGGCTGCTATGTGTACTGCAGGTTTTGTGTCTCCCTCTTGTGGCTGCTTTGTGTACTGCAGGTTTCGTGTCTCCCTCTTGTGGCTGCTTTGTGTACTACAGGTTTCGTGTCTCCTCTGGTGGCTGCTTTGTGTTTTACAGGTTTCGTGTCTCCCTCTTGTGGCTGCTTTGTGTACTGCAGGGTCCCCCTCTTGTGGCGACTTTTGTGTGAACTGCATTTTTTTGTGTCCTCTTGTGGCTGCTTTGTGTACTGCAGGTTTTGTGTCCTCTTGTGGCTGTTTTGTGTACTACAGGTTTTGTGTCTCCCTCTGTGTACTGCAGGTGTCGTGTCTCCTCTGGTGGTGCTTTGTGTACTACAGGTTTTGTCTCCTCTTGTGGCTGCTTTTGTGTACTGCAGGTTTTGTGTCTCCTCTGGTCTGCAGGTTTTGTGTCTCCTCTTGTGGCTGCTGCAGGTTTGTGTCTCCTTTGTCTCCCCTCTCTGTGGCTGCTTATGTACTGCAGGTTTTGTGTCTCCCTCTTGTGGCTGCTTTGTGTACTGCAGGTTTTGTGTCTCCCTCTGCTGGCTGCTTTGTGTGTACTGCAGGTTTGTGTCTCCCTCTTGTGGCTGCTTTGTGTACTGCAGGTTTGTGTCTCCCTCTTGTGGCTGCTTTGTGAACTGCAGGTTTTGTGTCTCCCTCTGGTGGCTGCTTTGTGTACTACAGGTTTTGTGTCTCCCTCTTGTGGCTGCTTTGTGTACTGCAGGTTTTGTGTCTCCCTCTTGTGGCTGCTTTGTACTGCAGGTTTTGTGTCTCCCTCTGCTTTTTGTGTCTCCCTCTTGTGGCTGCTTTGTACTGCAGGTTTTGTGTCTCCCTCTTGTGGCTGTTTTGTGTACTACAGGTTTCGTGTCTCCCTCTTGTGGCTGCTTTGTGTACTGCAGGTTTTTGTGTCTCCCTCTTGTGGCTGTTTTGTGTACTGCAGGTTTCGTGTCTCCCTCTTGTGGCTGCTTTGTGTACTGCAGGTTTCGTGTCTCCCTCTGCTGGCTGCTTTGTGAACTGCATTTTTGTGTCTCCCTCTTGTGGCTGCTATGTGTACTGCAGGTTTTGTGTCTCCCTCTTGTGGCTGTTTTGTGTACTACAGGATTCGTGTCTCCCTCTTGTGGCTGCTTTGTGTACTGCAGGTTTTGTGTCTCCCTCTGGTGGCTTCTTTGTGTACTGCAGGTTTCGTGTCTCCCTCTTGTGGCTGCTTTGTGTACTGCAGGTTTCGTGTCTCCCTCTGCTGGCTGCTTTTTGTCTCCCTCTACTGGCTGCTTTGTGTACTGCAGGTTTCGTGTCTCCCTCTGCTGGCTGCTTTGTGTACTGCAGGTTTTGTGTCTTCCTCTTGTGGCTGCTTTGTGTACTGCAGGTTTTGTGTCTCCCTCTGCTGGCTGCTTTGTGTACTGCAGGTTTCGTGTCTCCCTCTTGTGGCTGCTTTGTGTACTACAGGTTTTGTGTCTCCCTCTGTGGCTGCTTTGTGTACTGCATTTTTGTGTCTCCCTCTGTGGCTGCTATGTGTACTGCAGGTTTGTGTCTCCCTCTTGTGGCTGCTTTGTGTACTGCAGGTTTTGTGTCTCCCTCTTGTGGCTGCTTTGTGTACTGCAGGTTTCGTGTCTCCCTCTGGTGGCTGCTTTGTGTACTACAGGTTTCGTGTCTCCCTCTTGTGGCTGCTTTGTGTACTGCAGGCTTCGTGTCTCCCTCTTGTGGCTGCTTTGTGAACTGCATTTTTGTGTGTCTCCCTCTTGTGGCTGCTATGTGTACTGCAGGTTTTGTGTCTCCCTCTTGTGGCTGTTTTGTGTACTACAGGATTCGTGTCTCCCTCTTGTGGCTGCTTTGTGTACTGCAGGTTTTGTGTCTCCCTCTGTGGCTGCTTTGTGTACTGCAGGTTTTGTGTCTCCCTCTTGTGGCTGCTTTGTGTACTGCAGGTTTTGTGTCTCCCTCTTGTGGCTGCTTTGTGTACTACAGGTTTCGTGTCTCCCTCTTGTGGCTGCTTTGTGTACTGCAGGTTTCGTGTCTCCCTCTTGTGGCTGCTTTGTGTACTGCATGTTTCGTGTCTCCCTCTTGTGGCTGCTTTGTGTACTGCAGGTTTTGTGTCTCCCTCTTGTGGCTGCTTTTTTGTACTGCATTTTTTGTGTCTCCCTCTTGTGGCTGCTTTGTGTACTGCAGGTTTCGTGTCTCCCTCTTGTGGCTGCTTTGTGTACTGCAGGTTTCGTGTCTCCCTCTGGTGGCTGCTTTGTGTACTGCAGGTTTCGTGTCTCCCTCTTGTGGCTGCTTTGTGTACTGCAGGTTTGTGTCTCCCTCTTGTGGCGGCTTTGTGAACTGCATTTTTTGTGTCTCCCTCTTGTGGCTGCTATGTGTACTGCAGGTTTTGTGTCTCCCTCTTGTGGCTGTTTTGTGTACTACAGGATTCGTGTCTCCCTCTTGTGGCTGCTTTGTGTACTGCAGGTTTGTGTCTCCCTCTGGTGGCTGCTTTGTGTACTACAGGTTTCGTGTCTCCCTCTTGTGGCTGCTTTGTGTACTGCAGGTTTCGTGTTTCCCTCTGGTGGCTGCTTTGTGTACTGCAGGTTTCGTGTCTCCCTCTTGTGGCTGCTTTGTGTACTGCAGGTTTTGTGTCTCCCTCTTGTGGCTGCTTTGTGAACTCCATTTTTTTGTGTCTCCCTCTTGTGGCTGCTTGTGTACTGCAGGTTTTGTGTCTCCCTCTTGTGGCTGCTTTGTGTACTACAGGTTTCGTGTCTCCCTCTTGTGGCTGCTTTGTGTACTGCAGGTTTGTGTCTCCCTCTTGTGGCTGTTTTGTGTACTACAGGTTTCGTGTCTCCCTCTTGTGGCTGCTTTGTGTACTGCAGGTTTCGTGTCTCCCTCTTGTGGCTGCTTTGTGTACTGCAGGTTTTGTGTCTCCCTCTTGTGGCTGCTTTGTGTACTGCAGGTTTTGTGTCTCCCTCTTTGTGGCTGTTTTCCCTCTGGTGGCTGCTTTGTGTACTGCAGGTTTGTGTCTCCCTCTGGTGGCTGCTTTGTGTACTACAGGTTTCGTATCCCCCTCTGTGGCTGCTTTGTGTACTGCAGGTTTCATGTCTCCCTCTTGGCTGCTTTGTGTACTCTCCCTCTTGTGGCTGCTTTGTGTACTGCAGGTTTTGTGTCTCCCTCTTGTGGCTGTTTTGTGTACTACAGGTTTCGTGTCTCCCTCTTGTGGCTGCTTTGTGTGTACTGCAGGTTTCGTGTCTCCCTCTTGTGGCTGCTTTGTGTACTGCAGGTTTTTGTGTCCCTCTTGTGGCTGCTTTGTGTACTGCAGGTTTTGTGTCTCCCTCTTGTGGCTGTTTTGTGTACTACAGGTTTCGTGTCTCCTCTGGTGGCTGCTTTGTGTACTGCAGGTTTCGTGTCTCCCTCTTGTGGCTGCTTTGTGTACTGCAGGTTTCGTGTCTCCCTCTTGTGGCTGCTTTGTGTACTGCAGGTTTTGTGTCTCCCTCTTGTGGCTGCTTTGTGTACTGCAGGTTTCGTGTCTCCCTCTGGTGGCTGCTTTGTGTACTGCAGGTTTCATGTCTCCCTCTTGTGGCTGCTTTGTGTACTTCACTTGTTGTGTCTCCCTCTGCTGGCTTGTTTGTGTACTGCAGGTTTTGTGTCATTCTCTTCTGGCTGTTTTGGGTACTGCAGGTTTTGTGTTTCCCTCTGCTGAGATTCAATGTACAATGTGATGTACAGTATTGTCATCAGTGTATGATTCCATTTTGCCAATGAAAGCAGGACATCCTGATGTACATATCTGTGGCCTCATGTATAATGAAAACCACTGAACGATGGTTCTTTTTTCCATAAAATCCAGGAATTATTTTAATCAATGCACTAATATTTTAGCTAAAGGGATAAAACAGAGCACAATAAACCCTGTGGTTTAGTACTTATTGTGTTGATGTCTACAATGCATGACATTTTCAAAGGTTTAGATCTATTCTTAGAATGCATTTAGCTAAGAATGAATTAATGGCTAACTGCTTTGACTATCCTGAATTAACCTGCCTAGCTTGATTAGACATCAATAGTTTGATTATAATTGTATCCAATTTAATTTCAGGGGTCTGGACAAGATAATGATGCCATGTTTTATCCCGGATGTATTCTTCTTGTTAAGAAATGCTGCAGAAATTAAGCATAAGATATTTTTTAATGTTACTTGCCTTACAAAACTCATGCTCAATTTATAATACGATGTGTTAGAAACCACTTTTTCACATGAGCTGAGTTTTTTCATTGTGAAAACCAAAAA
The DNA here is from genome assembly GCA_022829145.1 of Albula goreensis. Classification (NCBI taxonomy): domain Eukaryota; kingdom Metazoa; phylum Chordata; class Actinopteri; order Albuliformes; family Albulidae; genus Albula; species Albula goreensis. The sequence continues at coordinate 17,611,648 of CM040764.1, read as the reverse complement.
AAAAAAAAAAAAAAGGCAAACAACAATACCATGTCTTTATCTTTATATGTTGTTTGTGTAAATGTTTCTGAGTATGCAACCAATTACAATAATTTTGAATGGTCAAGGAATGTACCGTGTTGCCCAGTTTATGTCTCATTCACAGCATGAATGAACCCTTAGCACTGAATTCAGCCATTACCTCATTTAATATGTCATGGGCAGTGAGCGGCTGTCTGCCCTGTGTGGTTCGAATGCTTTTAATGCTCACAAAATGATGAAGAAATGTCTCTGTCAAGCAATTATCCTGATGTGCTTTGCCTGTGATTAGTACCTCTATTAGTCAAATGAGCTTGATTTGTCCTCCCAGGCTGTAGAAGTATCCCATGAATAATGCATTTTTCACACTGAACATTGAGCATTGTATGACTCTAATCAGTCAGAAATTCTTAATTGTTCTTGATAAACCATCTGCATCCCTATTGTAATAAACAGAGAACATTGACAGTCTGTTATTGAATGTATTGCTGCACACATTTACTGCATGGTGCTCACATCTTTGAAAAAGAGTAAAAGTCTTTCCCAGAAATGACATTATTCAGCTGGTACTGAATAATCAACTCTCCAGAAGTTTTTTTTTTTGTAATCTTTAAAGTTCTCTCGAGAAGAATCATGTGTCTCACTGAATGTGACATGAGATTATAAACTGATTCCAAAGGCCAATAACACTTAAATCACAGACAGAGCTTCAACACAAAGCAAAACATTTTAGCACTTTTGATTTGAAGTTAGTTGTACACATTTATGAGGATCTTTGATTCTATAGTTTATGTCTGAATGTATTAATGCATTGTGTGTTAATGAACCCTTTTTGTTGTTCTGCTGCTATTAACCTTTTTCAATATACTTATGCAGTTTGTTTGGTAAATCCTGAGAATAAGACACTGTGATAAATGCATGTAATATAATGTTAAAAAAGAACAGTTCTTCAACCATATTATTTGTAGCTAACAAAATTTACACAAAATTATGTTAATTACCTGAAACCCCACAAAAGCAGATACCATGCCTACCAGAGGCTTACCTGAGAGAGGTGGTGAACAGCTGTACGGCATAGACTGCTATACGCGAGACACTGAAAATCCTGTGGTATAAGTGGATTAGCGTAACCCAATTGAGAGATCCATAACAAGGTTATAAGATTACAAATAATGCGAGGAAATGACTGTCATTTAAAATCGAGCCAAATTAAACACAATTGTTAATAGAGGCAGCCTGTAGTCTTGTGGCTAAGGTACATGATTGGGACCCCTGAGGTTGGTGGTTCAAGCCCCAGTCCAGCCACAGCACAAACACCATTGGGCCCTTGAGCCAGGCCCCTAACCCCACATTGCTCCTTGGTTAGCATTATCAACTGTAAGTTTTGGATAAAAGCATCAGCTAAAATGACTGTATTATGTACAGTCTGTACATAATACAGTCAATAATAATTAACAACAGACAATAATAAAAGGACTGGTTGGTCACACTAGTAAAAGCAACTTGCTCTCATTTGTGAGACTAGTTAAACAGTATGAAATGTAAAAACATTTTTGCAGAAATCATACATCAGTGTTGATCATGATGTTGTTTATATCCCAAAACTGTTTATATAAAATTAATATAATACAATATAATCAGTGTGGTTCTGATGGCCTGCAGTGAACATTATTTTAGCTTGTGAAAATGCCATGTCTGACCCAGTTGGTATTCCAGAACTGCCCCCACTTGGTGTCATTGAAAGCAATTGCAAAAACAGAGGCTGGATTCCCCTGAAATCACTGTCAAAGGAGGCGCTGATGCCAGAATAATGAGCCGGTGTTCAGCGGTGGACATCTAATCCAGCCCCTGACTGATTCCTGCTGAATTACGACTCTCTTTCACTGAGTTATGCAACTTCTCCAGCACTGCCCAACAAGGGGAAGAACTCAGCCAGCTATTATCTTCAACAAAAGGGTTTAAAGGGTGGCTGGACAGAGAACATTCTGTGCTGATCTTACAAAAGTACTTCTTCAAACAAAGAGTTCAACTATTGTATATGCTATCAAAAACTTTAGATGAACCAGTTCAATCAAATTTGCCGAAGGTAGAGACCCCAAACGTGTTGCTACCGTAAGTGAACCCATACTCCATCAGCTTCCAACTGAACACAGAATTTCCCTGGCACATTTCACATGTGCTCTGTGTTTCTGGCCCAACCTTGGTGTGGTCCATCAAGTTTACCTTTTGAATTTTTTTTTTTTTCCAGCTTCCTCCAAATGACTTTGCTGTTGCCAGAGCAACCCACTCTTTCTGAACTCCCCCCCCGATGGAGCCCTGTGTCTCCGACCCGGATTCCCCCGCCGCACAAAGCCCCGTTTATTCCCAGGCAATGAACATTGTGGGGGGAGAAGCGGATCTTGAACGTGTGCCACAATGTGTTTCTCACGAACTCCCCCTCCCCTCGGACGGTAAGTCGGTCTCTGCTCCAGGACATCGAGGAATCTCGTCCTGTATTCCCTGGTGGGTATTCACGGGTTCACATTATTTACAGGGTCAACGGTTCATTAATCATTGTGATGAGGGGCACAATTAGGGGCAGTCCATGTTCTCTGCACACATTTTGGGCATCTTGTGAACATGGTCCTGTTGATCATATGCTTTAAGACCACAGAAAACAGCAGCACAGGTTTCAGAGGGAACAACTTGTCTTCCTTTGACAAGATGGAAGAAAATGATTTCAAAAGAACAAATTAACATATGGTCTTTCAAGCACCCTTCAGTCTGCTCGTATACATTGTCATTATTAGCTGCAAATGTAAACATTTTTATAAAATGTCAGTTTGTATAATTTTCACTTGACATAATCACTGTCAGACTGACATTTTCAGGAAAGGGAAAAGTTGGATGGCTAAGAGATAATGTGACCTTTAAATTAGTAACTCAAGAGCTGTAGGAAGGCTTCAGTTGTGGTCAGAATTGACTGAGACTTTCTGACAACACACATCTGAGAGCTGAGGACAAAGACAGTGATCACATCTCCACCAGATAGATCTGGCGCATGTGTTCACCCTTTCACCCTCTCTGCAACCCCCTGTCACAAGAATTAGAAACGCCAGATCTCCAACCAATCAACTGTTTCCATCAAAGAATAAGAACTGAATTCCATTCCCACCCAACACCCAAACAACCCATCTGGCTGTCTGTTCGTTGGCAGCTTGTCGCATTCTTCCCCAGTTAAAAAGAGCTGATTGAACATTGGGCTGGATTTATACTTTTCAGATCATCCGTCAGATGAAGGAGACTTTTCTCCCCCCTGGCCGTCACCTCAGGAGACCCACACCCACTGTCAACTGTATGACTTTTTCAGCTGTGGTTGTTGAAAACACATGGATGTTAGCCTCCCACAAGACATTCCAAAACGAGTTCCATCAATTTAGTTTGCAATTATTCACTGACATTCTCACCGTCCTTAGACATCTGACCACAGGGTGCAAAGCAGTTCTTTAAAAAATATTCTCGATTCTGCCTGCCAGGCAAGTTTTCCACTCAGATCAGTCATGTACAAAGTTACCAGAAAATGTGGTTCAGTGAAATTGTGGCTTACTTCCAAATATGTATGAAAAGAGACCAGCTTTGGTCAGAAAATGTGCATGCATTTTGTCTTATACAAATAGCTCAAATTCCCATTTTGAATTCCTGGTGACGCAAAAGGTGAAGCAGTTCAGTGGTATTGTGGTCAGAGGCCTGTGGCTTGGATGTGTAGCCAAACTATAACAATGGCTTTAAGGAATGTTACACATCCTGGCTGTCTGCTTGGCACTCTGCATTGAGAGAGGTGGATTGTGGGTAAAGGATTTCTGGCACATTGGGTGTCCAGAATGAAGAGTAAACCTGTACATAATTGAGGACATGCCCAGACATTGAGAATAACCCAGTCATGGCTGCTTTTCTTTTTCGATTTCCTTCATTTTAAACGGAGAAAAAAAGGACATACTTACCAACCATTCCTCCACATCAGGTGGCCATGTAGAGAGCACTCTGGTGCAGAATGGCTGCTGCACATCACCTAGTTAGGGGCTGTGCACTGGAGATGGTCCGGAGAAGGGCATCCCTTTTCACAATACAGTATTTTCAACCTAAATATCGTTGCATAAATGCAAACCAATAGAATTACTTAATATAATTATTGTGAATGAATGAAATCACACATTTTTTTAAACATACAGTTTATCACTACATTTTGTGATCTAAAAGGATACAATGTTGCCTCTAATTCATTAGTGGTCTGTACAATCTTGTATGAAAATGTGATCTTTGTTTAGTTGGTGTCATAAAATGTATACACCATAAACACATAAAACTAACTTTTCACAACAGAGGACAAGAGACTAAGGACTGTATATAACATAAAATGTATTTATACAAAAGAACCATAGAACCAAGGGGTTTGTACTGAGCCATGGTAATAAATACGAGGGGAAATTCTAAAATACTGGGCTGGAAGAACAGGGGTGGGTGGGGGGCGGAGGGGGAAGGGGGACAGGAAACATAATGACACAACACACTGATGTAATGAAAGCACTAAAACAAACAAAGTTTGGTCTTAATAAAAAGAACATTTTAAAAATACATTTACAAAAATATTCAGAAAAACAGCAACATTCCAGTGCTTTCAAATCAAAGCAAAGACAGACAAGGAGGCCATATACAGACTTCCCTCCTGTTTCCTCACTTACCCATACATCTCGTTCTTATCAACCAATTAAAAATACAGAAAACAATTTGTGTATTTACTTAAAGGATAGATAGGGTTGTGTATTCCAGTCTCAGCTGTGAGCTGGTACTGATGCGCTCCACTGTCCTCTCCTTCAACAGTGGACAATATGTGCTTTAAGTCCTCCATAAAGAGTAGAAAAGACGACAGACTCACAAAACTGATTCTTTGTAGGTGCTGATAAAATGAAACCTGCATTTTACAGAGCTCTGTTATTTTTTACAGTCTCAGAGAGGACAGAGAGGGAACATTCATAATATGAATAATTAACTCCAGGAATGGTACATTCTACAGGTTTACTAAAATCGATTGGAAAATACTGCTGTTTTAGAGAGGGCTGCAGAGGAATGAGGATAAGGCAATATTTCTTTCTTCGGTGTCAGTTACAAAAAGGAAGACTTGCAAGAATACCAAAAGACTTGCTCTGTTGATTTAAAAAACACATAGAAAATGAACAAACACAAGCGTTTAACACTGCTGACTACTCTGCTGGCATAAGGATCGCCTAATAGTCGATACCGTGGTCGTTGTAATGGCCGCTGTACTCATCCTGGTAATCTCCCTGGTACTCCTCAGGGTACTCGGCCTGATAGTCACTGTCGCTGATCTCCGAGCCGTTGGTGCCCGTGCCCTGGCTGCCGTTGGCGTGCAGGGCGGGGTCTGTGCCAGTGGCGCAGTACTTGGGGTCGTACACCTGCCGGCCCAGCCCATAGACACTCATGCCTTTCTGGGAGGCCACTTTGTTGGTGCCCATTTGGAGAGAGATGGTAGAGGAATCCACTGGCTGGATTGCCACCTTCTGGTCAAAGATGTCCCTCCTGGTACCTGGGGCCGCCATGCCAGCCTGGGGAGATGAAGTGAGGTCAATGGGGTGAAGTCACACCTGCTGAGGTCCACTCAGCTCACAGCGCTCAACTCTTAAAACTCACCTTGATACACAAACAACACCACTGGCAATTGTACGTCCAGGCTGCCCAATATTATCTGTAGATGCTGGCTTCTAGTCTATGTCTTCACTGAAGAGAACAAAAGGTGGTGTAGGGTTTGGCCTACCTGACTGGCTCCTTTGTTGGTCCCCATCTGCAGACTGATGGTTGTCTGGTCGTAGGGCTTGTCTGTCTGCGTTTTCGGGTCATAGAGGTGTCTGCGGGTGCCGTAAGCAGTCATCCCTGCCTGGCTGGCACACTTATTAGTGCCCATCTGGCCATCCAGAAGAGGGAGGGAGTAAATAGATCAGATCAGTCTTAAGACAAAATAAAGCACCCTGAATCACTAATAGCATGCCATTTATTAATGCCATAATCTGATTTATAATTTTTCAGACTAATTTAAAATTTAATTATACACACATACAGATTAATGTATTTATTCATTTATATTGTATTACATATTCATATATATATATGCAAACCAACACATGTGCACACATATGTACATTATACTACCCACAACCATAAATTTATCCATGGCTATAAACAGCTTCTCACCTGCAGTCCAATGACACACTGACCAGCCTTCAGCTTCTCATCGTCAAAGTGCCGCATTTGCTTGTCTGCGTACTTCACGCCGATGTCAACCTTAGTGTCCATGCCTTTGGTCTTAGCCTGAAGACCAAAACAACATCATGGTGAAGACCTCGCAGCTTAAACCAGGGCAGTTTCAGTGCACAGAGAGGCCTGGCTGACCACCCAGGTGGCAGCCAGCCTCAAAGGCGTCCAGCCCGGGGATGGTGGCAGGGATGTGTTGCGTAACGCTTGTAAAGAAAAGCACTCCTGCTCTTTGTGCAAGTTGGGAGCTTACCATGCTGGCCAGGGCAAGGAGCGTGGTCTGGACCTGAGTCAAGTTTCCATTTTCAAAGAGGTCGTTCGCTTCAAAGATGTCATTGGGCTTCAAGCCATACACCAGAATTGCTTTTATGAAATTCCCGAGGTTCTCCAACTGAGGAAAAGAGAGAGAAAGGGAGAGAAAGAGATTAGCTTTTAGGGGTGTTTGGTTTTGTTGTATTAAGTCAGTAAAATCTTAGGCTCCCTGTGGTCAAAATCTTCATTTTCAGTAATTAGATCATCCACATACTATTGTTGTTTTAATACTATTTTAATAATAATGTTTAAGCTATGCATACACATTTTAGCTTTGAAAAGTGCAGTTGTGATTAGCAGCTGTTTCAGATGAAGCACATCACGTGTTTTTGGCTTGTTTGTCTCCTCTAGACCTCTCCTCATGCAGGCCCTAAAAGATCTGGTGTGTGCTCTGAACTGTGAGCCATTGGAGATGGCCATTCAGGGCAGGATCAGTAGGATGGCTTATTGAATATTCATCAATTCTGAATTCTCAGATAAGTGAAAAAGAGGAGCTTCCATAAAGAAAATAGTTTCATTCAAAATTTTGGTGAAAGAAAAGATGACGCATATTGTTATTAAACAGAGATCAGTTGTTGAGGAAACACTTTTGACTTCACTTTTGACTTAATCAGTTAAGTTAGTCAAGCATATTTGTGTTTTGTGGGTTAAAAATGCCCGAGAACGTCCATAGAGATCTTACCTTGTGCCAGTTCAACTTTGAGTGGTTGATTTTCTTAACAGAACCTGGCTGTAGTTTGTTAATCAATCTACAGAACAAAATAACAGTTATAAGATTTGATTAAAATGGTCATATATTTGTTCATTACAAATCACATCCTGAATGAATATGCAATGTAAATATATAAATATAAAAATAATCATTGTTACCATGACTACTAACTGATAAATAATTGCCAATTCTGATATTGGCATTCATTACATTCAACTCTTTGCAAGTCAAAGCTGGCAAGAAATGGTTGACTTTTCATGGTTGAATTCTGAAGGGGACAAATCAGTGTCTTCAATTCTTTTTCAATATTCTAACTGCAGACTGTAAATTGACTAAATGAATGCCATTCACTATACTTACATGGACCTGGTGGCAGATGCAATTTCTATTGGTTCAGTATATTTATCTGGCAAGTTATTCAGATTTTGGAGCCCTGCTTGCATTTTAACATGTGTAATGACCTCAAATCCATGTTAACTTGTACCAAACTGGATCAGAATGGATGACTGTCAATATATTCTGGACTCTGAGTCAAGGCACCATGAAATGCAAAAGACAGACACAAGCGAGCCATCTATGGGATGGTAATGTACTGGGGAAATGAGAGTGCCCTGCTGTAGTGACCTTCAGCAGAAGACAGGAAATGGGATTGATTTTCTGGTAATCGCCGCCATTGTATTATCTAGGCAGAACAAGCCTGCACAGTTAGGATCCTGTGACAGTATCAAGGCTAATATGCTGGAGTTTTGTGGGGGTAGACATGGAGACTCCAGAGGTCATATAGCATAGATAGACATGGTAAATACGCACACAAACAAAGGCGCACACACTCACTCGCAAAGGATAACGCCGTCCTTCAGGCCCTTCTGGAAGTTGTCCCCAATGGGCATGCCTGTCACTTCCTCAATCCAGTAGCGCAGCTCCTCCTCCTTCTGCATGTCATATTTCTGCGCGATCTGAACATGGGACAACAAGAGTTTAATACCTCCCACTGCTGCACTGCAAGACGGCTATAGTCCTCTTCTGAAAAATCGTGCATTTTTTTAAGCAATCGATGAGAAACTGACAGGAATAGGCTCTGCAGTGGAGGACAGTCGCATTGATCATGCAGAAGTTAGAAGGGGCTGATTGAGATCAGGTTCTGACAATAATCAAAGTCTTAAATAACAATGCATTGAGAAGCAAAGGCTACAACCAAAGGAGAGATTTAACACTTTTCTTATTACTGTATCACTGGTGTCAAACGTCACTTTATCATTACATTTTCACATGGCCATTTCCCTTCAAAATTCAAGGCTGAGCAGCATTCAACAGTTTCAAGAGAAAAATAAACAAAGTATCATATTTAGTATTTGGGTATACATACATAATTCAACATGTCTCTTTCCTTTAACCCAACATATTGCACCATACCAAATAACATGAGAATTTCTATGCTATATTTGTGCACACACAATGTCATTGTGAACCACACAGTATCGAGGTTAATATGCTTATACAACGGTCCAGCAATCCAGCAAGCACACCCAGTGCATGCTCAGTATTAAATTAAGGGGAATAAAACTGACACGTACCAATCAAAAAACGTTAATTTACAGAGCTAATTTAACACGTAACATGTTACTCTGTATGTAGGAAAGCCCAGCTGCTTCCATTTGGTCGAGTCTTGTCTTTAGATGTGGACAGATTTATGGCTTTAATGTCATGCTTTGCCTGTGCTGGATACGTCAACAAACCAGATTTCTATCAGACGGCAAAATCCAAGTGCCTATTAAGAAATCGCAAACGTTGCCCTTTCTCCTGTTTGTTGTTGCTGGGGGGCGAGTGGGGATGAGGGGCGGGGAGCTCAATCCATGTCATGTGGCATGAATTAAAGAGGGCCCAACAAAGCCTGCACAGTCCTGGCCTTCACTCAGGGACATTCAGGCTCTCTCGCTCCCAGGTTGGGTTTTGGTGACACCCCTGAAAGAATAGTCTGTTTTTCAGAGAGGGCCGAGCAGCAATAACCTCTTCATTTGTCAGTTGTTGACTCACCACGGGGATTTAATCATGGCCGAATCAACAGGCCTATGCATGAAGCACAAGCCGGATATTGGATTTTTCACACTGGTTGCCTTTCACGTACTGGAATTGAAATGCAGGTTTTCCCTTCGCTTGGAATAACACATTTGAATGTGTTTTTTTTGTTCCTTTTCTTTATGGAGGCTACATAGTGATATCCTTCATTCCCTTCAAGCTACAAGGACTCAAAAAGTATCACTAATTATTCAGAACTTTGAGTAACTCCAGTGCAGTTTGATTACATACTAATACAATTTTGAATTCAAAAACTACTCTTACAATGACTGACTGAGTTTTGAATACATTCACAGACAAACGGAAAGAAAGACTGAGGGTTTAAAATGGAATATTGTACAGAGACTGCAGAGGTTTTGACTGACAAGAAGATCACTCCAGCACCTGCCCTCTTACATCCTACATGTTCACACTGGGCAGAGGCCGAGAGGTAAAATACATACATAAAACTGCACTAAAACTGTCCCTGAACTTTCACTGAAGAATGCACCAAGAAACTTTGCATTCAGTAAACATGATCTATATCTGCTATTAAAATAGCAGCCTGGGGCCAAACACTGCCCCTTATAGATGTGCCCTTGCTTCTATGAGGAAAACAATGTATATTCTTTAGATGCATCAGTGTGTCTTTAGATACAACACTGTGATTGTAACTTCTACCAGTTGGCCCTGGACCCTCCACAAAATGAATGTGGCCTATATGCAAATGTGCAAGACCCCTGGTCTATAATTTGCAGGTCAATTATATATACCAATAAGTATTCATGAATAATTGAAATTGAATTTCAGATGTTTGTTAAAACCAGTTCCTAATTACTTGCTGGCAACTTAAATCAACTTGACAGTTTGATTGGTATCACACATTTTTCAGGAAACTGCTTGTGGCGGAATTCCTCAAGCATAACTCTGGCCAGTGAAAAAAGGCCGTCCATTAATCATGATGTGTACCCTTGGACTTGCCTCAGTATCCTGGATCCTTTCCTATCCCTGTAATTCTTGGCTTCACAGTTTTAGTCAAAGTGAAATACAACAGGTTTTCCCTCTCACAGCAGAAAACTCTTGAAAGCATCTGCTTAGAACTGGTTTCATTTCAGTGCCTAACCACCCTGTGCCTCACTGGGTCTTAGATATGCCCCAAATGGGTATTTTAAAGACTATAGATAGAAAAGAGACAGTGCTTAGCTGGACATAGAACACATTCATATATTAGCTTTGCAAGTTTCTGTGCCTTTGAAAATAAGTTCCACTCACAAAAGCACCATTGCATTTTATATATTGGGTTAAAACCCACAGCTGCTTGGGTCAGATGTCTCGATTTGGCTCCTGACTAGTACACCAGCCAAGGGGAGAACCAACTATTCCACAGTCATTAATTACAGGCAAGATAGTTAAAGCCCCACAAAAAAATAATAAGGACAAATGGCACATTCCACAGTTACTGTAACTACAATGATCGGTTCTTAAGAGCAGAACCACAGTAAGCAACAGTAAGATATTCATAGACTCCATCCTTTTTATACATATAAAATTGAATCAATATATACTTAAAGATCTGGGGTTGGGCAGGGGGCGGATACTACCAGACAGAATGAAACATCTGGCCTTTATTGACCTGCAAAGCCTACTCATTGTTTGGCTGTTTTTGGCATTTTTTCTCCAAGACAGTGCGAGCTTGCGCTTGCTCATCACTGTGCAGCTGTTTTCATTGATGGCACATGGTAACCACGAAAACAAACAAGCAGAGCTGAACATTCCATAGCAGACACTGCTTTATACGCACAATGCTACGGATTAGTCTCCCTCTAATGTGAGCTTTTCTCTCTCCCACGCAGGAGAGAGAGACCCATAAACCTGTAGACTCTTTCTTCCTCTTTCAACAGACAAGCCATACTTTTGTTGGGCTTTCAAGTTCATTACACCACACACTTAGAACAGACAGGCAGCAATGCGAAAGCTGTCACTAGGAAAAGAAAAAAAAAAAAGCTGAACCCAAGTGAACAATCCTTTCTTTATAGCTCAGAATGAGTGGTGAGAAAGAGAGGACTGTTCTCCCATAATCCCCAGCCATCTTTAAAAAGGGCAAAAGTGCTCCTATGTTCCAGAACTGACTCAGTGCCTATGTCCGGAAGGTCAAGAGGGTGAAATAAAAAGGTTAATGACAGGATCTGTGTTTCACTCTCCATCACGGCAGCTTCAGAATGTGCTCCCAGTGAAAATTAATCACTTTTTTTGTGAGAGGAATCACTTTCAGAGCTCAGTGGCTTCAGGAAGAATGGGGGAAGGCGTCTACATTTAATCATAGACTGCGTACTTCTGAGGGCAGCAGAGCCCTCTCCTCCTAAACATCTTCCACAAGTTAAATTTATGCCGGTAGACAGCCTGGTCCTTCTTCTGCTTGAGAGAATCAAGAATACCCACTGTTGAGACAATAAAAGACAATAATCCCAATTTGAATTGATCAATAAAATTTTTTTTCCAGGTTATTACACAGAAGAAGAGAGGGGAAAAAAAAACAATTTTAGGATTCCAAAACCAGCTCTGGTGTCAGTGAAGTCCAGGGGGTCTTCATACAAACGGAAAGATTTCCCCTACGGGAATATTTAATCTTTTCAGAATATTTTGTTTACATTTCTATATTTCAGTTATATTCTGAAATACATTTTTGACATAACTAAAACCTAATTTACAGATGCTTGACAGTGTCTTATATTAATATAAATTTTAATATGAAAGGAATTTAGACATGTTTCTACATTACAAGCATGTTAAATGACTTGCATTGGATAAAGGGGTCCAGCACTGAGCCATTAATTGATTTAGGGACCTTGCCCCTATTCAGCAGACTTTTAATGTGTTTCAGTTATCAGAGAGGATCTGTATATCACTCAGTGTTGTGTAGTAACAATTAAAGGCTAATGCAAAAAAGCCTGTGGTGAAACTGTGACCTTTTCAACACAAACAATTTTCATTGAATAAAATATGACTTCTGGTATTGAACACGGTTACACAATTATCCCAGATGGTGCCAATGAATAATTAACCTGTGGGTGCCTTAGAGATGTTCAACAGACCAGATAAGTGGTTTTCTATAGACTGCAGGAGGACTGAAGAAAAAATGTTTACAAGGTATACAGTATACACTTGAACATTTGAAGGTTTAATGGCATAAAGCATGTTTCTCTGACAGTCTGGGTCAGCTGTCTTATGAATGAGCTAATGTTGCAGGCATTATGTAGCTCTTATTTTCATAGAAGCATTTTCTTTTAGGAGCACTTTCCTAAAAACTAACAAAAAAACAGTTTTAAGATGTGCTATTTTTCTTTCAAAATGTATGTGCACATTATTATTTCTGGTTTCCAGTACTTCATCAAATAACTTATGTCTGGAAAGAGAAGATAAAACCCTTTGCTGTGAAGAACCAGGGTGTCAGGTTTCAAGGACGAATGAGAACCTTGAATCCTCGTCACTCCACCAACTTCCTGGATCCAAATCCATGAACTCTTTCAGAGTGAGGGCTTTGGAAAAGCCAGTTTCCTGTCAGTTTATGGCAGCAGGGGAACAGTGAAGACATATCCGGGGGGGGGGGGTGTGAGGTTGTAACGATCCAGGAAAAAAATCCCACATCAGCACATTTCAGACAAACGCCATCTCCACCGGTGGGGAGGTGGGAATTTACTCAGCGCTCAGGGGAGGAAAGTGGGAGCAGGACCCACTCTCAGCACAGTTTTCCCAGGCCACCACTGCTAAGACCCAACCCCTTTCTGCTCCTTTTAGCAGTGTGGCTTCGAATGGGTCCAGAATGGGCAGAGCCATCTTCTTACCTGCGATTTAAACCATACTGTTTTGCTTTTGTGAGCAAATGTCTTTTGAAAGGGTCCCACTTTTTAGTGGTATGCAGAACATGATAGCTACAGCCTTTATGTGGTTTCATTTCCCAAACACCCTGTGCCACATTCCTGAGAGAGAAAGCAGGCAGGGTAGAGATTACCATTCATTGATTCGAGCCCAGGAAAGACAAAGCATCTCCCTGGAGGAAAACTCATGAAGAGTCACAAAGACACCACTGTCTCAACCACCGAGAAAACATCAACATTCAGCTTACTGGTTTCTGACATGTTTGTTCATTCCAAAGTCTCCAAGCATTACATGTCTAAACCACAAAGCCACAAAAACCAAAGGACTTGACAGGTTACTGTAATGTGCCCATTCTTTTATTCAATAAAGTATTTCTTCTGTCATGTTCAACCATGAACCCCTTATTTTCTTTAAATTAAAAGTTAAGCCTCTCAGAAATACATGTGAAATAATGATGAAAAAATTATATGCATTTTAACCAAAATGCATGCCACCATTTGCCCTATTAAATGCGGAACCTTGTGGAGACAGCACTAATGACATAACTCAGTTATGGGGCTATTCCTGTCCAATATGTCCAAACATTATTAAGGTAGTTTAAGACACTTTCAGTAGGTCTAATCATATTAACCTACTGCAACACAGCTGGTCATCTACTGTATGAGAACTATTTTGTTCTATTGAACATGAAAGAGCTGCTGCACAACAGAATCGGCAGAGAAGCCAATAACTCTAATCGGTAACTGAATTCTGTGTCAGAAATGAGTTGTACTCTCATGTGATGTGAGCAGTCAATCAAACCAATTATCATAAGCTTATGGAGAGAAATCATCTGCGGTCTCTCTCGGACACGCTCAGAACATACCTCAGCTATGAAACCATGGGTAACCCAAGCTGGGAAGTCAACTATATAAACAGGTTTAGAGTCCAATTCTTCAGTGACAAGTTCTCTGAATGAATATGTTTGTTCACAATCATGCTGGGTAAGTTTGGGAGGTGTGACTAGTGAGTCATACAAACCTCTTTGACAGGCTATGTTTGTTTCGACAATCTTCCAGCATCTCTGTCATTCACTCTTGGTGTTTGCTCAGCTAAACTCCTTTGAAGTGGTCCGACACTAGTTCTCTCAATGTTTGAGGGTCTGAGAGCCGACTTGCCATCTGTGTGTGTTTTGCTTTCCTGGGACACAGATGGTGGGGCATCGTGTTCGCATACTGCTCCACTGCCGCACTTCCTGTAAACAACCAAGACCCAGCAGCAAGACCCCCGAGCCTGCAGGCAAATGAAAGCCCCAGACGAGGATGCTGGGAGCCATTATTTACTTAATTCATTTGTTCAGCAGACACCGTTGTCTGGAATAAATTTGATAGCCTAAGAACTTACCAAAGTTTTTCATATCATAAGCTTATAAACCACAAACCACAAGGACCCCCAACCTCTACAAAACTGTTTGGACACCTTTATCCAATAACAATGACAGACTGTAGTGCACTGGGTTTTTAACACACTTATGATGTAAGATCACACTTAAATACAACAAATGTAGCTATTAAGTAGAAGATAAATATTTAATAATTATAATCAATTCCTTTATACATTTATTAAACTGTAATTGCATTTGATTAAATAAGATTCGCTTCATATGAAAGTATATACTGTATAATTCATAAAATATTATACAGTATACACTTTCATGACAGACAGACTACAACTGCAAGGGCTTATGTGAGGCCAACCAAAAAATGAAACATCCACCCTTTACATGCCAATATCAGTTACCACAGTGTCATATGGCTCATGCCTTTGTGAAAGCAATATTTTGTCCATTGAAAGATATAATGGCAAGTAAGCTATGAACATCACTATTCACCAGAAGGTGTGACTGAAAGAGGGATTAGAATGGAGAAGATAGACTGTTTCACGATTTTTAAAAGCAGTACAGATTTAAAGCTACCTTCCACTACTTAAGAAAAAGAGCCAGCAGCTGTCCCAGGAGTGCCTGTATTTTGTCTTCAAGTGTGCATTATTAGGCAGCCCGAAAGAGCAATGGGGCAGGACTATGGAAAGCACAGGTGGAGGCATGGTGCAAGCTGGCTGAAGAAATATTGATTAGTGAAGAGAACTAGCTGTTAGCCTGTTGGCTACTATACTACCTGTTATTCTCCTGTGGCTTTTCTGGGCATATTTCTTTCAATTTTATTAGGTTAGCTATTCCCCAGTTTACTATGATTCTGGCAAGGGAGAATTAGAGAGAATTAGATAGGCAGAATAATGCCATTAAAGGCAAAGACTTTCTTACAAGCCCCTCTGACTTAATTTATTAATTAATTTTTTTTTATGGGATCAACAGCTACTAATTGCTTGAGATCAAACTATGGTTTTGTGTATGTGGGTCTTGAATTGTAAGCCTTTATATAAAAGGGTGGGGACGACTGGAAAATCCCACTGACCTCTGTACAGTGTGCCACATGGAATCAGACAAAAGGAGCTCAAACTCATCACGCACAAAAGCAGGAGACTGAGAATCCTAACATGCTGAGAATGAGGCACACATCCAATGTTTTCATCAAAATGGATGGAAAAAGTGACGGAAGTCCAAGTCCAGCTGATCTGATAGCACACACAAAGGCTTCAGTGAGAGACTCAACACTTTTATGAAGGGTTTGAGAACATTCATAAGGAGAATAGCTGCACACAACCCTCCCACATTTGCAGGCAATACCCTTCAGAAGTGTGGCCTGACCCACTAAATGCTGGGTGGCCTACTTCTTCAGAGACAGGATCACATTCATTGAATCCCTGGGGCTGTGTGACTCATAAAAGACTCATTACACCCCAATAATCTCATTAGATATCCTCTATAAAATTCACCTCATGATAAAAACAACTGTTCCTCCAGCACAGTAAAGTCTAAAGCGGGGAAGCCGATCACGTGAGTATTTCATTTTTGCATAACATCTCAGTGTGTTTTTATGCTCGATTTTTCCAACAATTTTGGCTGAATTTCAAAAACAGGTAAGTGATAGCGCATGTGATCTGGCACTGAGGTTATCTTGGTAAGTCCACCGGCATTCCCACGGCGACCGAGACAGACATGTATTTCAATAATCTGTCACAAACCACTAGAGCCTGGTGTATCACTCAGGCTCCAAATAAAGGGTATCAGCTGGCAGATATGAAGGAAAATATTTCAAATCCAACTGGCATCAAAGGAAAAGCTATTCTTTTTCTCTGACGAAAGACTTATTCCCTTGTGTCCCATTGGAGGAAGAAAAACCCAAACAAAACAGCAATTTAAAAAATATGTGGAAAAAGGAGAACTTCACACGCTGTTTTCTCTGATCCAGATGTGCACACATATTTAAGAACAGACCAAAACCAATTTAAACAAGCATTTATTAGGATATAAGTTAACACCTCCCCAACACCTCTTCCAAAAAAAAAAAAAAAAAAAAAAAAAAAAAAAAACTGTGAAGCTAATCTACCCAGCTATCCTGATCAACACAATTGAAGGGGACATCATGGCAGCTTGCTTCAGTGGATAAAGGTATGACTGAAAGCAGAAGCTTTCTGGGCCATGCTCTATCCCGGCCCCCCTACCCTTCATGAGAGCGAGGCTACACTGCTCTGCATCCAGAGGAATTGTGGACTTGGCAAGAAGACTGCCAAGCATTACTCTTTTTCTACAGACAATGGATCCATATTTTTCCTCCTCGCTCAGTTATGTAAGCCACCCGTTAGTTTTCAGCTTGGCCCTGAAACTCAGTGTCTTGAGGCTTTCTTTTCCCTCCAAAGGGAGTGAAAATCTAAAGGAATGCTCTCTGATCATGTGAAAGTATGATACCTTGAACAAAAGTACAGCTTGTGAACAACAGGTTAATTTTTTTTCCAGTCTTGGTCTTTCTTTTATTATCGTGAAGAGCAAAGAGATCATGGAGAGCATCATGAAAACTTATCTGGAATCAGGCGTCAGAGAGCAGAGTTGGAGAGGTCTCCCCTTTTTTTGAATTTACAGCAGGCTCCTGCTCCCAGGAATGAGACGTGGCAGATCTGGCATTTACTGTTTACAGTCAAACAGCTCTTTTACGGCTGAAAGTGGGCTGGCAGTGCATAGTCTACACGCACACGCAAGCATTTTAACTGTTTTCAATTCGTTAGGCAGTGGCAGCGTAAAAGTGTTTCGGAAATTGTGTCCAGAGAATGAGAACTGAAAATATTGAAATATTTCTTCAGTTGTCAATCAATGAAGTAAAGAGGTTTCTTTAGTTCAGCTGTGGAGTAGCGGAACGTGTCAATCAATATCAGCGCATTCTGTGATATCCAATGTAAATAATATTGACATTCGGCGCTTCGAAGTAGACCTATATTTGTGATCTTTGCCACGAAGGTGACAAGATAAAGCTGGGCCAAACTTCAGGGATATTCAATGCATATGAAAGATTCCAAAACGGATGTTGAGACAACAAAAACCACGCTTCCTTCCTACGGATAACGGATGATGTAATGTCCAGTGAATTCTGAAGTGGAGTGTGATTTCACCCCCACGCTTTTGACTCTGTTTGCCCAAAATCAGAGTGGATTAGGGACGCACGCTCCAGTGACCATGCAAATCAATACCAGTTCACTGTGGAAAAGGATTCTCTGCTTATTTTTTCAGTTTCTCTTTTCAACATGTAAGAAATTCGAAAATTTCTAAATGTTAAGTCTAAATACTTAAGCCTATCATATGTTACCGATTAAATAAGTGGACGTGTCGTTGCTAAAATACAGCGAGAGAAACTTAGTTTGAAGACATTTGCAAGCGTTTGCCTGTTTTTGCACAGATTCTTTCAATGAGATGTCTTCATAAACAGCGTTGCATCAAAGGGGGCTTGTTGCGTACCGCCCATGCCAGGCTCCGCCCTCTAACCTGACCAACAATGAGATGACCGTGGTTTAAGCTTCAAACAACTTTCATCTGCTCCTCAAACGAAATGACACTTAAAAAAAAAACCAACGGCATCCTTCTGGACACTGTACTTTACTATAACAATATAGCCATCGTCTTTAAAACAACTGAAACGTTAAAAGAATAAAGGCAAACGCAATATCAAGCAACACAAATTGTTGAATTTGTGACGGAGATAGCCAAAAGACGCATGGAATCGTTTCTCTAGCAATCCTTAGCTACACAGATAAAAACCAAAAGTCAAGAATTAAACTTGCTTTGTCCCACGTAAAGCTGTTTTAATCCAAAGCAAGTTAAACACATACCAATAATCAAACACCGAACATACCTATTTTAAGTAACCTGAGATTTACGAAGTCAAACCAAATTACCAGTTTTGAGAAAAAAATGTTATGCTTTGTTGCATGATGTCATATGTCAGAAGATAGTATATTAATATTGACTGAGTGTTTCTTAATTGTGCAACATTTTTTTCCAATTCCTACGAGTTTATCGGACTGTGGAGTTAATCAGAGGCTAGATACTATTGTCGACCAAATATGCGCTGATGCTAACAGTTTCCCAATCAGCAATCGTCATTCCAATTCATTTCAGGACTCAGAATTAACAAAGAAAATAGCATGTCTAGCGCGGCATCCAGAGAACAATAAAGGTATTACCTTGGTCTAGACCAAGACCAGGTAGGGCAGCTAAGTATTGTGTCCCGCAAACATTGAACGGGCCATTTCGCGGAAAACAAAACAAAGAACTCACAGCAAAGGAGCATGTCGACATAATTATGCACACTGCTTACTCAAATCAACAATAAGTTTAGTACATCACTTATATAACGATACATTTCGTGATTTTAAGATATCTACTCTACTTTCTTTAATGCGAGGTAGACTTGGGATCGTGCGTCCAGACGTAAAACTACTTTTTCCAAATCAATCACATTGTTCCTCGGATTACAACAATGTATTTGCAGAGTATCACGAGAACCAGTTGCCCCAATAGAAGAGACTAAAAAGCCTGCTTCATATATAATGGATTTAAAGTGCTTCTTACCTTGCTTTTCACCTCTGCAGATAAGCCATAGGCTGGTCCCTTGTTAAAGTGAGTCATTTTCCTTTGTTTTAGGTTGTAAAACAACGTCTGTATCGAAGAGCGATGTATCTGTCCCCCTAGTTTATTTGTATCAAAAGCAATTAGTGATCAAGATCCAAACAGATGTGTACAATCCAGTCACCCTAAACCCGTTAAGTCTCCTGCTCGCCCGTATTGATGCGTTTACAGGAGTTCGCAGCGTTTGCGTAGAAAGTTCTTGGATTCGATAGATCTTTTTTGTGTAGAGAAAAAATGTCGCAAGGCGATTGACGGACACAATCTAACCAATCAGAGAGGCTTCTTTTGCATACGCGTTCTCTTTTGTTGCAGTGAAGGTCGCATTGTAAGTGATCGTTCAAGATTAGTGCTTTTGGGAAAAGGGTCTGGCGGAATCCCAGTGTGCAAATATGTTATTTAAGTGTTATCCGTCACTCATTTACGGTTGTATTAAGTACATAATTCCAGTTTTCTTTCGGTTGTTCACTTGACATCAGTACTACGACTGGCACAAAAACTATATAAAATTACCTTTACTGCAGCTACATTTGAATATTTTACTCCATTGAAGACAGGAACATTTAATTTTTTATTTAACACACACACACACACACACACACACACACACACACACACACACACACACACACACACACACACACACACACACACACACACACACACACACACACACACATATATATTTGTAAAAACTTTAAATCAGTCGTTCGTATGTCGCAGTATCTATTGCCAAGACTTTCATTGTATCTCATCGATAGTTATTTTTAAGGAACCCTCTTTATCAAATGGCAGAGATAGAGATGTGTTTTCAAAAAAGAAGACAATCACTTCTGATTATCTTTTCACTCGTGTTCCTCGTTGTACTTTTCTCAGACATACAACATGACTAAACAACATTTTGATCAGAGATTGCTGTAATGGTTAAAACATTTCAATTTAAGTAATTGACTGACATGGTTGTCTTTTTTTTTTGTTTGTTTTTCAGTGCTGGATGAAGAGGAAACATTACAAATACATTGATGCCTAAGGCAATCATTTTAAGCAAATGGTCTTCCGGCCTCCGTTTGCACACTGGTGTTAAATGTAGGTGCTCTTTACAGCTGAATATTGTCCAATTGCAAGACTCCTTGTGATCTGGGGACACCACCTTATTCATGTTCCAAATCATTTGATTCAGTAGCTACTGTCATTGTACATACCCAGACAGAAGTCAATGAGATGAGAGCACAGTCCCATTGGTGGGGGGCTTGAATGTGTCAGCAAAACAGCCCCTGGTCAAACCCAACTATATGTGGGGATTATCACAGATTTAAGAGGATTAGGAAACCCTCCACCTCTCAATTGGAATGCTTTTATTGGTACATTTAAATAATAAAACTAATTGCTTCCCTTAAATGTATGGTCCTTTATCATCCTCAGAATAATTCTTATAATTTTATTTTGACAGCACTAGGGTTGTTACCGAGGCACAAGGACAAACAGCATCAAAATGGTTGAAGTGATCCCCACATGTGTGGAGCAGACAGAAAATGAGATGGGCTGCTCTGGAAGGAGCCCAGTCTAGCCCTTGAGGTCAAGGTTTGCCTCAAAGGGCCTCTTGTTTCAGAAAAAAAAGTATGTTCCTCAACGTCACATCACAGTAACTTTTGAATTACTTTCATTCATGTTGCAGGCTGTTTCCTCCAAAGCAGTCCAAAAGGTCACTATGTGAAAAGACGCCAAATGAAAATAACAAGAGTAATTACAAGAACCATAACAGATTGAATAGCAACATCAAAGAGTTAATTGGACTGGGCCACTGAGCAAGTAAATGAAATGAAATATTAAGTGCACAGATACTTGACATAATGCTCTTACTAGTAATCAGTGTAGCAATAAAACAGAGGAAGCTCAAATTGAGTAGGTAACACATGAGGTGATACAACTGTAGCTGTATGAGAATAAGACCTTTATTATTTTTAGCTTGTGCGCTCAGCAGCAGGAGGGGTTAATGCTGTTGAGCTCTCTTGCAGGGATAGATCTCAAAGGATTTGGGTCAGTTTGGCGTAATTTTACAGATAATACGTACATCTCCAATTATAGGGCTTTGGGTTATAAGTAATGTTTGGATGGGTACATACAGACTACCCCATTTATGACATCAAGGTCAGATAGCTGTGCTCAAACATACAAATTTGATTTTACGTTTGTGTATAGTGTGTTTTTAAGGCTCTTTGGGACTCGTAGATACATACAGTCCTCCTTCAAATTCAGTGACAAAATAAAAAAAATCAGTATACTGGATTCACTTCACAATCTGCAATTTCACAGATATTCTAAGCACATAGACACACATGCTAAGACATTTAGGACATGCTAAAGCAACGATTAAACCTACGAAAATGGGAATAAATTAAATATTGGTCTACAACTGAGGTTTAGTGGAAGCTTTTGTGATTAAACTGTTACATATTGTAACAGTTAATCCTTAGTCATTCGACCTACTGATCACTGTATTTAAAAATGAACTTTTGTATGGGCATATCATCCATGCTGTGGTTCACATCATGGATAATTCTTGGGAATTATCTATTACTTGTTGGGCATTATTAACTGAAGACATATGATTATGAAACATCACCACAGTAATGTTAATTCAGTGCTTGCATTCACTGTCTTTTGTTATGAACACCCACACACAAAGTAGCCACTACATCTATGATTTAAACCAGACCTGTCTTGCATAATATCCCACCCTGCTGAAAATAGAATATAGCATGGTTAACACAGAGGTTGTGAGTTAAAAATAGCAATATGGAAATCCAGGATTTATTGTTTTTGTCCCTTTCCCTCACTGGCACTGTAAGACAAGAAAACACATGTGTTTCCTGTTCTTTAAGCAGTCCTATCATGGGACCACAGTGACCGTGAACAGGAAGCTTTCAACAATGGAAACTCATTGCCAGTAATCTGCACATCCTGAAAAAATACAAACAGCCCAAGACAGCAGGGCAACTCTCATCGACCTTCTCAGAAGTGCAGCTATTCTCCATAACATGTGCTGCTTTCTCTGGCCAAAATAATGCACTTGATTGAAAGCATCCGATTAGAACCATGTTCTCCACCGTCAACACTCAGCACTTAGAGCGAAACATCTGGAAACACTCTTAATTTATGCATACTGTAGTGCCATGCAAAGTTGAAGGACAATGAAACTGTACATAAGATGTGTCAAAACTAAACAAAGATCAGATTTATGAAGTGCAAAATTTCCTTTTTGTTCTGCAAAAACCATTTATGCAAGATGTTCTCATATTTTTCATTTGGCAAAACAACATTTTCCAGTTCCTCACAATGTGCTGCTGAAATTCTCACCTCTTCTTTGAGTTGTGAAGAACAACATCAGCCTAGTTCATTACTAAATTCTTTATGAATCCTGATAACATCAATGTGCATACACGTCACATTTCTCTTTGTTAAATATCTTTTGTGCATCATTTCAACAACCAAGTACAAGCAGCACCCACTCAACTAATCAAGTTAGCAAAACAACTGTCTCTGCAAAACCTCACCATCATCATCTGAAATGAGCTTTTCATGGAAGCAGTATATCTGGACAAATTTTTACATGAATTTTGGGATCCACCCAGCCCTTCAGGATTGCTTCCATCTTGGGGAATGAAAGGCTGCCAATAAAATGCATGTTGTCCTGTGTACATGGAGTTGTACAGGGGTATTATCCCAAAATGGAAGCAGCCCCAGGCACATAGGACTCTTTGCCAACTCTGTAGACCCGACAGAGAGTCGTTAGATGGTGAATAGCAGGGCAGAGTTCTCAGGGAAGGAAAGGGGTTTTCCCAGAAGGAAATATCGCCCTTTTTTCTTCAAGTTGTCTTCAGTTTTGGGTCTAGCATGAGGAACACCCACCACACTCCATGTTCTTGATGTTTCATATTTATTCTTAAGAAAATTAAAGTCAGCAACTTCTGTATATAAATGTCACATGGTTGCCCTATACACATAACAAATTCACCAAACTGACAAAGAATGCTCCCAGTGTAAACAGATACTGAATGCTGTCTCTCATTGAGCACTGGTTACATATGCACATAAACTCTTTTATAGGTGTCTTGTCTTAGCAAAGGCCCTCTAAG
Organism: Albula goreensis; assembly: GCA_022829145.1. Taxonomy (NCBI): domain Eukaryota; kingdom Metazoa; phylum Chordata; class Actinopteri; order Albuliformes; family Albulidae; genus Albula; species Albula goreensis. The sequence goes on along the minus strand of CM040764.1, from coordinate 17,588,187 downwards.
GGAAGCTTGAGTGCATTCTTCACCCCCCTGACCCCAAAAAATGGGTCTCACAACACAGACAGGGGGCCTTACACAGCACCTGAAACAACACTCAGAGACTCGCGACTCAGGAGCAACACCGTTTGGGATGGCCCTAAACTTCCAGCAACTGCCTGCCCAGGATCATCAATCTAACAAAAGTAAATGACACCAGTCACCAGGCATGCTAAAAACCTAAAGCCAATTAATGCATAATGGACAGCAGCCATACGCTGTGCATGCTGCTCGTCTTTCTCTTAGCTTCATGTCTTTTTAGTTTATCCCTCACAGATGTTTTGGAGTCAGAACAGGGAGCACAGGAATACAGACAGACTGTGGCAATGGGCCAAAATGTCTGCTGGAATCATCACTGATCTTTTAGGAGCTCTAGGCATTGCTAAAAAGCTGGATAACCCATTATAGCTTTTAATAAGGTGTTACATTGTTCCAAAAAAAAAAAAAAAAACAAAAACAATTTCCTTCTTGACATTTGCTTGGCTTTCAGTGGTATCACAAATTAAGAATGAATATGTTCAAGGTCAAATGTTAGTCACCTGATGGGAAAAGGAATGTTTCATTCGACGATGTCTGACTCATGTCTGTCTCACTGGAACAAGTCTTAATGAAATTACTCGTGAGTGAAAATAACTGATGCACATTAAATTTCATTTACAAAATGTTTTGTGGTCGCATTTTTTCCACAAACTCGCCCCTTGTAGGCCTGAATGTTCACTGCAAAGTCTCTTCCTTTTCCGTGCCTTGGAGTTTAGATCAGTATGCATTTACTCAAGATGATCAAAACAAACTGAGCACCACTTAAGACTGTCATAAGCATGACACAACAACATTTAACCAGCTGTTACAATGTATTACTTCTGGATAATGTCATTTCACTGTCATTATGTATGACTTTATGAATTATGAAAGTGTTATGCCATTTGCCACAAACACTGTCATGGCTGGGTATAAGAGGTGTCATTCTATGCTTATGACACGCTATGAATGCTTTATGGCACAGAGTTGTAGTGAAGTGACTTTTCACTATGCTCCTATTCTATTACAAGATATCTGTTTTTGATTTCCCATGATGCACATAAGCCAAATACATAATTACACATAGTCTGAACTTGTTGACTGGGCAAACAAGGCCAGGCTCATGGGGTGGAATCATTTGTCTGCATGTATTTGTGAAGACTGCACATGGAGCATGAAGTGATTTAGAAATAAACTGTGAAAAGCTGACTCTGAAGACAAATGGTTGATGTTCTCAAGGGTAATTTTGCAGAAAAGAGTCACAGCTAGGCTCAAGACATGGAACACTGCCACAAGCCACCATCAAGATAGTGTTAATGTGAATCAGATGACTGTCAGCATTCTCTTGTTGTAAATCATTCATTAAATATTTCATCAATCAACCAGTAAAAGCTTGAGGTAGTCCAGCTTGACCTCAGTAAAAAAAAGAACCCGGGTGAAAACTGAACAAGGATAGAGACAAACAGACTTGTACCAAAAATGGAACAATGACAAAAAGAACTAAACAACCAATAACTGCTTCAGCTGCCCAAAAATGATTTGCCAGTTAATTGAGAACACATGCAAAAACATTGACAACATATTGGGAGGGGCAAAATCTTTTATCTAAAAAAAAACCCCTTGGTTATCTGTTTAATAAACTTTCTTTCATGTCTTTCCAAAAGCAAATTTGCACTGGCTGGAAGACATAACAGGACAAAAAAAACAGCACTGTTGCCATCTGTACATTGCATTCCCCCAGAAAATGAAGAGAAAACTTTTGCACGCTCCTGAACACTCGGGGCCTTCCTGTGAGGAGTTTCACGCTCTAACCTTCCTTTACAACGGCTCCGCTCATAAACCTGGCAGGGACATTCCTCACATGCCTCTTATGTCAGCGTCCTGAACAGGATTTCTGTCTCTGGTTTGTCTGCCTGTTCCTCCTTCACCAGAGCAAAGGCAGAGAAAGCGTGCCCGTGCTGTGCTTGTCTGATTCTTCTGACAGCACCAGGGTGAGTGTGGTGTCCGGCCAGCACCGAGGTGTTTCTGCTGAATTTGTGCAGTTTCCAGTGCCATATTTTATGGTTGTTGTGGGGTAATTACATACAAAATAACCCTGGGTGCTCACCACGCATAGTTACACCTTCAGCAGGAATCATGATTAATCTGAATTTCACTGCTATTTATATTAATCTCAGATCTTAGTTCTGCAGGAGTGCTACTACCTGGTATTGTGAAACCAAAGAGTGTTCATTTTTTGGGATTTTTAAAGTTTCAAACGGTCTTGAAATGGCCCGTTTATACCTAAGACTCTAGGCTGGGTGAAATCAAGTGCATTAAGTGATCAATGACGTGCTGAGTAACAGTAAAATCCACTGGTCCCTGTGCCAGTCCAGGGTCAGGAGTTTGCCAGAGCAGCACTGATCCGCTTTGGTTTTGGGAATCGGGCGATGGAGAGAGGGAGCAGTGTGGAGTACAAAAATGACATCAGCTGCATGTCTATTTGGACTGGATTGTAGTCAGTTAGTCAGTGCAGAATTCAGAATTATACATTACTATAAACTCCTATAGTAATGTATAGGACAGGGCTATGATGTGTACTATAGAGTTGTAGAAATAATAATATGTGATGAAAACTCACACTGTGGCTGGTTTTTCAATCAAACAAACATAGTCACTTCAATGGCATGTGCTGTTCAATCAAAAAGATGTATTATTTCTAAGAGCATATGGTTTTTGAAAATAACACATTCCAAACCTTATCCTCATCTCCAGCAAAACAGAAAATATTTAAGTAAACTTAAACAAAGTCTGTTTTGATTGAAGTGCATATGTCCTTAAGAACATGTGTTTTATGGGATATAAGCCTGGATTACTTCAGCAGAGTAAAGAAAATGGCTGATGCTTTTCATTTTATGTTAGCCGTGGATTTGCATTTGTATTTTTACGTTTATTTCCTTTTAGGAGGGGAGTGGGTGGTGTCCTGTGGCTATGTAATGTGAGGCGGAAACCTAACAAAATATTTTCCACAATATGACTGTTTATTTAATCCATGCCTTGTGCTGCTGTACAAATTGTACAAAAAATCTTGTTTGTTCGGTTTCCAGCTTGCACTGAATTGTCCTGGGTCAACAGTTTCATTTAGCTAAAATTGTGCTCTGGAAATTATTATGTAATAACCTAATCGTCCTCAAAATTTCACAGCGACCCCCACCCTCCCACCCCCTTTAACCACTGATCCTCTTAACTGCTGATTGCAGTTTTTTCTCTCCTGAGGGAAGAAACGATATTTAAACTGGTCTGTGGCGTGGGGGTACTGATATTTGACCAATTGTGCTGACGAGGCTATAGCTTGAACAGGGGTTGGGTTGGGTTGGGGGAGTTGCAGGCCAGAGTGATCTCATTCAAATGTCCTTTTATAGTAGACGCTTGTCTGGGAATGTCAAGTGTTCCGTTCCCTGATCCTCCCCTCAATCCCACTCGGTCTGCCCTGGAATGCATCCCAAGCCGTGGTCTTGGGTTTCACATAACTTTGTGGTTAAAAAGCAGAGTCACTATGTGCTTGCACAGACTCATGCGCGCGTGCGCACACCCGAGACTCATACAAACATACTATATGCCAGAGAGAAAAGGAAAGCACTGAAGCGGTTATAGCAGCAGTGAGTCAACATCACCATTTAAATTAAAATTATGGGGCTTCTTCCTGGCGCTCCCAGATTTTTAATCCTTGGATTAACACAGTCACTTCCATGCACTTGAAAGTCATTGATTTTAGTCATTGACTTGACTCTTGACTTGACTAGACTGGAGTGACATTCCCACATATTCCCATGTTGTTTTCTGCTGGGATGATGATTGCAATATTTACCATCCTGAATTGTGAAAATGTGATAAAAACAGACAAATAATTAAGTAAATATGTTACAGTAAATATCAAGCTTGCAACTCAGAGTGAATGAACGTACAAAAACTCTGCTGCATTTTGTAATTGACATCATTCTATGCCATTACTCTAAAACTTCACCATTTAAAACTATTTTCAAAATACCAGCCTCTACAAATCAAAAGTCACAGTAATTCAAATCCCCACCAAAAGATATGAATAAGGCAGAGGCAACATGCCTCAGGTGATGCAACAGGCTCAACAAATGTGTGTTTTAAGATATTAACTATTAGATATGAATGTTTCCAGAAAGATCTGAATACAATTGCCTTTGACACTAGTCTATCGTAGAACTGTGTCTGTAGCATTTCCATGTGTTGAGAAAACTTTATCTCTTTACAGTCAACCAATGTGTTGTCACTGAATGCCTGCTCAGCCTGGTTAGGCTTGCTATGGTTTCTGTTGCTTACTTAAATTGTGTGACATTTTATGCGTTATATTAAATGGCATTAGTGTGTCAAATGATTTGGGTCAATTCTCAAGATGAATGTGTATTTATACATCAGTACCATACAAGATTGGCTGATAATTACTGAAGAAAATTATCACAATTTCTAAATTCATCAGTTATTGTGTGTTTATCTCATACAGTGAAACTTTGCTTTTAATCAAATACGTTAGTAATGGTTCTTCCCATTTAGACTATCCCACACTGGCTGATATTACCTTGAACAGTGTTTAACCCATGAATAGTTTTTTGAGCAGACCCTCCAACATCCAGTACCTTAATATCCTGTGCAGATAAACCTCAGACATATGCAAGTCGACAGGTTATATCATTTACTCAATATGATCTCATATGATAGAAAATACAGGAAGTGACATCACATGAAACCAATCACCAGTATCCCATGCGTCTGCATACCATCTGCATAGCACAATGCCTCAAAACAGGCCTGGTATTTCTTTTGGGCCCTTAAGGGGAATTGCCACTGTGGTCCTCTTGATTTCTCTACAGCCTCTATGAAAAACAGATGTAGCCAACTGTCCAATGAACTGCTCAGCATCCCACCTATGGGTGGAGCCTATGTGGCTGATTAGACAATGGAAAGCTAGAGAGGCCTGTTTTAGCTAATAATGGTTCCAAATAATGTGTAATGGCCCAGACTGGAAAATCAAAGTGCAGCCATGTATGAAAATGAGTACAGTCACGTTTCTGTATACCACACATGCAATGGAAACACTCTGCAGCTGCTGTAATTTGAACAGCAGTGCACCTACGGGTAGTCACACACCTGTCCTCACAAACAACCAAAAATTTAACAGATGAAAATTCTGACAATTTTATGCAAGTTGCTCCTATCGGAAATAACTATTCATCTATTTTACAGACTGAGTATATGTGAAAGGGTAGATATTGATTGATATCAGTCAATGTACTGATGGCTGTACACAATGCAAGTCAGATCACATGTTAGATATCCCTTTCCCTTACAGACATCTAGTGGGCAGAGGAAGTATAACAATCTGCATTGGTAACAATCGAGGTCTCAAAGCTCATAGAAATTGTGTGTTGTTTTCTTTCGCTAATTGGTCATGCTGACCTGTAACTGCATTGTCACTGGACACCAGAAAAGAAAAAAGCAAGGAATGCTAAACAGAGCATGGGGACTCTTATGGTCTTATGATCAAACAATTCCTCTCCAAAGTTCAATGATGAAAAATAAATGTTGAGGGACTCCCAGTCCCAACTAAAAGGCCCTAAATAAGTGAGGGAATGAATACTAATACCAAATGACCAGTCCCCAAATCGCTACATAAATCAGCACAGAAATATGAGGGAGCAGAAGCTAAAAAAATTAAGCAAAGCTGAAATGCAAACCTGAATACTGAGAGGAGCTAGACTCAGGGACAGTAGGACCTCTGACTGCATGCTTTGGGAGGTAAAACAAATAACACTTCTTGAGTGCCTGCATACAGGCTTTAAATTAAGAAAGGGAAGGGAACAGCACTGTGATTGGATAATCAGGAGCCACATACCTGGCTGGAGTTTCCTAAATGAGAGGGGAGAACCAGAGCCAATTAATAAACCTGGTGGTGCACCAGTGTGCTCAGTCAGTCGATTACAATGAAATGAGGGAACAGGAAGCCACGTCAGCACTTGACAGGAGCCGAGCCACATATGGCATCATATAACAACATATCACATTTTCACTTCCACTCTGCAGCTGTTCCATCCCACCCCCCCAAATGATAAAAAATGTTTTAACATTGTTTAACAGGGAACAAAACATGATGTCACTTCACATTCCCTAACAGAATGCTTAATACTTATTCTTAAGAGAAGCCAAGGGCAGTGGAGTATGAAAATAAGATGTATTTTCCCATATAAATCCCAGATATACGTCTGAATTATTAAAATGTAAAACTCTTTTTATCAAGGGAAGAAGTTTCAGCTTTAGCAATGTGTTATGTTGAGAATAAACTGTCACTTCATCCATCTTACAATCATGGTCATTCCAGTTCATTGTCTCTGTGCTTAAGTGGGAAAGTGGACTCAGAAATTCTCTAATGGCACACATTAAACACACATAATGAAGCTCACCAACAGCACAGTACAACTCATTGCAAATAATAGAGAAACATCCTTCACCATTTGTCATTTGTAGTGTGCAGTGTTGACTGGTCCGGAGGGATAATGACCAGTTATAGTTGCTGAATCTGTAAAAGTAAAAAAAAAAAAAACAAAACAAAAAAGCAAAAACAGCTGTGATTAAAGGGTGGATGCATATTTTGTCACTTGGCATCTAATTTCTTGGAGGAGAGTGCAGCTTTGATATCTGCTAATGATCCAGTGTACTTGAGTCTCATCCGCATAGTGTGGGATTTGTTGCCTGCTCTGAAATGAAACAAGAGAGACCACAAGGGGGCAGAGTTAGCCTGGAAGTACAGAATGTGAACAGAAACAGTTTTGTCCGATTGGTGTCCTTGAAGGTTTATTTCACAAGCACTAAATCCAGAAACTTAGGCCAATTTGACAAGTGTCAGAAATCCCTCTTATATATGCAAGTCATTTTTTTATTCATGCTTACTTTATTTTAGAGAACTTGCACCAGCATACAATGTCTCATTTATGATGCACCATGTACAAACACATCTTACTCTATTTAGTCATCAAAATCATGTGATATGCATAAAAATATACAGTCTTGCTGACCTATGGTGTCTTCCTTAAGGGGTTTAAAGAACTTATGTAAACATAATTTCACTGTCACCTCCTTTCCCTTTTTTCAGAGAATGAAAGCATGCCTTCTTCTGGTCTATGCTGGTAAAAATAAATAAATAAATAAATAAAAAATAAATAAATAAATAAATAAATAAATAAATAATAAAGATCCATAATTGATGTACTTTGATCAAAAACAGTACAAGGACCATACTGAAATCTGGAACACTTGCTATGGTTGGAAAACTGTAACTGTAAAGTATTCAAACAAAGCCGTACCAGGTCTACAGTGAAGCTGAACTGGTTTTTAGGGGCTCTGAGGTGCTAGGAAAACTGTGTACTGCCCAGTCTGTGAGGATCAAAGATTCCATACAATTTTCCCTCTGAAGATAAGTAACTGTATATATTTGCTTCCAAAATAACCCCTCAGTTGCATTAAAAAAGGAGTGCATGCCTTTACCTGCCCTGGAAAATTATAAGAAAGACTGTGCTACATTAACATATTCAAATATGGCACAGACATCACTTTTATGAAATTTCTCAGTCTTTATTGGAATGCTGTATAAAAGTGATTATACTTCACATTCAAACACAACACTTCATGGAATGTTCATTGTGATTAAATTACCATTTTACATCTGACGAGGACATCCCTCTCGACTGGTCTTTTGTTTACTGTAGTCCCAGTGAATCGTGAAATTATAGGTCGAATGACATTCCATTCTCCAATATTATTTTCACTCGTACAATGGCCATATAAGGTGCAAAGGTATCAGAAATTATTCCAAATCCTGAAATGAAAAACTTCATACCAAGACAATGTGTCTACAAGGAGAAAACCCTTATCTCCATGATGGTATTCTATTCATGAGCCAGCTCTTACTGGAATCTGAGCAGCACATATATCAGTGACTGACAGGTTGATGAAATAAGGTACTATGAAGAAATCAATCTTTCAGTCAAAAGGAAGCACTGTGTCCTGAAATAGCATCTTAAACTGAAACAGCTGTGTTGTTTATCAATGTATTCCATATAATGAGAAGCAATCAGTATCAATGTGTTATGTACTTACATAAATACATACATGCAGCCACCTATCCAACACAAATACTCACATGCACACATATGTACGCCCACATGCACACATATAATTTAAAATAATTAAAGTAAGTCAAATATGAGTGCTCTCATGGGCACTTATTTGCTATAGAGTACAGAAAACAAAGTATGACTATGTAACCTGCCCCTACAGCTAGTGAAGAAGCAGCTGCATTCATAAATAATACATTTTGTAAACATGATTTTACAATGGAAATGGTTTAGTTCTCTTTTAAGGCTTTCGGAAGAGGAAGTTCATGATCCTGCCGTCTACAGATGAACAAATTCTGGCAAACTGTTAGTGCAGTTTTTCTACAAGAGAGAATGTCATCATAACGAACACTGAGTGCAAAGGGGAGGGGACTCAGAGACCACAAACTATGACTGGAAGCTTGCAGTGCTGACAATCAAACAGCTTAATTCCATAGATGGGTAGGGCAGGCCAAAAGGAACGCTTCACATTTAGGGAATTACTCACTACAGGCTCTGACTAACCATAACCAAAGCTAGTGGAATGAACCCCAATAAACCACACACAAAAAAAACCTCATTGTAGATGTTCAAAACCACCAGTGTAATAACCAGTTGCCATTAATGAAAGATAGTTCTCCTGCTGTGTTGTTAAAAAACAAAACCCTTACATATTTGTAAAAACTGTGAATAAACAAAAGTGTGATATTGTGCAGATCGCTCCATTGAACCCAGGAAAAGCTGTATCCCTGCAGCAGATACCTGATGTAAGGTAGCAGCATGACCAGATTTATGTAATGGGACAAAGTGATGGAGGGGGGAATAAAGTACACTCTGTGGAAAATGATTTCTGGGTTTTGACCAAGAGTCTTTGATGTATGAACATTATACTACATTTTAGGATTTCAGCAATCATAGCTACTCATGGGGACTTGTACTTAAAATTTTTACATAAATGAATAGTTACAGGAGTAGGTGACCTTGTAAAACTACAGTTATGCTTAGCATTCAATCTTTCTATGTTTACAGTCAAGGTTCTTCAAGCATTATACAGCACTGACAAAGCACAGTACAATTAATGTTTTCAAATGGGCAAAAACAGCATACTTTTTTCTATGGTAATGTATGGGAACATTGAACATGTTTGTTTTCTTTGTAAACATTTTTGGGAAAAGGCTACATCCAGGGGTTCGTTTGGAGCTGCAGCTGGGCCAGATCGGGTACAGGCCTGGTGGACTGGGGCTGGAGACGTGGGAAGAGGGAACCATTAAGGTAGACAATACAAGAATTTGCAGGCAGCACCGAGCACGGCTGTCTCGGCTTGCTTAATCATCTGGGATACAACGCAGTCATGACTCACTTCACTGGAGCTATAGGGCTGGGAGAGACTAATGACAGGTGCAGGCGGAGGAGGTAGGAGAGGGGAGTTGGAGGGTAGTGGATCCAGCCTCAATTCTAAACAGGTTGGAATGCAGATAACATCAACCCAAAAACAACACATTCACACATGAGCACACAACCAGACGAGCACACACTCAAACACACCCACAAGCACCACTGTCCTCCCTTCAGTTTTCAATCTCAGAAATCTCATCTTCTTAAAGCTAACACGTCACTTACGTCAGCATTTTGGCAAAAAGAAGATTTCCGTCTGCTTTTTCCTTCAAATGCAGATTATAATGTGCTGGAAGTGGAGGGGGAATGAACACATTTCAGGGCCTTTGAAAATGTCTGGTCATCTGCTGGCAATTATCCCCCACAGTCTGCGAGCGGCCGTGAGTCTCAGCGCAGGCTCGCCCGTTACAAAGCACAGAACGGTACTGTTGACTGATGTAATCGCCCACAAGCCCCAGTCTCTGATAGCAGAATCGTCTGTTCAGTATCCCAAGGTTCAATTCTCACTCCCATCAGTCACTGAGCTTTTCCACCCTCTTCCCCTCAGTACATTTTCTCTGGTTGCCATTGCTCTTAGATAAGGGGTATGAGTAAAGTACGCTTCTGTTCTCTGCAGAACATACGTGTTCACTGTTTTCAGATGTACAGTACTGGTTCTTCATCATACTGTTCTGTACTCTGCCCTAGCAGAAACTATGACTGAAAGCACACCAATTGTTTATTTCAGGGTTCTACCCCAGCAAGAGGCAGTTGGACCCCCTTGATATGTAAAATTGTACTGTTTATTTGTACTGTTTCTGCTTATTGTACTGGGTTTAGATGTATGTCACTTTGCTCCCAATGTTTGAACTGTACATCAAGACACCTGCTTCTTCATGTAAGATACCACCTTATTGTCTGACAAAGTTTGGTAACATACAACTGGTGAACTCTGTATATTTGTTGAACGCGTTGAACATTTCCACAGCTGTTTCCTGAGTTTCTATAAACCCACATGTCCTGGAGGCTGCTCTGTGCTGACTTCTCAGCTTTATTTAGCTCTGTGCATTTTTGTTTTCCCCAATGGGCCTAATGAGGAAAAGCATCACCTCACAGTGACCCTCTCTCTCCCTCTGTCCCCCAATCTCACAAGCCACCAAACATATAAATAAAGTGATAATTTCTTTATTGAGAGTATTTTATGGACGTGTTTGTAAGTGTGGCACATGAAAAAAAAATGTTGAAAAAGCTAAATGAGGAAATGAAACTTGTGATGTGCCATTCGTGTTCCATATGGCCAGCGAAACATTTTCCCCCTGCCTGTCATTGTGAAATCCCTCTTTATTATGTCTGGGAGTCTGAATGGTTGTGGTAGATCAAACGACCAAAATTACATGGTCTAGACATGACGCAACAGTCTGTTAACAGCCGTTATAAAAATATTCAACAAAATATTAGATTAGATTGTTATAATTGACTTTTTCAGGTTTTTCATGAGCACATTTTTCCAGATAAAATCACAGATTTCATCTATATTCTGCTGAGTTACCCTGTAGACCGTGATCCTGCCGGTCTAGTTTCAAGGCCAATCATTGAACAGAGATGGCTCTCCCCTATGTAACAGAACCTGTAAATACGACAAAATCTGCATCCCTGTTTTCAGTCTTGCTCCTACCCTGATCCGTCTGCTGCATTTGTAACAATGTACCATCAGGTTCTATGGGCAACCTTGACAGACAGGGGCGTCTTATGATTCACCCAGAAGTGATTTGATTAATATCTTTCTTGCCGCTCGCATCAGGTAAGCTGGCGTGGCCCTGGTTGAAAGTCAAATAGCCTCACAACAGGAGTCTCCAAGGTACACTACTGTTCTCATTTATAGTACACTAATGTACCATACACTAATGTGTGGTACATTATGGTACATTAGTACTAATGTATTGTGCACTACTGTACGCAAACCCCCTGGGATCAAAAACATCACCCATGGCTTGTCCTACAACTGCTATGCAGACGATACACAGCTGATTCTTTCCTTTTTTGCTAATTAATGCCTGCCTCACCCATGTATTATTAGCCATCATCTTCAACTAAATCTCTCCAAAATGGAGTTACCGTACTTTCCAGATACATCCTCCCCCTGAAGCGTCTTTCAGTTATCCTTGGAAACAGAATGGAGTCAGCATCTCAGAATGCCAAGAAACTTGACATTGTTTTGGATAACAAGATGTCTTTTTGGAATACATCTTTACTGTAACATGATCCAGTTGCTTCTCCCACAATCCATCTGTTTCTCTCTGTGTATGTCACCCAGCTCATTGTCCCGGCCCTTGTGTTATCCTGACTGGACAACTACAGTTTTCTGCTCACTGGTCTCCCTGTGTACACCATCAGGCTGCTCCAGATTAATGCTGCTTCTCACTCTCTCTATAGTCAGCCAGAATGGCATGCCTCTGCCTGTCTCTCTCTTCAGGCTCCCAGTAACAGCCCACATAAAATGCCTTTGGGGCAGGAAGTGTACCCTCATACCTGCAATCAATTATCAAGATTCACACTCCCACCAGGCCTCTCTGCTCTGTGTCCTCTGGCCCTTCTGGGCCCCCCATCCAGTAAAGCTCCTGGTCTCGGCCACATCTCTTTTATACATCAGCTCCCAGAGCTGAATACATGTTTTGTGTGACAATAAAGACAGCAGAATCTCTAACCATTTTTACAAACTGAAAAGCACTGACCTATTTAACCTAAACCTCCGAACATGTATTTCATATACCTCTCACTTTTTTAAACTATGCTGAGATTAATGTACCTAGACTTCATCTGGTGCCTACAAGAGAACTTAATAAAATGCTTCAGGTTGATGTGATAACTATAACGGTTGGCTAAGGCATGACTTTGTATCATTTGAATATAAATGTAATCCTATATACCAATCCTTTTCATTTTCATATTTATTGTTTCTTTGCCCTGTCTCTGTGAATCAGTTCACACAGAAATTTGTGTTAAATTTCAATGATGCTAAATTCTCAACGTTGTTTTTGCTCTCAGAGCTATGACTGAAAGTATAGCCAGATATAACAGAAAATGAGAGAAATGAAAATAATCTGTAACAATGCCTTTGTCCGAGCCTTTCTGTGTGCCTTGTGTGTTTGAGCATGTGGGCAATGTGTGTGTGTGTGTGTGTGTGTGTGTGTGTGTGTGTGTGTGTGTGTGTGAGAGAGAGAGCATGTGGGCAGTGTGTGTGTGTGTGTGTGTGTGTGTGTGTGTGTGTGTGTGTGTGTGTGTGAGAGAGAGAGCATGTGGGCAGTGTGTGTGTGTGTGTGTGTGTGTGTGTTTGAGCATGAGGGCAATGTGTGTGTGTGTGTGTGTGTGTGTGTGTGAGAGAGAGAGCATGTGGGCAGTGTGTGTGTGTGTGTGTGTGTGTTTGAGCATGAGGGCAATGTGTGTGAGTGTGTGTGTGTATGTGAGACATTTACATAAGGTAGATATAATCTTATATCATCCAAGATGTTTTTCCTGTGTTTAACAGTGAACCCAAATAAAGAGTTAAGATAAAAGTGTAAAAGCTGGGAGATGTGAAAATGTATATGGGGGTGAAGCTGGGGACAAGAGAGAGGTGTTTGCTTTGGAACCATGAGATTAATCGCTGAACTCCACGGGGAGAGAATTATTTGCGGGGCCCAGCTCTCTCCTGCATACCCCGACCGTTTGCTGTCCAGGACTGGCGCTGAGGCCCTCCGAGTCTGGGGAAGGGATGGGGCGGGATTTGAGAATTGCGGGGGTGGAGGGGGTTGCATAAGAATATTCTGATGTCTGAACAGTGGCTCTCTAAGAACATCTTCTCACACGGTGTTCAGCAGCACCAGCCCCCACATGGTTTCCATGCCTACGGTTGGGACAGATTGTCCTGTGGTCAATGCTAATCTTTAGCTACACAGCAGAATGCTTGGAATGTATTCAGTTCCTAATGTCAGATCAGAGTTGATTGAACATTTTGAGATGCTCTGGCAGTACATATTGATTATATCTGCTTTGGTGTGAGATTACTTTGATCTGAAGGCAGAAGAGGGCTGTTTTCATTGGAAAGGGAGAGTTCATGTGAAGCAGGAACAAACTCATCTATTGATAATAAAAAATGTTGGATATGTAGGACAAACTATATACTGAGAAACAAAGAGAATATAAACACAAGTACTGTGGCCATCCTATTACTCAGCTAAATAATATCTGAAAGCACATTTTTATGCATTTAAGTATAGTAACATTTAGAGAAAGGTTTGATATTAGTAGTGATAATCGTGGTTCTTGGGTATGATTGTCAGCTTTACTCATGCACTTGGTTTCTGGCTGTGAAATGAGTTTTTTAATACTCTGACAAATCATTTGTGACTTCTGCATCAGCACATAATGTGACGCTTTTAACCTTCCTTATCACATAAGTTCCATGAATTGCTCTATTTTGTTGTGATACGCAGCAGAGGAAGTTCAGGTAACCGCAACACAACTGCAAAATTTCCTTTAACACAATAACAGTACCCTCTTCACCCTTGATGTAAATAAGTAAACTGAAAGAAAATCAAAAAAGAGTGGTGTGACGGTACATTGTTTTTTTGTGTATTATAACAGTGTGAAGAAACTATCAAATGTGTACTGACAAAATCTCCCTCGGGCATTGGCGGCTTGACAATACTTCACAGTAAAGTAGCACAGCTTCTGCACATTACATGGTCACAGGTGACTCATGTACCAAGCCACGGTACGTGCTTCGCCAACAGTTTCATATTGCTGCAATATCCCTGAGAAAGAAAACAAACTGCAAGAACTTTAAACCACAGGCAGGTGTCTCATCCTGTCTGTTTTCCAGGAAAGGTGAATATGAATAATGTGACAGAGGGTTCAATGCTTAGAATAAAGTGATGCCCCTCTGGTTAACATAGGGACCATCTGTGCTCAGGGTGCCCTTAACAGTCTCTCTGTGTGAGAAAGAAACCCCAGTGGGGATTATTGAACTTGTAGGATTGAACTATTTATGTCATTTTTGCGTGGTCCTGTTTAATACAATTTTGAAAAAGCACCATTAATTAACTATGATTACATTTCTAAACATGACATACCATAACAGATTTTATCAGTTCTATAATAGTTTTCTGTCAGTCACAATAAACACCGTTTTAGAAATTCTTGTGACGTGGCAAAACATTGGACAGACACAAAGCCATTCATTGAAGTGCTTCCAGGTTTATTTAAGGAAAGCCACTAGGGAAACTGATCAGACAAATGACACTCACTGAGGCTACACATCTAAATAACAATGCACTCATTAAAAGAGAAATTAACAAGACAAAAATTCAGACAAATCAATCAGCAATGTCACTATGAAGAACTGCTACAATAATACAGTTACAAGTAGGTGTAGGCTTGTACACACAGGGATATGCTACACATAGCAGATGTGACCAATGGGTATTTACTTCTAAGACTTACAGCAATCGTAAACTGTGGCATATCAATATATCAGCCAATAGGATACATTCTATCCTACTCACATGCTCTTCACAGAAGTCCTACCCAACATTTAATGTATTTTTTTTTCTATTTCATATGTTTGGTAGGTAATTTTGTTTTATTTTTTAGTAAAATATAGATGATTGCTACTTTAATTATTAATCCATATTTCTATGTAACACGAAGTACTTGCTGCCATATAGTGGTTATGCCCACCAAGTAAGATGAAACATGTTTGGGATTTTTTGTGCGATGGTATTTTTGTCTGTGGGTCCTTGTGTAATTCCTGTAAATAGCTGGGTCTCTTCAAGGAAACGATATGAGGAAGGAAGCAAGTAGGTGTTAACAAATTTATGTTGGCATACATTTTTTTAACAAACGATGCTATGCCCTCCCCACAGTGCAAAACTATAATGATTTTTAGTAACTGTCAGACAAGCACACAGGATTCAGTCTGTCGTTCGTCCATTTTTCTGCTGTTTAATCCAATGTCCGGATGTAACATCTGTGAACAATTAAGCTTCAAACGGCATGAGTAAAGTTCCCTTACTAATGCTTACTTGGATATTACATGGTTGTCCGAACCACACAGACTAAATGTTAAATGGGTCTGTTAATCAGCTTCCTAAAAATAGAGTCACATTTTTAGTAATACATAAGAGTGTCCTCAATAATGAGTCAACAGTCAGGGCCTCAGAACTTCAGTTCTCGGATTTGTTCATCACTGAACAGTCTTCACTGCAACCACACTTCCAAAAAGGGTCCAAGTACCACCAAAAGAGGGGTCTTTACTCATAAGCATTGTATAAATAATGCTTTATTAAAATCAATAAATAGATAATAATAATATTAATTATAATAATAATAATAATACTAATAATAATAATAATAACAATAATTATAAAAACAACAATTGTTATAATTACTATTATTCACAGCTACATGTGCAGTTTATATCCTAATGAAAGATGCAATAATTCTTCAATCTCAAAATAATTTGATTCTCAAATCAGCGGGGGGCAGGTAGAGTTTCTAGGGGTGGGTTCAAAGTTTGCTCCTTTTTGGGATTGACTAAAAGTCAGTACAGGCAGGCTTTACTCTGCTCTGAATGTTTGGGCAGAGTCTCTTATCTGAAAATGAGTAAATCATCTTTTTACCATTCATAATATAGTCAATTATAATACACCTGTATAATGCCTTCTACTTTCACCATTATTTAACCACCACCAGCTGAGAACTCACAATCTTTTGTACAATGATGACCAACAAATACATCATATTTGCAAAATGATCATATAAAACTGTTAATAATTTAGGATCCCCTTCTCTTTCAGTCTGGGCATGACACACATTCTTATCCAATCACCAGAAGCAACACTGTGAATCCTCCAACAGAAGATCAATTAATTTATCAATCACACATGAGAGTCACAACAACATTTTAACAAACAGTTCATTTGATTGATTTATTGGCTCATAGTGAGGAAAGTGCATAACGTGTCGTGCAGATAGCACTGAAACCACACTGCAGCTGCATGTGGAAATGCAGAAGCCTTTTTCTGTTGAGGTGCATAGTGTGTGTGTGTCATTTTTCAAGATTAATGGGGTTCAGACAGAGTTCTTCCAAGAGGGTAAACAGAATTTCACTGGTGAAATTCAAGACCCAAAGACTCATGGGAACAGTTGTAATGAAACTCTAGAAGGGCCTGGATTATACTCGAGCTGTCATTGGAGCAAAATGTTACACTTTTGCCTACCGACCGCTGATTTTTAGTTTCTGATTTTAGTAATGGAGTTTGTTAAAACACAGGTTCAGGAGAAGTTTTTCCAGACACCCCCTCACTCAAATACCTCTCCGTCCAATCTGGTTTTCCCCGCATGTATTAAATTCCCACGTACCTTATCTCCCATCACACACCCTGGTTCCAGCGACCCTCCTCCCCCCATCTCCACCTTCATGTCTATTTCCTTTCTTCTGTTTTTCTCTTTCACTTCTAGTGGCATGACGCTGCCCCCTTAGACACCAAGCCCAATCACAATAAACTGTTAAGTGCATTCATGTTGTCTGAAAATTCATTCTACTGAAATAATTTTACATAAAAATTCTTCATTAACAGCTTTTCTGTAAATATACACATTTAATCAATTGAGTGTAAATATAAAGTTTGAGTGTGAAACTAACTACTCTCTTTTTTCCAATATGTTGAAATTGAAGGCCACAACCAACTTCGCTCAAAATAACAGCTCTGACGCAGTACATCCTCTCCAAATTCAGAGTAAAGTTTGGGGATCTCAGAGAATGGTCACTTGACTTAAAATAGTGTCTCTTCAGTTTCAAAAGATTCACCATTTGATTATCACGGCCACACAATCAGTAAAAACCTTATATCTTCGTGGAGTGGTCTGCAACTCCCAGAAAAAGGATTTATTATTTTTAAATGAGTTGTAATCGGTAGTATATCCCTCTGTTGGGACCGTTCAGCTCATTAACATGATAACACCCGTCTCACCAATTTACTCATCAGTGAAAGGCTGCCAGTTCCACCAGCAATCCATTTCAAATCACTATATATGTATTTGATATTTACAAACTGTTCTTTCCATGGAAAAGCCCAAGTTCTTTGGGGTATTCCCTGAAAGTGAGGAGCTGACAGTTGAAGTGCAAACGTGTTGCCAACCAATGGCCATCCTCTTCCTCATATTAACTTCCTTCCTGTGTCTGTACACTCAATGGCAGCAAACAGACTTTTTCCACTGCATGTAATCCACAGTTTCATTACACAATAATGAAATTCTGGACTTTAAATTTTTGTCCATCCATTTATTGTTGTATAGTCATGGAGGTGTGAATAAGAAGTGGTCATTAAAAAGAAAGCATGGAAAAATATGACCAGCTGCAGCCTTCCTGTCTTTTTGTTTTCATCAATCATAATTACAGAGCACATCTAATTTTCTTAGAGCAAAGAGTTGAGGCTTTATAGACATAAAGGAGCAATCAAACATGTGTTACCCTTTGTGCTAAAGTATCATTTATACATTACTGTACATTGATGCTTTACATTAAATTCACTAATTAAGGGCTTTGAACATGGCTACAATCTTTCTCTGGACGTACACATGAAATGGTCACTTCTCACATAGCTCATGCTATCTCCTGTCTCTGTGAATGCACACAGAAGGACAGAGGAAGAATTCCATCTTTTATTACATATTGCTTCCAACTTTTTTTTGTATCTGTAAACACAATCATACCACTTAGAAATCCACTACTATTGCTTTCCTGTTAGCTGGGATTTGTGATGGTGGTCTAGTTCCCACCATCACGGATTTATGGGTTTAGATTATTCTGGCCATCTGCAGTAAGTAAACAGCAGTTTGGAGTAAGCAAAGAGCAGTTTCAAAGAAAAGATGGTGTGGCGTAAAGCTTCAGGCAGAGCTGAGTTCTGTCCTCTTACGATCAAGCAGGTTTTTAAGCCTTGGACTGTTTCAGTCTTTTCTAATCGTGTCACATTTGAACACACAAGCTGTTGAAGTGGCCCTGAGTCAGCTTGCCCAATATTTTAGCACATAGTCAAAAGTTAAATATAATGGCTGCACTTTCAGTCATTTCACAATGTAGCATGCAGTTTATGAGGATGTTAAGTGAGGTCTGCCAGACAGTTACTAAATTTATAAAAATATATATTAAATTATTCATATTGGATCTAGTTAAGATATATTGCCATTTTCAAACATGCAATTTTGTTTATGTGTTGATTATATTACTAAGCTGTCACAGAGTTTCAATGAAATAACCAGAAAAAAAGCAGATTTTGGCAACTTCCACTGATACATTAATACACATTAGTCAGGTACCATTCAATACCTATGTTTGGACAATCAGCAGTCATGCCTGGTGAAATATCCCAAATGTAGCAAGTATATGTGATGGTGGGGTATCACGATTAGTGTGTGATGACTAACTATCACACAATGAACTAATGTGACACCTACATCCTACAGGAAACGTCATTACACAGTTTTATTTGTTCAGACATGTTAGTGCAGAAAAATAGTTATCAAGACACACAGAGAATCGGACTTACTGGTGCTGTTTATTTGGGGAAATTTACTGAAAGCACTCATTCCAATTTACTGAAAGCACTCATTCAAATTTACTGAAAGCACTCATTGCAACCAGGAACAGTACCCTGGCAAATATTACAGTGCATTTTTTCAGTCATCATTACACAATTGCGTTCTGAAATGTCGTTTTTATCAGAACTAACAAATATTAAGGGTTATACTGTATACTTTTTGTGGTTTTCTTAGGTTTTGTTTTTGAAAAGCCTCTGATGTCAGCTACATCCCACAGCTGTGACTTCATTCTTTTGTTGAAAATAAAACGACCCATATTACACATTACAATTTGTTAAATGAGGGCGTTGTCAGGAAATGTTTCGCTCTGCATGTAAGCCTTATTGTGATAAATTCAGCACATACAAACCATGCAGATGATTCTGTTTCTCAGAAAAATAATTTGCTAAAATAAATTCAACATCCCCTCCCAGCAGTGTCACTTCATAAAAACTCCTGCCGCACCTCCAGATTCACATTTAAATCTTGTAAGATAGGCCATGTCTATCAACCCACCACAGAATAAACTTGGTACAAGCTATTTGTCGTGTGGTTAAGGGGTTGAGGGTTGTTACCACAATGCATTACTCCAGTGGTGAGGTATTCACCTGGCTAAGGTTCAAGTCTGACTGAGCCAAATAGTTTATTTACACAAATAACATAATCATGAATCCAGCTGTGCCTGAGAGCTCCTGGAGGGTCCTTACTCTCTTGAAGTCTCATCCTGCCTCATTACACTGTAAATCAGACAGTGAGTATGTCAAACAGAGCCCCCCTTATGGTTGCTTGTTTTTCATGGTGTTTGTGATGTCTACCAGCCTGTTTGTGTTCTATGGCAGCAGTGTGTCCTTAGTTGCTCTGAAAATATGTGTAAATATAAAAACTTAATGGAAGTCTGAGAAAGACCGTGTGACCACATTGATGTATATGTTCAATAAAGAAATGTAACTATGCTAAACACACCACTGAATTTGTCATTTAAGTTACCAAAAAAAAACACTCTGTAAAAATGTATCCACAACAGGGATGCAAAGTGGTGAATGAACTCATTTAGTGTTGTGATAAACCCTCAGTTCTGGTGTCTATTGTCAATTTTCCCAGTGCCACCTGAGACCCACCAGCCCTTCACTACAGCACATACCTGATCACACCACCATCCTGTGATAACACTCTGTTAGCATCACACCTCTGGACCTCCTCTGGTGGATCAGGTTCTTTCAGTCTGTCTGCACCAGCTACACATGAAGGCTATACTTCAGACAGGTTTCACAGATGAAGCTACAGAAACAAAGTGGGTCAAAAATAACATTTGGTCATTTCAAATGGGAATAGAATGATATACTTGGAAAAGAGATGGGTAAAAAAAACCTATTGCTCTGCATAAACATCAAAGTGGCATGGCCACCTTGCAGTACTCTGGAGCTTCTGTCCACATTTTTCGTCTGTTTTGCAATTAAATATCTGAGCTTAGCAGCCTGATAGGTACAATACTGTGAGAACTATCCGGTAAGTAAAATGCAAAGACTTCAATATTCAGTTAGCAACACACCCATATTAGTGACCAACTATGCATTGGAAAATTTGGCAAAATAATAATCCCAAAGGATTACGGAATGAGTGCATGGCCTTGGGAAAGCAAAGGGAAACTCCACTTCAGGGTGGAAATTCAGTACGATTCTCATAAACATGAATTTCAGTCACAGCTGTAATTGTTTTGTTTTGTTATTTTTTTATGAGTAAGGGGTCAAATGGATGAGACATACTTGCTGCTTCTCCAAAGTAAAGACTGTAAAGGCCTGAATAAACTTCCAACATCCACATATTTGAATTTAAATGAAACACATTTGATTGAAACACATGAATTTGTTAAAATTTTTATGAGACAACTGGTTTACTACTACTTGCTAGCAAACAACTTATCTCAGAGCCACACGTATGGAATTCTACACCAAGCTAGCTCAAACCTCTAAAAGACCTTAACTAACCTTTCAACAAGAAGGTTGAAGTTCCTGTTTAGCATGTTTTTGGGGCATGTTATTGTGCAAAAGTACATACTCCTCAGACCTTATCAACTGAGTAGCTGTGATGAACAAACATGTAAGAAACAGCAACTGTTAGAGACCCTTCACCCGCCCAGACCATGGTGAAAATGACATGGTGAATTCTCATCAGGTGAATACTGTTCTGTTGATAAAACATGTGTTTTTGTCCAAACTAAAAGTTATTCTTTAGTTTGGATAACCCAATGAAGATGCAAGAAAGTAATAAGAAAGGAGACATTTATGAAAATGGTCACATTAAAAGCACAGACTGCTGCAGCTGCAGCTGAATAGTGGCCTTTGTCTGTTGCTGCAACATGGATTAAACCTGCACTCACCTCTGTGTTACCCTGGCAACGGACCCCTGCTCAGACAAATAAAGGGAAGTAGGGCAGAGCCATGGGTGAGTTTAGTTCCGACTGAATACTCCCAAATACATGCTAATGTGTTTTATCATGTGCTGATATGAGATATCAGCAAAGAATAAGGAAATATTCTTTGTCATACTTAAACTGAATACATACATTCACTTTTCAGAATTTTTGTCAAGTTAGTCCTTCTGCCTCTCCATCTCAGCTGGCAGGGTATAGATGTGCTTATGTGCTGTGTGTATATGCACATCAATAATAATAATGATAATACTAATAATAATATTCATCTGATTTTCTGAGCTGTTTTCTCATTGGAGAAAACCAGCCGTATGGAGTGCTGGCCATTCAGAAGCTAAGAACATCTGGGAAAGGATCTCTGAGCAGGGAATTCAAACCCCTCATGGAGCCACTATTTCCCATAAAAATGTCAAAAAGTACAGAATAATACTTTCAATCACTCTCCATGCTCACCAAAACAACCGTGCTCAGTTCAATAGTGTTTAACTTTTAAAACCAAAAGTCATGTTGGTGAAGACTGCATTTGTAAAACAGGCATTGATCCGATAATTTAAGGCATATTGCTTGCACATTGCAGTAGGTCCCTAACACTCAAAGGACAAGAGGGAAGCATATGGACCAGACAAACACATCCATGAAGTGAGGGGAAATTACACAAAACATGTAGACAGACTTCTTCTGGTGGAAAGGAGAGGTGTTATTCTCTCTATCAATGAGAGAGAATACTTGGTAATCTGCTTCCCCTGTCCATTCTTCTTCCTGGCGTTTCTTTCTGGTAGCGTGCACTCAGTATTCCCTGCACAGCTTCTTATTACGCTGAACAAGACTGAGCTTTGTTTCCTGCCGTCATGCTGAAGTACCCATTCCTGGAAAAGCTCCACGGTTCCTTGCTCAACCATTGATAGCAAGCCTGAGCAACAGACCTCAGAAAGCAACAGAGTTACATCAAATCATAACAAGACAGAAGGAAATACTCTAAAGAAATGTCCCACAAAAAATCTTAATTATACCCAGGTTGATCCTTTTCCCCTCACTCTGTTACTAAATAAATAATAGAAATAAACGTGGCTATATTTCAGTATTTTCTGGAACACTGATGTTTTTCTGAATGGACACATCACATTTCATAGGTTTATAACCAGATAAAACCAGCATTACAAACGATTTTCAAATGTCTTTTGTTTGTCATGTATTCTTATCATATATATGCTCCATTACCCTTAGGTTTCAATCCTCTATGACAAATCATGATTTTATCCTACAGCCAAGTCAAGCAGTGAATGTTCTCTGTGAGGTACTGTGTATTAGAACAGCAGAAGAAACTATCATATCTATTATCTAACCACAAAATTCAAGAAGTAATTAGCAGCTCTGATAAAATAATAATCCAGAAGTACAGATGTAAATTATTGCACCTGCATTCGTTTCAGGAGGTGCTGCAGGATAAAAGAATCAGAAATATAATTTGCCTAAACTTGGGTTCTCATGTCATGGCAATTCAATACATACATACACACACACACATTTTGTCAATGTGATTTTTTCCTGAAATTGGCACAGCACTCTTCAGCCCACCCTTTGCTCTCAGACACTCTTATCTGTCAGAACAGGGCAGTTGAGGCAAAAGGAATATTAATTCACTGTTCTTCCATGGCCAGGCATCTGGGGTAAGCTCTCATACAAATCCATCAAATATGGATCCGGCTCCTCCGGAATGCAACTTCACAAATAAAAAAAACTTCACAAACTAAAAAACCAGGGAACTGTGACAAGCCATTTAATTGCCATCAGGCAATTTTCATTATGAATCATATTTCATAATTTCATAAAGAATCAATAATGAATTTCAATTTTGGATTGATGGCTATTTTAGACACAGGTGTGATAAAACTGTCAAGGTCTAAATCCTTGGTTGAAAAAAAAAAACCCACCGCCACCCCTTGCACATTCAGTGGACTATTTTCCCCAAAGGTTATTTCACTAGGACAGGCCATGCTATGGGTGGCAGGGCTCACTGAGAGCCCTACCAAGTTTGAAAAGAAACATATGTTGGTGAGACATCTGTTAATATGTAAAATATTTTGGTTTACAGCAATGCAATTTGCAGCATTGCGGTTTTGGATAAATAAATACAATATTCTTCAGCTGTTTAGTTATAATGACATAGAGACCTGGAACATTCATTGATGTGCATATTTAATCAAACAGCTAATAAAACTGAATATGTGGAATGAAATATGTAGGATACAGTTACCAAATGAAACACATGAAAATGCTATACGATAGTAAAATACTTTTTACAATACATTAAAATACTGGTCTGTTAAATTGTAAACTAAAAATATATAAATACTTGCTTCCATCAAAGGGAAGAAACTGGTGGAATACGAAGAACTGATTATCTTAATCTGCCCAAATTTCTCAACAAGCCAATAACAGGAAGTGACAAAGCAGTCAGCTGATTAAAGGCGATTCCATCTGTAATGCTCTTTTCACATACTCAGCTTCCTATAAATGAATAAGGTTTTCTTGTTTCACACAAATAAGAATTCAAATCTAGAATACACTACCAGTTAGACAGGTAATGCTTAACTTTTTGCAAATTAAGCCCTTTTATGGGACATGAAAGTATATTTAAAGCTGGTGCCTCCACAAAATTATGGTTTGTGAAGTTGTTTACTTAGTGATTAAGATTCCCTCATGCTCAGGATTATGTCTAAAAATTCTTGGAGAATTTTTGCAGGAGCTTTAGTGATGAAGACTGAAGTGCCAGCTGATCTTTCATTTAGGAACAGCGATTCTGGTGACTTCAGCATGGAACTCTGGGGGGAAAAAATGGATACAAACATCAACAATATGTATGCGGTTCCCTCCTGCTTAAACAGTCAGGAGTGCATGTGCTGTATGTTTTTTCAAATACCAAACAAATTCATTTAAATTCAAGAGAGGGCAACCATGGTCAGAGACACATACTCCTGGATTGTGATGTCTGTGGAAAAGCAAATAAAGGTCCCTCATAAAATGACCTTTTAAAACATTTCCAGAACATCTGGTCCATTTAAATTCAAAGCATCTCATGTGCAGCTCAGCAGATGTTATTGTGAAGACTGGAGACAGTAATATTTCTCTCCAGGAAAAGGATATTGTATGTGTTCTTGAGGTTGCAAACCCTTGGTAGCCGACAGTCTCTTCCCTCTCCAATGTCATATTATCTGGACCGGCTAAACATAAAAGAAAAGCTGGGCTCCATGCTGTTATTTCCTCCATTTCATTGGCATTTTAAAAGATCTGACAATCACACACACACCCCCATTATTCCTGCCAAGCTTAAATTGTGCACAGAAGTGACCAAGCACAGGTATTGATGACCCAGCAATGGCAAGTTGAAGTAGTAATTGCAGCTGCTAGGTAGGAAGTGGCACCCTGTTGTGGGCTCCTTTAGCTCCTGCATTCAGCATTTAGCCCATGTCAGTCAGGATAAGAAAACAGCACTGTTGATGTCTTCAGAGTCTATAAGGCTCAAGGGTAGGGGATAAGCTCACAGGATGGAATCGGTCATTCACCAGGCATGTTGACTCCAGAATACACAGATAGCTCCTACCCTGTTTGAGCAGCAGGCTGTAATGTCCCAGGTGAGCTCAAACATGAAATGACCGTCTTCCATCTCAATGGTTGCTGCAAATATTTCATGTCATTCAGTGAATCATCCACGTCTTGTCTTTTAGCAAAACTGTGGAGTTGCTGATGGGGACTGTTGCAAGTTGATACTATTAGGATTTGTAATAGCTTTCCACACATGCCAATATACAGTTGTAAAAATTAATAATTCCTAATAATGACAATAATCACATTTATTTGTTATGGCTGAGCCTTCAGTCTACAGACCTAAATCTGAGCTCTATCATGGTTTATATAACTGAAAGCTCAGCTATAATATATTATTTTTACTTTCTTTGACTGCATTTAAGTGTTACGTGAATCTTTTTCTTACTTTCAAATTTTCTCAATGTCTGACAATTGATGTTACTGAAATTATGAGCATTTTGACCATAGAAAGTCAGAAGTAATTTCCTCTTCCTCCTTAACTTCCCCCACTTGCCATGACGTACACTCTTGCACATAGTAAAGATATGCCATATCCTGTTCATAAAGTTTCCAAGCAATTAGTTTTCCCAAATGTTCCATGAAGTCCTACATAACCATGCTCTCCAACAGATGAATGAACAGAGAATAAAGAATAAAAATCATGCCCCGGAAAGTAAAAAAAAAAAAACTACCTTGCAAATATGGGCCAGGCCACATTTTTATTGGCTTCGCTTTATTTCCCAACGAATGCAGCAGTAACTAGCTCAATCAGTGATGTATCAAGTAACAATTTACGTACATTGATTTCTTGCCCATAAACCGCATAATTGTTCAAATAAAAGTGCTCAAGATTGAACCCCTCGCTTCATAAAAGGTTCCTCAGAACCCCATGTAATGGCTTGAAGCTGAGCCCTCTTAGAAGAGTTCCTCAAAAGTGGCAATAATTTTGAACCTCTTTAAATTTTTATCAGGGCATCTTTGTGTTCATCAGTGTAGTCATCATGGATGAGTGTCCTCTTCACGATCAGTATTCCCCTGAAAATGCAAAACTGTGGAACTCCTGAACTAGCATTCTGCCATGTTAGTCATAGCTTAGCAGGAATAAAAGTTAGCTTTTGTGAAGTCTGACACACTTTTATGACCTCAGACTATCTGGTAGAGCCATTGACATTTCTAATAAAGCTACGGGTTTATGGAAAGAACCCGTTCTCTTCTGGCAGACTGTGCGAGCAGTAGACGAAATGTAATCAAGGTGACCACACAGTGGAACAGCGCAGAATTTCAGGATGAAAACCATGACATCATTTTTTTGCTCTAGCGCCTGCATACCCCTTTTGGAAAGTTAAGAATTGGTAAGAGCCTAACAATGTGCAATACGACATACATTCTCAATTGAAGCGCACCAATTTGTAACAACACATACTGCATTAGCACACATGCTGTGAGTGTCTGCGTTAAGTTAGTTATAAGAGTTTCGTATGTGCACGAATTTAATGAACGGATGCACATGTTGATCATTTCATAGTAGTACGGGCATTACTTTTTAAAAGCGGATCCCTGTTAGATTAATTGTGAGGAAAATGTTTCAAAATGTATATGTACGCAACTCGCGAATCACCCAAAGCGCAGCTGTATCCATTGGAAAGGGAAGCCAGTTGAATGAGAGTTTTGATTTCTTCATAATGTTACGTATGTCATGTTATTTTGCCGCATGGTTCATAGTAGAACACCTTTTGTTCCGTGTAAATCAAATCATTTCCCTTTCCTATACGTTTAATAAGTACTTTTACATGCGAAGCCACACAGTTTTGCTGCATTGCCCGACTCCCCATTAACACATGCTGTAAAGGGGAATTGTTGGCTGGTTTGGAAGATGGGGTAAAATTCCACGTGCCAGTGAGCCAGCTCCATTGGTATTCATCGGTTTTTAAATCTCAGGAAAAGACAAGTCACTTTTTCTCTGTTCAAAATGAGCGCACCACAGATGTATGTGGGATTGAGGTTTCAAATCATGTTGCCATGGTTTTTAAAAACACACAGTAGCTACTCCCGTTGATCTAGTATCATAAAAAATAAACATCCAAATTTTGATACGCTTCTAACGTAAACTTTCAATACATTAACGTAATAGATTACAGTATAATATCACAATATAAAACAGCCTACTGATCTTCACAAAATACAGAATTAGCCGATTCTAAAGAAACCTACATTCTGAACATTTTCCACTTCACTGACAGGTATCACATTTCTATTGAAAATATTTCATCTTTTATTATTTCTTTTCTTTAGCATATAACGGTAATTATGGAAGTGTTGTCTATTTGTCCTCAATGAGGACACCGAAAAGAGAAATTCTTTGCGGAATCATCTCTATAAACCTTCTACCACAAAATCTACAACATCAATCGAACAAAGAAAACATGTAATTTATTCATTTGGGGGGGTGACCTGATGATTTAATTATATTTTTAACATGCATTTGATTATGTATTTGCAGTGCCTCCAGGATACTTTAGAATTACATCTCAAACACTTCAATTGGGTGCATTAAATTACTGTTTCCGGACAAAGAAACATAAATACGTTTTTTTTCCTTGCTGCCATCAATGATATCTAATTTATTTCAGTCCAGTTTTTTTCCATCTGCCCCCTACATAGTGGTGAGCTGGGAGAAAGAGGGAAAGACTAGTGTTATAGTTAATATTTAGTGTCATTTGGCGACCCAGATATAAGTTGCATGTCTTGCCTGTCATTTTCGTGACGACTGAACTCGCCAAACTGTGTGGGTGAAGATTTAAATCTGTGATTTTCATCCGGCCCGCGAGCATTTCACATGCCCCAGTAGTTGAGCAGCCTCTTTATCTACTACTCTCAATCATAATGCACACATTTCATTTTATGAACCTGATGGTAAATTGTAATCCACAAGTCCACATTTACTACAGTTTATGGCCTACTAATGAAAATATCAGCATTATAAAATAATATATATATATATTACGTTCTATTAAACTATATTATATTATATTATAGGCGTATGATATAATATTACATGCTTCGTGCCCAACTGGCCCGCCACTCTATTCACAAATGTAAAGGTGGTCCGCCGACAATAGTAACATAAAATCCCTGATATGAATGAACACTAAATTGATTGAATCTCGGCCATTGCTATCATCTGAAGACCGGAATCATATCACTCCGAATCAGGCAGCATGCGCATCAACAGTCTACGTGCTGCAACCGCATGTGGTGTATAGGTGTACAAATCTGGTGTACACATTATCTCCTACCCTTCTGATTACAATATGTTACCGGCTGCGTGCTGGTATACACTGACCTTTGTCATAAGACCCTTCATGTGCCGGTAATGATCATTGCATATTTTCGCGTAATTTTCTCGTTATACTTATTACTTGTATCATTAAGTAACCATGCTTCACGGAATTATGCCTGCAATATTCATGTAAAGACTGATGGCGTTGGGTTTGGCAAGTTCAGCAGAAATAGAAAGAGATCACAGCCTTTAATAAAGTAAATAAAATAAAAAGAATGATTAATTTTCTCTCCACTCGCAAAGGATGAAACAGACTCTACTGTTCTTCTCGTGTGCTTCTCGTGTCCTAATTTGAGTATTTGACCACATTACTATGGCATTCTTTTCATGATTCCACATGAATTGTCTCCCCCGAAGGTTGGAGGTCTGCATCTTTACCATACTGCCGGATGACCATATTTGGCTACATTGTATGAGCCACGAAATTGCACAGTAAGTGCTTAGCCAGTGAACGAATCCTCGAAAAGAAAAAGGGGCTGGGAAAATGAATCTGTGACTCATGTGCGGCTACAGTATAAATGCGAGCTCCTAGCGATACTTCATTAATAAAAACTTACAGAGTCTAAGTCGCTATAGTGAATCAATAGGGTCGGATATTTTCAAAGAAATACTGCCAAACAAGTTTTAAAAACTCTGACCTCGCACGAAGCAGCTATTTCCGCGTGGTTTTCTCTGAGCTAGTTTAAACCTTCGGTTTCTTTTGGGGCAATCTGCTTTGCTTTTGGAATATATCGAATACAATGGACGTGAGGACGTGTGCTGCTTTTGGATTCATATTATTTGCATCATATATCGTTGGAGGAGCTATGGGTAAGTAACACGGCACTTGAAAGTGTTTTTCTTGACTTTAAAATGCCATAGCCACTGACATTCTCTCTACCACTTTCCATCTTATTTGGTCTTTAGTAACTTACACTGCACTGCAGAGTCAACACTGTACCATTAGGGCGTATTCACTGTTGACAATTGTCCACTACCACATACTCTTGGTAATAAGTGTTATTGAATGCATTTTAAAAGTTTGCGCTATATGAAATTAAATTTCACATGGTTTTTTTCATGGCTACAGGTAACACCAATTTGCACAGGGCACGAGACGTCACCTGGTCTTCTCATAACTTCAAGACATTATTAACTTGGGGACCGAAGCCCACCGATTACTCCTACACCGTTGAATTTTATGGGTAAGTACTTTTTTGGGAATAGACTGAATCGCCTTCGACTGTGTGTAAATGCGCTCTTTACTGGCGAGGAAGGAACATTCTGAACGAACCTAAATATGCATCAGTTTTTAATTATCAATTTAAATATCAATTAGATATATCATCTAGGCGCAGATCTACTTAATCAAGAACCAAGAGGAGCTGCTACAGTCCATGACAGTCAGGATATTTGCGCATGAACAACGATATGCAGAAAACCAATAATACAGGTCCTACTTGTATCTGAAGATCTCCCGTATGACATCAGTCGCGTTGCCAGCGCCCCAAGACAAGTTCCCGGCCATTTTCCCATATTACCAGAGGGAGGGAACAGTTCATTATCCGTGGGAAGCTTACCCCAGTCATGTATGGAAAGTATGCCAGTGTTCCTGAAGCTAACTGTGGGAGATACTCAGCAAGCAGCTATATAAATGAGAGGAAAGAAAATTGTAACGTTTTCTTGAATAATGAATGGAAACTACAGTTTATTTAGTTATAGTTATTCAAATTCTGCTGACTACCAGGGAATAACACAGCGCATTTCTGACATTGACACTCCCTCCACACGAACACACAAAGGCATGAAATGAATTTAGTGATGTGAAAGACTGGAAATACTAAAGTTGTATTATCATGTATTATTAGGGGAAGTTTTCATTTTGTGCAAAAAAGGAAGTTGACAGATTGATTTGAAAGACATGAAAGGAATATGTAAGATCCTCATATATACTTAGTGTTAGGTCTTACGTTGTACATATGTGTGCTGAGTCCATGGTGAACATGGAGCATAAACAAGATCAGTGTCCAGGCCAGGGCTCTAATCTGGGTAATTTTATAAATGAAAGTGAAGCCCTCGCTTTACATCATGCGACTGGTTAAAATCAACTGAAAGTAAAGTAACAGCCAGTCATCTCTCAACATTTCAGAGTGGGCAAAGACAGGGAGAGGACCCGGCACTGCATCAGGAGCAAAGAAACCGAGTGTGACCTGACTGGGTCGCTGCTGAACTTAAAGGACACATACTATGCTGATGTCCTGTCGGAGCCTGAGATGGGTGCCTCTGACCTGGTGGAGTTCCCCCACAGCACATCTCAGAAGTTCTGCCCATATACTGACAGTAGGTGTCTGTTCCCAGTGTCCTCTTGGACTGCTTTGCATTTGAAACACTGCTTGCTGACCAAGCTGTGGCTTTCAACCTGCATGCTAATTGTTTTCCCATTTTTCACTTTGTTTTAGCCTTGATTGGGAGACCTGATTTCAAGTACGAAGTGGACAAAGCCAGAAACAAGATCACCCTCTTCATTCAGGACCAACTGTCAGCCATTAGTAAAGATGACAAGATGCTGAACATGCGAGACATCTTCAAGGATGACCTCAAGTACAAAGTCACCTACTAAAGGCTCGGAGCACCGGGAAGGTGGGTTCAAATGGAGATTGTCAGTGCTGTTGCTTTTTCTCTCATGTAATTGTAACATTGAAATGAATCCTGATGACGGTACTGCTAATGTGTGATTGTATGTGAATAGCTGTGTTTATTTAAGAGACGGGGAGCATGAGCATATAACAAAATGTATTGAGCGTTTGTAAATACTAAAGATGATATGAGACACTAAAGCTGCTGTAATCTACAGAAAACGAAAACAACGGCCACCAATGAGATTGAGTTCGATGCGGAGGATGGGGACAGCTACTGCTTCACGGTGCAGGCCTACATCCCTTCCCGCAGCAGGCACCTGCAGCTGGGGGAGATGAGCCCCCACAGTGCTCACCCAGCCAGAGGCCCAAGACCATTTTAGACGGTATGTGTAGGCAGCCAGATCTATGCCCAGACCATGTTGAGCCACAGTGCCCTTTCTCCTTAATTTTGAAAAGGGACTCTGAGGAAGAGTTCAGCATGAGTCAGTGACTTGGTTTTCATTGCATGCCCGCCATGCAGATCATTATATAAGAAACAGAAAAAAACACACATTGATTGCTCAATGTTGGTGACAAAAGTCTTCGAGAGGAGCCTGTGGTTTGGCATAAAGTGCCAAACCAGTTTGTTCTCTCACGAGAAAAAAGGCAAATGACAGAAAGACAGATGATAGCTGTCAGCAAAACCATGAATATCAGCAAAATGAGGGTAGGAAATTATACCAAAATTTATAGTTTCAGATCCCAAGCAGATGTCAGAGATCTCCTTTGCTTTTTACACATTCAGCTTGTTACTTAACTCAAATGGGTCCAGCTGCACAAGTGGACAAGATGTGAAATATTTGCTGTGTTGGATAAGGTTGTCTGCTAAACAAATAAACTATGCAATACGAACAGCACAGAGAAGAACACAGGGCTGAGTCAGAACACCATAAGGCTCTTATTAAGCTCACTGCTGCACCATTCCCACAGTTTCCATGGGCCAACTTAGTGACCATACAGCTGTGTGTCAGCAGCAACACGCCTTCTAGGCATCGTTGGGTAATAAAATGGTTTTCCTTTGTCTTTCGCCTTTGCAGAATTCGGGCTGGGCGTGATTGCGGGAGGCTTATTGATGCTCGTGGCTGTGGCCATCTCAGTCATCAGCCTGATCGTGGTGTGCTGCAGACGGAGGAGGGCGTCGGCCGGATCGGGGAAAGATGCTGAGCCCCTGAACCTGGCATAGAGGTGCAGGGTTGGAGCCGAGGAGAGAAACCCCAGGAAACAGCAGGACAGGAACCTGGTGGAGTCCTGCTTTATGCTCAATAAACACTGGAATCCCTCCATTCAGTTTTCCGTGAAACTTGAACGTGTACGATTACAGTGCACACACGTGTACTCTGCCAGCTCTTGTGCTCCTTTTTTTTTACACTCTTAAAACTGAGTCTTGATTGGTACTTTTAACAGAGGTTTAAATGAAACTACTGGAATTGTATTTTCTACACTACGTTTGTGCAAAATTGTGCCATTATTATTCTAATGATTTTATCACTATTATTTTAAAGCTGCAAAATAACTTGTTAATCATGTGAGAGCCCAAGCCACAATCAGAGAGGGAAAGTCACAGCTATAATAACATTTGTTCTGTTCTTTGTTATAAATGTCTTCCAAGGATCATTAATATATTACTCGTTATGAGAAGGTTGTATTTGTATATTAGATTTATTTTTATAGATATTTATTTATGGAATCTTCCAGACAGTTGTTTGATACATACAAGATGTTTATCTTTTCATATGTGGTCCTGAGTGTTGTTATGGGAAAAGATATTAAATGTGTATTTGATTATGTGTTTTTTTTTGGAACAATGTTTTGTGTTTATGTGGTGTTCTGGGATGAGACCAAGAAAGGATATTGAAAGGGACAGTGAAAGTGTGTGTGGAGCATCCACAGACCAGCTAATCTGGGCTGACTTCAGACACTCAAAGAAATCAGTGGGGTATTTCATTAGGGAGCATTAATGAGTTAGCGGGCTAACTTTTGTAAATATCATGAATATATTTATAAAACATTTTATTTTTTTGAAAGAACCCTCATGAAATACCCCTGCCCCAGAATACTAACTTTTTCCAAGGACCACAAATGAATAACTTTTGTGTGTTCTGTTCATTTTTGTTATATATTTGAGAAAATGTTTAATGTATTTTTGCAAATAAAATGCAATCAATAAATTTTTACTGTGTCTTTTCTATCTGGATAAAAGAACTCATCAAATAAAGTTTGTTGGATGTACATGACTTTTGTAAAGCAAGTACAATCATGTGTACATTTGCTACTTCCTCTCTAAGGAGAAGATTAAGGAGACATCACATTTTTTTTTGCAGGATTCATTCTTCAATAGCCTCTCTTAGCCCCAATGTTCAGTTGTCCTTTGCATAAAAACACATTTTAAGTGTTTCCCACTTTTGCCCTCTGGTGGTATGAATTTTATTTTGATTAAAAAAATGTAAGTACTTATTAAGTTTCAGAATGGAATCAAATAATCGGATATATGCAGAGGGAGTACTTCTTGAGCAGTCGACCAGATATGAATAATTACAGGGCACACAGTGCTGAAAATGTCATCTCCCCCAATCCTCCCCACATTCCTGAGATAAAGTAATGTTTTTACGCACTGCCCAACTGTTGCCTTTTCCTTGGTTAAGGAGTGTGCAATCGTGTGCTGTAATTGAGTGGGTCTGCCAGCTCTTTCACTTCACTTTTTCACAAATGAGAGGTCAAGGTTTATAGTTATGAGGGCAGTTTTCAAACTTCCGTTTAGGAAAATATGTTTTTAAAAGATTTTTAGCAGGAATATTCAACAAATGACTATTTTTTTTTCTGGAAACCAATATAGTTAATGTAAATAAAAACAATGTAAAGAGGATATGCATATGATTAAAAGTTCTCTCCCACACTGACCGGTGTTGTTTGCATTATGACCCTAAGCGTCCATTTTCTGAAGTTCATCAGGGCCAGTTACACCCACACTATTACACAGGCAGGCAGAAGATTAGGATTACTTTACCATGCAGGTCTCTGATTAATTGATTTAGCTACACTACTCACACTGAATAGATTATTGTATTTTCTATCCAGTATAGACCTGATTTCAAAGGGGTGTGATCGGCGGACAGGTCTTTGATGACAGCATGTCTGGCCATTGGCAGGAAGGCACAGTATGAGAACAACAGCCTTTATTTAAGTCTGGAATTCCAATCTTATCATAATACGGCCTGGAAAAAGTAAAAATCTAAATTTCTAAGAAAATTCTAATTGTAGCTGTGCAGCCCCCCAGAGACTTGTTTTGTTATTTATTATTTACTTAGAGCTTAAGTTTTTTGTCTGACACAGCTTCAGTGTCTGTTCTAAGACTTTTTCAAACGAGTCCTTAAAATCAACATTACTCACAACACCACCCTTCAGTAAAAATACTGAATTAACGCCATGGCCACAAGGTGGCATGTGCCTGCTTTCAAACAAATCAAATCAACCAATGCCAAGGTAACAGTAGTTCAATGAGCTTTAGTGCACTTTAAAATACAGACATTTCATTAGGTTCACCTGGTTTACCCAAAGCTTTACTTGTATGCAAGTTACCCGCAACTGATACAACTGGTATGAATAAACAAATAATTATTCATACCAGATAACCACACATATTACATGACACACTTGCTACACTGCTACCTTGAATTCACACAAGTGTTCCAGCAACAATATAGATAAAAATGTGGAATAAAATATAAAAAGTTGTTGAAAACATGGGTGTTTATATAAAAAAAAGTCATCTTGCAAGCTGGCAAAAGGCATGTTTTCTTTCTCCCGTGGGAGTCAGAGTGGCAGGAAACAATTCAATGGCTGAAAGGCATTCTGCAGGAAGTAATTCAATGGATGAAAGGCTTTCTCTATTACACAAACAGAGATAAAGAAGACAGCGATCAGATCATTGAAAAAAACTACTTCTAGAATATGTCAATTATGTCATCCATGTTAGTAGAACTTAGTGCATGAAATAAGTTAGGAAACATGCTTGTTCATGAGGATTTGTGGCAGCTGTGGATCAAGGTAATGCAGAGCTCCACCCCCATCAATAACACAGGCACTCATAATGTTCAGCAGAAGGAAATAAAACGCACACATGGACAGCATAATGTCATTAAATGCGCCTCTAAAAACGGTACAAAAAAAGATTAATCTGGTGGAGGACATGTCTAATCGCAGTGAACTTTGAAACACATTCCTTTAGTGACACGTCAGCCCTCCTGCAGCAGAATCCATGCCTGGCTTGGCACCAGACATGTTAATTACATTGAACCCTGCCAGCACAACTCTTCAGGTCACTCCCTTCATCACCACCACAGCCACAAATGAGAACACCATCCAGCTGGAGATTTCCAATATATTATTTTTATTCTTAACAAAAAAGCTACATTCTGGGTTCAGTTTGAGCTTCTGCACTGGTATACATGGTACTAAAGGGAAAGACTTATTTTTTTATTCGTGTTCTTGGACTATAATCCTAGTCCTGGGCCCATACAATTTATATCTACTGAAAGATGTACATGAGAAAACTATTCAAAACATGTTTATCAAATTCAAAACATGTAATTTTACAATAATTTCTACAGTATATACATAAAATAATGTTGAATGGCATTTGTCTGGATGGGAGGGGGTTGTTTGTTCAGTCATATTAAAATATTTTTTCACATTAGGATCTTATAACATACCCAAGGGATGCTAGCAGCAAATCGGAAGATTATTTTACAGCTTCCAACAAATGCTTACTTAATTTTAGTTATGAAAACTTTATTAACAAAACTAATACAAACAAACAATTAAAACTATGAGATCAGAGGACTTAGATAGGAAGCATGCAGCAGCAGGATGCAGCTGGCTGTGCCCTGATGTTTTAACCAGCCATGTCTCCTCAAATGACCTCTGCTTTAGCTCCTCCCATGAACTCAGCAGATACACACACAGTCATTTCTGACTCTCAGAGCTATCACTCTCCCATACACAGCTCTCTTAGCACCACTGTGCTCCTGAGTAAAACTTAGTGTCCAAACCAGTGACTGTGTAGTCACTGGGTTGCAGGTTAGAGTATTGAGAGGAGTGCACATTTTTCATACACAGTGTTCTTTGTATAGATATGGATGGATCAGCAGTGACTTTCGGAGGCATAGTTGTCAAATCTACGTCTGGAAGAAAAATATGCCTTTCCTAGGTTTTAACAGGAATTCTCATTAGAATTTAGATTAAAATGCGATTGCTTTCTTGCAATTAGTAATATTTCCAGTTAATACTTGCAGATAACGGATTATTTATGGTCAGTACATTGTAATCACAGTTGAATATTTTTTAAGACAGTAAGAATGTACAGGAATATGGCTTCACATAAGCATACATTCATATTTCAAGATCTCGTAATCAGAACAGTTTTCAGGGAACGGAAACATTTTGTGCACGATTTGTTTACACCTGGTAAAAGTATAGGTCATTTTTCTTGATAGACCGTTTTAATCTACAGCAGGTGTAAATACCAAATTGCTTAAATCCTCTCAATATGGGCCATGCAAAGACCACAGGCTCCTACGATCCAAACTCCACAGTATCCTTTGTAATGGGTTTGAACTCGTAGTTACCCCTCCCATCCATATGCAGGTAGTACTGTAGAACAAAAAAAGAATGTTTCTCATGTCTATACTCTAACATATAGAACAAAATATGCCAACAGATAAAACTGAATATGGGAAGTTTTGAATTTTTCACTTTCCAAAATGTAACACTTCCTAGCTCAGTCTGTTACTTTATAATAATAAATAATAATATAAACAATTTTTTGCTTCATAATTAAATGGAACATAAGGCCCGCATGTCTTACCTCGTGGTGTTTCCATAGAGACTTCCTGTGAGAGACTGTGAACAAAGTGATGCCAACCTGCAGACAGAATATCAGCTCTGAGTTAGCCTCCAAAGTCATGTTGTTATCAACAGCACAGAACATTCACTAACATACATATTAATATTCATTAATGTTCATATGTAAAACAATACTGATACAACACAGCTAGACAAAATAATGACTAACATTTTAGTAACACACTTGTTTTAAATGGAATGATGAATTCACAATATTTTAAATCCAGTGTCTTTGTTTTTAACAGGACACTGAATGTTCAACAAATTGAAGGTCATCAGGGCAGCTAGCTGGGTCTATGGCCGGTGCAGTGAACCGATGATGATTACCTTCCTGCAGTGGCTGTAGATGAAGTCCTCCACGTCCACGCTCACTGCGCTGGTACACTCATCCAGGATGGCGAACTGGGGCTTGTGGTAGAACAGTCGTGCCATCTGCAACGCAGAGACCACAGGAGCTCAACACCATGTCTGCCTCTTTACCCATGATTCACGAGGGCAGTGGTGTAGTGTGACGACTAAGGAGCCAGTCTTCCGACTCCAAAGTAGTGAGTTTTATTCCCAGATTGAGCGCAAGTGAGAGAACACAACTGGCCAATGTACTTAAAATGGTTGTTTTTCTACAGGTCTCATAAGAATAGAAATCAGGCAGTAGTGAAAATGGTCTCAAATATAGGAAGCCGATAGAATTTCACCTCTTATGAATATTAGTAACGTTTCTGACTTCACTTTATAAAATTACGACTCCCGTGTATGGCTTTATAATACTGTGCAAGACTAACCACCCAAATTTTGAGCTGTGAATATTTTCTGTTTCTTTTTTTACACATATAAGAGGGGAAAGCTAGCTGTTCCCTGTCATCTTCCAGTTGTTTTGAGAGCACAAATTTCATACCACGTGAAGAGATGGTTGGTTTTTAACATGCTGACTGTGCCCGTTGGTGACTTACAGCCATCCTCTGCTTCTCCCCCCCACTGAGGACGTCCATCCAGTCCTGCACAGTGTCCCAGCTGCCCTCCTGTCCAGGATGTGTCCCAGCTGCACGTTGTCCAGGTACTCCTTCAGCACCTGGCCCAATGAACAATTAAACACACCCCATCAACACTGAGCGTGTGCTTTTCTGCACTGACAAATGCGCCTTCATTTTGTATTGGTCTGAAGAATGCACATTGCAGTATGACATCTGAAAATCTTGAAGCTTTTACAATCACAAGCTACAATTCACTACAGAACAGATTCCTTCAAAGTGCCAAGCGCTATAGTTATGATCAGTGAATTGCCTGTAATTTAAATTCCCTATTGGGCTTTGACAATTAATTATTATAAATGAGAAGTACATTTAAACTGACATTTTTAAAGTACTTTCTGCCTCGGATCTTAATTCCTCTCCACATTTTGGATCTTTGATCATATTTTGCAAGCACACTGCAACATTACAACATCCCCAGCAGAGCCTGTGTCCTCTGGGGTGTGTTCTGCCAGCTGCCTTCGCTCTGTTCATTCTGCAGTCTATCAGCTGAGGCGTGGGGAGTTCACTTCATGCCACTCCTGTGCTGTGTCACCTCTACTTGATCACTGCTGACTGGGTAAATAGGTCATTCCACCAGAGAGGGAAGCACACCTGATCAGAGATCCCTTTCTTTTCCTGGTCACTGTGTGTGTCCGGGTAGATCACCTGATCCCTTAGGGAGCCCAGAGTCATGTACGGCCTCTGAAACAAGATCGAACACCTTTAAGTACAACCCTTAAAGCATGACCAAATGTTGCTATTTTCTACATACTGTAGATGTGCAATCCAATAATTCAGAGCCTTTTAGCACTGATCATACCAAAGACAATGAAAGAATGGAAATGAACCAGATGTTGATCTCATGTTCTGTTACAGAAATGATCATGAGAGAGTGAGAAGAATTTTGCAAGTCCACACAACACTGAGTAATGAAATTACTGAAGCAACAGTCCAGAATTTGTAAACTGCATGGCAGCTTCTTACTTTGAACAGTGGTATTCTATCTTATCCTTGTGCTGTGGCAGAGTGTGCATATTTATTAACTCTCCCCATCTCTCTTCTTGGGTCTGAAGTGAGTGCTGATGTTTGGTAAAAAAAACAACAACCAGCCGGCTCTCCTCAGGACAGTAATTAGCACTGACAGAGCAGCTGACAGTCTCACCTGTGGGACATAGAACAGTTTTCCTCTCTCTGGTTTGGTGAGGCGGCCACCAAACAATGGCCAAAGCTGATGAACAGATTAAAAATTCCAACATTAGGCCATTGATATTTTACACAAAAGATAGTTGTGTTTTCATTTCAGCAAACATTGTTCCATCCATTATAACAGCAAAGACATTACTGCCAACTCACAGAAAAAAAAAACAATGTGTATTTGCATCCTATTGCACATTCTATGTACATATTCATAACATATTCATAGTATATTATTTAAGGTATGTGTACATCTTGTTTATATCTTGTTTTGTTTTTATTCTCTCGACCTCAGCAATTTATTTATCTATTTTTATTTTATTTTTTATTTTATTTTATATTATATTATATTATTATTATTATTATTATTTTTTTTTTTATTCCATTTATCTGTATTGTTTTAAAACTTACCGGACTGCTATGACAATCTAATTTCCCTTCGGGGATGAATAAAGTCATCTATCTATCTATCTATCTATCTATCTATCTATCTATCTATCTATCTATCTATCTATCTATCTATCTATCTATCTATCTATCTATCTATCTATCTATCTATCTATCTATCTATTTGTTTGTGTTCATATAATGCTTGAGTTTTTCCTAAATAGGAAGAAACTACTTTTAAATAAACTTTTTATCAACTTTTTAATTTACAAAAAAATATATCTTTGTGCAAATATCATGATACCAGTTAAGTCTAAATAAAAACTAGCTGTATTAAAATACGTAACTCACAGTTTTAGGTCAAAAGTACACAGCATTGAATCTGGTCTTGGTCTTTGGTTTTCATCATTACAACAGCATACTTACCTCTCCAAGGACTCGGAAGAGAGAGCTCTTGCCGCAGCCATTGGGGCCACAGACTAAAACATTGGTTCCAGATGGTACCTGAGGGCAGGAAGCTCTCAAGTTAACAGCATGCAAAAGATTGTACTTTGAACATACACGCTATGTAAACATTTGGCCTCGAAAGCCTAAACCCTGAATGAGGCACTGAAAAACTGGGATGATGTTTTATCTTTCTAAGACACACAGAAGAGTGCACTTGAGGTCACCAGAGCTGAACAGAATGCACTGCATTCAGGTTTTTAATGCAAATGATTAATGACAGTATACTCACCTCAATGGCCAGGTCTCTGATCAGAATATCCCCATTGGGTGTCGCTAAGGGTGTGTGCTCAAACCTGCAAAACAAAAAAAAACATATTTATAATGTATTTTTTTTTTTAAAATGACTGAATAAACCAAATGTTTACTATTTCCAACATGCAAATGTTCAAAAATAATCAAACATACATATTTAATTATATAAAAAATAAACATTTAATGAAAAATATTTGGGCAGTGGTATTCAATTTTACATTTAAATATCAGTGATAATGTTTCATTATCTTTGTGTAGGAAAACATAATTTGTGTAAGAAAACATAATTTGCATTGATATTTAATACAAATACTTGATTATGTTGTCTGCATTGATGATTTCTCCACTCCGGGCACCAGGGTAATTCTTTGTGAGGCTTCTGTTCCAAAGACATAAAATACACATCTCAAAATAAATATTAAAGGTCACTATGTATGTTACAATCAGTAATCACTATTGTGGGAAGCATCTCGCCATCTGAGACAAAAACACGAACTGGATGAGGCATTTAAAATGCCCTTGTGATCACTTCAATCATGTACAACTTACCCTTCTCTTGGGAGACCATGGTTCTCTCATATTTCCCAGAGTTCAGCTCCTTCAGAACCTTTGTGAGCTCAGTGATCCTGGCTGTGAACCTGAGGTAAGGAAAAGTAGATTATTAAGTATTACTAAGTTCAAAACTTATTACACTTTCAGTAGAGGATAAAATGATGCAAAAACAGATGGACTGTCTGAGAGAATGTGGAAAGCTTAACATTAACAACACTAGACAGTCTTTAAATGTACTCCCAGTCTATGGGCCTTTTTGCTGGGGAATGATTCATTACATTATAAACATTCAAAAGTGTTTCATGTCAAAATTAGTGATACCTTAAATGCAGTAAGGCAATTCACTTGAAATAAATGGCTAAATGGAACAATGGGAATAAATTCTTTAGCACTCAGGTAACCAGTCCAACTCCTCTACTATGCCAGACATCACTTTCATTCAGTCGTGAAATCTTTTCAAATCCCTTGCCACATTCCTTAGTGATTCACTGCTGCAAATTAGTCATTCATTCATTCCTTGTTCCACACATTCCTTTGCTCACCGAAAGCTACAGTCACTCATGCATTCATTTGTCCATTCGGTCATTGCATTCCACCATGCATGCTCACTTGCTCAGTGACAGACTGACTCACTGATCTGAGCTGCAAACGCACACAGGCACGCAGTGGGAACTTGGTGACCACAGCAAAGCTCACCCTGACAGCCTGGTCATCTCCCTGCCGGCCAGAACAATCCTGCCCAGAGCCTGAGACATTCGCAGCAGCATGCGGCCGCTCTGGTAGTAGTCCTGCAGGGAAACAGGAACCTTTCACAGCTGCTTATGAGCACTCTCTGATTTTACTTTACCTTAAAACAATTATGTGACAATGCCAGATGTGACTCTGTGGTATCCGGTGGTGGGAGGACACATCTGACATTGAGGAAGCTATGATAATGGACCAGGGGGAGGAGCAACCCTCCTTTCTCTTCTGTTACTCTCTCTTTCTGCAACTGAAGCTTGAGATTCATTTCTGAGGCTGAGTATTTTTTCCAAGAGGGAGTCGACCCCAGTTGAAGGAGTGTGAACACAGCACGGAGAGGGCGATGTGATGTGAATTTTTCTCACCTCCAGCAGCTCTGTGTGTGTGCTGTTCAGATGCCGAGGGTGGGTGATGTCCAGGAATGGCCGGCTCACCACTAGATAGCCCACTACAGTGGCAATATCTGCAGAGACAATGAGGGAAATCTGTCATGACGTGGCCTTACCTGATCTTGAAAAGTCATGGTGACTTTCTATGGAGGGCAGAGTCATTTTGATGCGTTCAATGTTGAGGGTTGACAGCATGGTATCTCCACCACTCTAATCTCAAGACCATGAGGCCTAACAAACATTCACAGAACTACAATGCTTTTTGTTTAAAAAAATAAATGTGCATTATGTACATATTACATTTTAGTAATGCCAGACTAATTGGTATTAAGGGGTTTTTTTCATGTTCACCTGGTTCTCATAATTTCTGTATTTAAAAGATGACACTCTTACACTTGGCAATGATGCTGTCCACATACCCCATGGAGAAGCGGAAGAATATGAAGTTGTGCAGATGATCAACCTAAATAAATCATATTAGAATTATAATGCACCATACATATGTCTTTTTTCCAATATGCATATTCTCTAAAATGCTAAATCCACTTAAGATGGGTAAAAAGAGTTCTCACCAGTTTCTTGAAGGTTACGTAAATTGTTTGTTTCTCTCTCATATTCCCATTGTAGAAGGCAATCTCCTCACTGTTGGGGAGGGAAAGAGAGCTGAGGAGGCTTGAATCAAAGAAAGCAAGCTGGAGCCCCCACAGGGTGTGTTTAAAAAAGGACAGCGTGTGTGTCAGGGAACGCACCTGTTTGTGATGAGACGCGAGTTGACGTATCTGTACTCCCCTTCGTACCTCTGCTCGGTCACAGTCATTTTGCCAATGGGCCTTCTTAACCTCGTCAGAAGCAGCCCTGACACCAATAGATAAGCCATCATGCTCGCAGGACCCTTGGATTCAAAAGTCAAAAGAAATCAAGAACCTTGCTTGTGAGAAACATGGTGATCGGATACTTATACGATCTCTTCAAATGAAATGTTTTCTATCTTTTGCATCCACATTTTTTTGCTGCACTTCATTCAAAGTAACCTTATT
Organism: Albula goreensis; assembly: GCA_022829145.1. NCBI lineage: Eukaryota > Metazoa > Chordata > Actinopteri > Albuliformes > Albulidae > Albula > Albula goreensis. The sequence goes on along the minus strand of CM040764.1, from coordinate 17,545,011 downwards.
ATTCTACCAGTTTTTTTTTTTTTTTTTCAGCCTGGCTGCATCTACACTTCACAAAAATCCAAACACACTCTGTCCCCTCTGAGGGTGATCAGCTGGATCTGACTACAATCAGATCTCAGTGTCTCTTGAAAATATTTGGTCCACACTTGAATAACAGTTTGGATTCCTCTTACAGGCACTTCATTGGACTTTTGGCAGCAAACCTTACCTGAGCACCTATGGAGGTCGTCAGCTTGAAGATGTACAGGCCGATGTCCAGCAGGGGCTATAGCATAGAGACAATACAGTTCAGTTTCTTACTGTAAGACTGCAAACACCACAGTACCACCACCAGGCACGGTAAATCATGGTCCTACAGAGACAGGATCTGCTGGATTTAGCGTCACTCAACACTTACTTCAACAATAAAGTAAAACACTTATTTACAGAGGTAAACCACCTCACCCAGTTTCTTGGACCTAAACTGATGTTTGATTTAGGTGAAAAGGAAAACCATGTGGCTTTGCAGGACTGAAGCTGGCCAGCCTTGCACTGTGGCAAAGTGCATACACCAAATCAGATCTTTACAACTAATGAGACTTCATTTGGCAGAACCCCTCTCCCACCTTGCTGAGGTTAGAGTAGAGGTCCACCACACTGTTGCAAAACCTCTCCACATCTTGCGTGAGCAGCTGATCAGCATTTGCAATTCGGTTGTCCAGGTTTCCCATTTTGTAGTACGTATAGCCCCTGGGTAGGAAACAGGCATATTTTATGGTGAGATTTAAAGATTTAAAGATCAAAGTATTCGTGTTGATTATGAGACTTATATCAATCTACTGGCTGACTGGTAGTCAGTGAGTCAGTGGGACTTACTGCAAATACTCATCATAGAGGTGCTTGCTGAGCCTAATGCGAAAGCAAAGCTTTAGCTCATTCAGGCCCAGCTTCAAAAGGTTGTTCACCACTGCTATCTGAAACAAGATGAAGATGGCAAAGGAACACACTTCACTGAGATACAGTGATATCAAAATAAAGCAATCAAAAATCAAATCAAATCCAAGAAAAAAAGGTAAAAGTATTAGTGGGGAAAAAGACTTACAAATGGCATCATTTTGATAAAGCTGAACAAGTGCTTCTTGAAATCTTTAATGCAGCGGCCGATAATAGCACTGCAAACCACAACATGCACACAAACACACACACAAGGGGACAAATGAAATTTCAAAGAAAGGCAGGTGACACGGTGGGGAGGTAGGCATGTAATTAACCAGTGAACAGTCCATGCAGTAAAACCCAACATGGCATCTGTAACTAACCCAGTAAGCCAAGAGTCCCTGAAGCCCTTCTCTACAGAGGGAAATTATACAATCATGCAATTGCAATCATTAATTTAGACAGATCTCTTATTTCATTTATCAAATATGTGTTGTCAATATGCGCATCAGTGTGAAGCCACAGCATTTCACACATGTAAGGACATGCCATGCAATCACAAGTTACCACTTCTACCAATGCAAAAACAACATGGCTGACAATAACCCTACCCCAGGAATGACGGCAATATAGGAATAAAAGTGCCTCTTGAAAAAGTTGATATCTCTGCTAATAATTCCACTGTGAGAGATTAAAAAAATAAATAAATATTTTTATTTACATCTTACACATTAACATTAGGAATTTTCTACTCACTATTAGTGTTTACAAAGTTTTTGACATCAATTAGGTATATACAAACAACAGAGAAGACTTGTGTGGCTATATGTATATATTTTGTAGGGCATCAAGAAGAGGTTCTAAGGAAAAACTGATTTTCCTTCATTGTGGACATTTGAAGATTATAAAACAAACTATTCCATTATGTAAATGAGCATAAATTATGTAAATGAGCATAAATTATTAGGATATGTTATCTGGATAGCATAGTCCCATAAAGTGGTTCATGGCAAGCATTTGTGGACTCGTACCTTTCTATCATGGTGCCATTTTGAATCATCCACACATCGCAGTATGTCCGAGCCACAAGCATGGAAGCTATGAGGATCAGGTAACCGGTCTATACAGCGTGACCATAAAGGAAGGGAGAAAAGGCCAGAGAAAGCTCAGTCACACCAGTTTCAATATTCATTTAAGAAGAATTTATTTTTTATTTTTTGAAAGAAAACTCATGTGTTGTATCAGCACAGATAAAAAGACAAAAGAATGTCACAGTGTGAACTGTCAGAATGACCAGAAGTCAAGGATAAAACATGACCTTGAACTTTCTACAGTATTTCTGGTGCGAGTGAACAAAGCCAGCACTGGTTAACTAAATCACTCTAAGACAGATGCTTATCATGATATTGCACAATTGTTAAGTCATTAATTAACGACAATAGTGAAATAAACAAAAGATGAAATTAAACAACCAAAGAAACAAAGTTCAAGATGGCACACCGTGAAACAAGATGAGTTTTATGTGAGAAAAAAAAACTAAAAAACAAATATATTCAGGTTAAAATATGTTGGTGATATTCTATGACTTCATAAAATATGAGGCTTGCTGTAAACAAGTAACATGCAGTAATATCACTACATTGCTCTTTTCCATAGAGCCAGCACTGCTGATGTTGTCCAGTGTCAGCACAGAGAAGCTAAACGCAGACAGCACAAACAGACCCACCTCCTTACAGAACATGTGTGGCACCATGACCTTCATGATCCTGAGGAGACGTGCAAAGAACACCTTGTCCACCGCCGCTCGGTCCTTCTTCCCATCATGCTATGCAAAAACACAAGAGAGCTGTGGAAACCCGGCTGGCAATTTTTGAAAAAGATTTGGTTGATCAAGGGCACCTGAAAAATGTGTGAATGAAAACATCTGATTCCCCATCCAACTGTCCATCAATATCTTAGATCAAGTCACTGGTCCACTTAAGAGTCACAGTATGGCAGCTGGCTGGGTTGGCCGATATTATTTTTTCCTGCTTTTAAAGGCCAAACAAGATACTTACGTGGGGTCTCACTTGGTTTTCAGACACTTCTTTTTTACTGTTAAGAAAAGCAACAATGAGTTTTAAAACACAGCCTTCTGTAGCAAAAGCTCAGCTACAGCAAACTGAACACAATCTTCACCAGTGGTTTAGTGGCAGATGGGGAGTGGGTGATATGTAACAGTAGGTGGAGGCCTTGTCACACAGAAGAATGGGACAGTAAACGAAGGTACTTTTCAACAATACATGCAGCATCCTGATACTCAATTACAATAATAATAATTTGACATATAAATTTGAACATTTGTCATTTACAGTGTCTGACAATCACAACCAGGACAAATCTCCGCAGAACTGAAACAATGTCACAAATATGAAATGTCATCGGACTGGTGTGAGCGCAACTTCACACCTATGTCTCATTGTCACCACCAAGGCGGTGACATGCGTAATTCTCATCTTAATACACTATCTGTCCCCCTGCTCTGTTTCTTGTATTACTCAAACTAGGAACAATATAAATATTAACCAAAAAACGTACTGTGTTTCGTTACATGTATATGGCTTTCACATTACTTATGTTTCGCAAGAAACTGATGCAGTGTTTTGGCTTCAAATGAAGCTTGAGACAAGTTGAAAAACGTTTTTACGTCCCAAAAGCTTGTAAGTGAAGTCACTGCATTGCTCATAGTCGTTTTGAAAATTCGTTTGTCCATGAACTGCTTAACATCCTTAAAAAAACGCAAAATCCATGCATATACGAAATGGGCCAACGTTTTCAGTTAGGTAGGTGTCCCCAGACAGTTGATGAGAAAAATGTTACATACCTGTTAATCTTTGCCGAGCGTCGTCTCCGCTTTATGAGGTACAAAAGCAGACACACACCCCCCGCTATGGAGGAGTTTTTGGCTGTCAAATACTTACTGACCGCCGCCATGTTCCCGAAACTACAATTCTGAACTTCAACCGGTCAATAAAGCAAAACAAGGAACATGCTGGGTTACTGTCAAAAAGGGACGCAAGTACAGTTATCTGCTTGCACTGTACGAGGGAGAAATGGACTTCGATTTAGTGACTCAAAAAGAGTGCATTTGATGCAACAGGCAATCCATTGTGCGCATGTGGTGAACTTTTGCCTGTATCTGTTTGAGCTTGGTGTTCGTCTTCTTGGACCGCCCATTGAAATTATACACTCTAACTTTCCTCTTGGCTAGTTTTGAATGGTTCATACTTGGGGCAATAGTCGTGATTATGGAGCCTATGTATTAGACTGTATGTTTTGACTTCATTGCGGCAGCTAAATTCTGAAGATCAGGCTACAGTAAATTTAGTAAGCCGAAATTTAGTACGTTTATTACACAAATAAACCCGCCATGTATTTTATGAGCACCATCTTGTGTTAATATATAGTATGCAGACTGTGAATCAAAATGTGGTTAAATACGATAGCTCTGATTTTTAAAATGTTATTCCCACATGTTAAATAAGAGCTGGGCACCATCTAGTGGAAAAAAACGGAATCATGACTCGTTACTTTACTTGCTATAATTTGTAGGGTGTATTCAGGTAAAAGGGTTATGAGTTTTTCAAAATCCTGCCTATGAATGATCTTAAAGTTGACAGAGATAAATAAAGCATACAACAATTCATAAGAGATTTTCTGCATGGATGGGTAATCCCCCCCCCCACCCCACACACACACAGAGTGTTACATGTGTTTTTTGGAGGTAATCACATGGAAAATATATACTGATACTAATGTGTTTTATTTGTCATAGAAATCAAAACAAGCTCCTTTGAAAATGCTGAATGTTTATTAAAAGGGTGACCAACGATTCACTTCAAAGACATCAGAAGTAAAACAAAATCTTTAGGCATGTTTTTGAACTCAACAGTTAATGGGTGTCAAATTGCATCTAAATATAAAGATAAAGTGAAAATTGCATCTTTACCTTTTTGCCACTCAAATATTAGGCCTATAAGCCATGGAGTCTGTCTGGGAACAAGTATTCTTAGCACCTATGTCCCTTTCACCAATGTTCTTGTACAGATTTGGCACACAGTGAATACTTTTTTCAAAAAAAAAAAAAAACTTTTGTACATGGAAAACATATGTAAAGAAAGGACACTTGCATGTATAAAATAAAAAGGAATTCAGACAAAACAAAAGCCAGCATGCATGGTAAGATGCAGTGGAGAAAAAAAATTCAGGCGCTTCATTTGTTTTCTTCATTTCGTAATTTCCTCACAACACACAGAACATAGAGGCTTTGAGACTCTCATGCAGGGGTGTCTGCCTCATACGGAAACGCTGAGATATGAGTATATACATGGTTGGCTGCAATAGCAGTGCACAGGTTGTAAACGCGGGGCAGGGGAGTTTAGAAACGTCCCCGAATGCGGTCTAGGGGGTCCGTTTCCCACATTTTGGGGTCCCAGGCTTGGAACCAGCCAGTGAAGGTGGGCGGCTCACAGCCTTGCTTGACAGTGGCGATTGGAACGCCGCGGCGCCCAGATGGATCACTCTCCACATACTCTTTTGCTGAGGAGAGAAAGCACAAATTCATTTAACTGCCAGCACTTAAAACAGCACCACATGCATCACTCTACCTAATGTATTTCATCAGTTTATATCATGTTAAATGCCATAAATTTGGTTTTATCAGTCCTTGTAAATAAACTGTGAATAATGCTTTATCGCTCTGGAAAAATCAGCCAGTGTACCTATTTTTGGAGCTCCTGTTCTCTCCACCTCATTGGCTTCATTCCCAATCCAGAGGAATATCTTGAAAGGAAAAAAGTTATACTGTGAGCTTTAAAACCCATAAATACCATAAGTACTTAGTGTGTAATACAATCTGGCAGGTGCTGCTTGTGCTTTCAATGGAAATGATATCAGGGAAGGGGGACTGTTGACTAACCTGATCCCATGTGTCCAGCAACATGACATCATCGGTTGCCAGGTCTGACTGATTGAAGTCTCCAGGAACCTCCTCTGCCTGGGATAGGAGGAGAGGATTTGAGAACAATGGAGGTGTGGAGACAGAGTGAGAGGAAGAGAGGGAGGAGAAAAGAAACAGGATGGAAAGGACGGAAGAGGAAAAGTGAATAGAGGAAAGAGGGATCAAACAAGGAGGAGAGAGAAGCATGGGCAGAAGAAAGACACAGAAAGGAGAATATGGGGAAAGGGGAATAATAAAAGGATAACAAAAAAATAGATGGGAAATGGAGAGGGCAAGGGGTGGGAGAGAGAAGAGAGAGGGACCAAACGGGCTGCTTCTCTTCACTTACGATGAGACGGCCTGTCTTGTTGGAACAGCCAAACAAGCGCGGCGGCTTGACTGTTTTCTGCAGACTCTTGGAAGTCTGATATTCCTTCTTCCCACCCAGAGAAGACCAGAATCCAGCTGTGGGGGACAACACGCTAGTCACCGGACTGTACTATCTGTCTATCTATCTATCTATTTCTAAAAGAAATACAAGCAGAAATACATATGACAGCCAATCTGAGGAAAAAGCAGAAAAGCACTCTTCCCAGACCTCGTTTAAAGCAGTACACTTAAAAGCTGACTCTCACCAACTGCATCCCAGTGTCTCACCTGGTTCTTTTCCTTCTGACACTTCGGTCGGGTTTCCTCCCAGGAAGCTCACCACATACTTGGCAGCGGCCATCTCCTCCTCGCTGGCGCCGACACCCCTCCACACAAACATGGAGTCGGGGCTCTTGAGCACGAACACATCGTTGGTGTTCAGGCAGGAGGCTGAGGGCTCCACCTGTAGGACAGGGCCAGGCAGTGTGTGACGCATCACCCTCCTAAAATTGCCATCTGCCCTCCTAAAATTGGCCACGTTCCCAATTCCTTCCCATCATCAAGTACTTTCAGACCTTACATTTGATGGTCAGACTCAGTTCAAGGACATATCATGTTTATCACAGTGACGGCGGGAGTGAGCGACGTTAGGGTGGGGTGGGTCTCACCTCCACACCTCGGGTGGCACGGGTGGAGCTCTGGCGAATGTGGAAGAGGCGTGTGCTGCCAGGCTGGGTCTGGCCCCCCTTGCGGGACGTCCCTCCGCTGTGGATGATCATGGGCTTGCCCTTGAACAGGCTCATCAGGTGGGGTGGCTCCTGCCCCTGTGTCACACGCACCTGCAGATGGCCACAGTACATCGTGTGGAAGTCCGCAACCATTCATTTCTCCTGGAAGGCTTAGTCCTAAACTTTAATCCTCCAAAACCCTGAGACAAGACTTCTCTCACCACTGCCTTACACAGTGTAGAGCCTCTTAACTTATTCTTTTTTAGTAAAAATCATATGGAAATTTTCAGGAAAAAGTTAATTATTGCCACATTCATCTTCCTAATCTTCTCAGTACATTAGGGTACAAAAATAGATAAATGCTGCCCTCTGCTGGCCATTCTTATTATTAAAATCCTGTTGTTAAGGTTGAGAATAACATGGATACTGAATGATTCTGGAGGTTACAGCACACAGGATGGGGTATTCCAGCTAGGCTGACACAGTCAGACTCACCTGAACTGGTGCACCACCCATGGAGTCATCCAGTTTGACTGTGAGGAAGGCAGACGCAGCCAGTTCATCCTGAGTGGACTTCAGGCCCTGCCTAAACACAGTATCACTGTGATGCCCACACATTTCTGTACAACAGTGTCCCCCTACTGTCTATCTCAGTAATGCAGTCCTTAAGTAAATGTTAGGTATAGGTAGAACAAAGAATTGACAGTATGTTTTTTCAGTTGTTGAGGACTGAGTTACCTGATTTTACAAGTTACACTCATGAAAAATACTTCTGAATAAATGAACATATCGGCGTATAATGTACATGCTGAATATAGATATTTAGACTATTCTGCCCTCTTGTGGCCATATGGTGTAAGCTCACCAGGTGTAGATGATGTGCTGTTCCCGGCCACCCAGCCTGTAGCTGTACAGGATGAGGTAGCAGTCTCCCCCATAGAACTGTCCATAGCTGGAGGGGTCCACTGGAACCTGTGCTCCCCCTTCAACACGCCAGATCTGCCAAAGCCACACCCCATTATCAGGAAATAGTCTCAAAATGCTTCTTTCAGACTTTCAGAAAAGAACTTACCTTGTATTGCATAAGCATTCTTGGTAATATTCTCATCGTTGTAATTATTAACTGCGTATGTTGCCGCAAATAGGTATACATCCATGATATAATGACAGCATGATTTATTACATCTGGGTTAAAATAGCCACTGCATTACAGCTTTGGTGGAGGTTTTCATCCATAAAGTGATTATTTTAGGGAATTTTGAGAATAAAAAGGTTGGAAACTTTGGGAGAGATTAAAAAAGGACACTTAAGATTTTGCACAAAAACACATTCTTGTGTGGTTTTCCTCTTACCTGGACCTTCCCAGAGCCATCATCCACCATGCCGTGTTGTGCAGCCATGGTTTTGTTGGAGTGCAGGGTGGAGGCGTCAAAAGGAACCTGCTCCACCCGTGCAATGCGACCAATGGTGTAGGCCTTGGTGGGCCCCATGGTCTGGTCTTTGTCCTTCCAGTTGGAGAAGAACTGCTTGAAGAGTGTGGTCTCACCCCCTGCTGGCAGCACCTGGATCTGCAGACAGCAGACACACATACCAGTGTTAAATGCAGTGTTTCCCCTGACACATTTGGCTTACATTTGGCTTATATAAATATACTGTTCAAAATAACTGGACACAAATATCCTGACCAGAACGGAGTCTATTTCTGAATTGCTTCAACATCCTCTTAACTGTGAAGCGTAACACTACTTTCTGTTCAAAAATAAGCATGGACATGCTGTATTTCTTTAATTGCCACAGTACTTTTTTGTTGGCTGTTCTCACAGTGACTTATATAGCTCATCTGCCATGATGTCATAACTGACAAAAGAAAAGCTCCTGAACAGCCAAAATGACAGCACATATTCATTAGGTGGAAAGCAGTGTTAAAGTAAAACCTCACTGCCAAGAAACCAAGTAATACTTAAGAACAACATAAATGCCTAATAATGGACTACATGTAGACCCTAACAATTACTTATAAAAGCAGCAATACCTTAAATCAGTGTTTATGCAGTGCCAGACAATGACTCATGAGAGCTACCGGTATCAAATTACAATAATTATAGTGACTAATGATAAACCTGAAAGGGCAAATTTAACTCAAATGAGAATTTGTTTGAGCCCATGGTGGCCAGACAGCGTGTTTTAGTCGATAGTGCATGTTTAGTCGATATTTGTAGAAGTGAATAATTCTTGGAGGTTTTGCAATTACTGGTAGATCATTACTTCACTGGGGGCCACAGAGGAAAAACAAAACTGTTATGGGGTGTGCTGTTATGGAGAGGAATAGCCATGTAACCATGTTAACTGAGGAGTGTTAATGGAAGGAATAAAATAGTCATGTGACTGACAGCCAAGTCAGACAGAATCAGGACTGAATTTGATACAGCTGGCACTGTATGGGAGACTTTAATGAAAAATAATAACTAAATACATGATACATTTGTATAAACACAACAGTTCTCACAACATTACCTGTGTCATCTTGGAGTAGTTCTTGTCTTTGATGAACTGTTCAGCTGCTTTCATGGCCGCTTTCCGCTCGGCTGTGTTAGCGTTTGGTCCTAAGAAGGAGAAAAGGCCAAGTCTGTGCAAGCTTATCACAGTGACGCTGAACTAAAACGGCAGTAACTGTCTTTTACACAAGCAGCAAAGTGTGAAATGTTGTACCTTTCCACAGGAAGATCTTGTTGTCCACCCCATTGTCCAGAATGTAGCACTCATCTGGTGAAAGCATCTCCTGTTTGAAGGGGCTGGCCTGGGCCACCACTGAAGCCTTCATGGAGCCAGAGGCATCAGAGATCTACACCAGAAGATTACACTGACACTGAGCTACCACACTGTGAGCATAGCGCTTAACAACAACAAGGCAGCCGAGGAGAAAGCTTCAGGGACCGGCTTAATCAGCTCTGTGCTTTCTAACGTCCTCTTAATCTGCGCACAAGCATCTCCTCTCTACTACTAACAGGCTTAGACATTGTGGTCTAAACATTCCTCTCTTTCAATGGCAAACACCACAAGCCTGGTTTTCCACAGAAGAGATATTTTTCCTCCGCAAAATGGGGGATGAATACAAAGGACAAAAACAGAAGCAACATCTTGTGTCCTCTCACTGCTGCTGTGGCCGAAAAGGACAGAGCCTTTGATCAAACTGTGGGGTACGGATGCTGGATTTCATTTACATACAACAAGAGGTAGTTGCTATGATAGTCCAAAGAGGGTTACCATGTACAGAGAGGCCTTCTTCTTATTGGATGTGTCCACGACGTCATCGTCAGGGGTCCCTGCTGGAATGGCAGGCCTGGGCCCAAGGGCCTAAAAATAAACACAGGAAATGCATGGGTACAAAAAAGCCCTGTTTTTCCCAAACTGAATCCATTCACATGTCAAATGGTGTGGGGTTGTCTTTTTCCACTCTTGGCAAGCCAAGTCCCCCTCTGCCCACCCCTACCTCCCCCATACCAATAAACAAAATGGTTGAGGCCGCCATGCCAGGCAAGCCCAGTGATCTGTGGAGACTAATGAGAGCGAAAATGTGGAGACTAATAAAGGGGAATGTGATTCAGATTAGCCCCCCTCCCCCACAAGGCCCAAGCTCCTGTGTTCCTGTTACCCTTCAGGATACAGAGGCTTGCATTGTGTCCTTCTGTACCCACAGAAGCGGAACACGTGGATGCCAAAGCAAAAGGCCGGCCACACCCACTTACAGCAATGAGCTCCTGTGGTTCGGCCCCATCCTCCACCATGTGCAGCTTGGCACGACCATTCCGCTCATTGTCGCGGATGTCAATGGCCACCTGGGAAGCCTTAAGCCGCTCAAAGCGGTTGCACTCACTCCCACACCACTGGTAGATATCCTGTATGTAAATATTTCAAAAACACATTGGTTACTAACATTTGGTATATATCCCGTGAGCATGAGACATAAAAACTTCCAGTATTTCCAACTTTACTGATAAGTGTCAGGCGGATCCCCGTGTTTACAAACCCACCTTGCCCAGGTCCACGATGAAGCAGTCTCCCTTGTTGAAGCTGGTCCAGGACAGGTCTACCTCTGTGGCCCTGATGACCCGCCGGCCCTTGATGTGCAGCAGGCGTTTGACGCTCATGTCGTTGGTCACCACATGCTGGAATCCAGAGGCCACTCCACCTTGCTGGGAAATGGGATTCCGCGGTCAGCACAAATTTCAATCAAAAGCCAGTCGTGCAGCCAGACAAGAGCTCTAGGGATTTTGCTGTAAGTTATTTGTGGCTATACAAATTCTTTTGCTAAATCTTGTGGTGAATTGAACGAGTATTCCAACACATGGTTTCATAGTATTCTCCCTATTTCACAGATGCAAAGAATGTGGTCAATGCTCGTTCTCTGCTTCCAGGCTTAATATATCCCAGTGACTCCATGTATTTGAGAGGAATTAAGGAAATATTTCATGCCAGGATTAGTTACCATCTAATTCTCATGCTTAGCCATGGTGTCAGCTGCCCTGTGTCTCCAATATTTGATGATGATGGACAAACAGGCCCAAGGTCTGTGTGTATATCACATTTAAATCCATTGTTGCTGTCATATGCACTGAAAGTTGTGTTTCATTCACCATTTTGCACCTTAGAAATGCAGCATGCTGCTGCCATTTGGAGAGCCTGAAGCTGCTTAAACTCTTAACTTTCAGAATTGAAAACAGATCCAGACCTCCATAATTAGTTTGTCATTTTCTCTGAGACAGAAGGAAAGTTTTCCATGACATCCCAATGATGATTTTCAGAGAAGAATGTTGCATGACTGGAAAGTAATGAGCTCCGCAAAAGTAATAGGTTGCATATGACCTACAGCACAACGACTGTGTGGGATTCAAACAAAAAACAAATGCAAGGGCTATGCAGGCCAAAGGCCTGCATTCATTTGTCTTTCAGTTTGACATGCAAATAAATGCATGTGTTGTTTGGTTTTTCTTTACAAAAACGGTTTGCTGAATTAAAAAATGACCAAAATCTACTTGTCAAACTGCATTTTGTAGGGGAAAAGGAAACCTTTCAGTTAATTATATGTTCGCTGTTCACAAAACATGTTGATTAAATGCAGGCCTGGATTTAAAAATGACTCAGAGGATTCTCAAAGAAGGATTCTGACATAAACATGTCTGAATGTATTATAATAGCACTATAAGCACAGAGCACATGGAGATCAACTGGAAAAAGGTCAAATGGCAGACAGGAGCAAAGGTATAAAGATTTGACGACAAATGTACACAAAAGAACAGCTACAGAAGACAGACCCCTCCTGGGTCTACCACTGGGTGAGTCACAGCTCCTAGATCTACTGCTGGGTGTGTCATAGCTTGGACCATGTCCAAAAACAGGAATATGTTGATGTTTTTCTTCAAAACATTACTTGTCGATGCAATATTCAACTTTAAAAACTAACAAAATGTATCATTATAATGCCCCAGACGATTTTCATACTGAAATCTGTGCCTTACACTGTATGTAATGGGAAATAAAGAAGCATTTTACTGATACTTCCAGTTATCATCCCAAATTTAAATACACTGTGTTATGAAATTGATGTATTCATAGACTTTTAATCTTGGTATTTCAATCTCCAATCAAAATGCATCCACATCCAGCAAGGCATTTACATCAAACTAAGAAAAGGAAAAACTCCACAATGCACAGTTTCGAAAAGTGCTTCAAACAAAACAAACACAGCCGCGGTGCTCTGAACAAGGGCGGGTGCCGGTGCCTCTGCATTCCTGCCCCAGCGGAGCTCACCTTGTACTTGATGCCAGACTTGAAGTACCCCAGGAAGGTGAGCGATTCGTTGTTCTGCACCTCCCGGAACTGAACGGGCCCGCCCCCCAGGAAGTCATCCAGCTGGGTGGCGAATATGGCGGCAGCTCCGCTCTCATCCTGGGAGCACTCATTTCCTAGGAAGGGCAGGGAACATTATAACATGAGTGCTGAAACATTTTCCAGTGGCAAGAGATCACTCAGCCCATCTTGGCTGGTGACTTGCCAATATCTGCAGAGCAAACATGTATTTTATTCAAAGGAGAAAAAAAATGAAAATGCCAATGAAAAATGTGGCAAGAGATATTGTAGGGATGTGGGGAAATAGATGTCAGAGAGGCTTAAGGAAGGAGGGACATTAGGCTATGGATCTATCGGGTTCAAACATACGACAACATCACATACTCAGGTTTTGAGAGTACACTCATCTTCCCAGGTAAAACTGGAATTAATGCAGGCTTTTGCGAGGTGCTTCTCCATCATAAAATTCACCTTTTACTATGTACTTAAATCAATCATACATTTACAATATTCTTATATAACAGATATAACCCAACTGTGAATTAATAAGGTTTTGTTAATTGACATAATGTTGTACAGTGCTGCCTATAGCGCAATTCAGGGTTCACACATGTGGCCGACAGGCTAAACACAGGTTTACCACCAATGTGTTCAGTTCTCAGCTCTGCAAATCCAATACTGTTTATAGAACACATGCATGGTTGCAAGCCTCAAGCTTTGAAAAAGTGAATGCAATGGTGACTGACAATGTCTCAGTGGAATGTAAGAACAAACCATAGAATAGATACTACTATGGGAGACTGGGAGGAGGACTGTGTGAACAAGCCAGAACAATGTTACAATTTTATGATTTGGCAAGAAATGCATGTATGTACATGCAGAAGAGCTGGGTTTTCTATGGATGTGACAATGTAGACAACTATAGCCTTTCCCCTTTATTCTACACAAAATGAAAGAGTTTAGCTGAACATGAAAAGTTAGAAATAAGAGTAAATTCTGTATTTTTGGCTATTTTACAAAGAGAGGAAGCTCAGCTTCCTCGTCTGTTCAGAGAACGCTTTCAAAAAGATCAAATTGGTCTGAACTGTTCGGATCTCTCACACGCAATTGTGGTTCATCTTTGCTTAGTACTCGCCTTGCACTTAAAAGGGGAAACACAGTGACCTCAAATGGTAAAGAAGCCAGCTGAAGATGAGAGAAACTATCTACAGATGAAACATGCAGCAAAACCAGACAATACACCATCTGTATGCAATCTGTCTGAATTTGCACTCTCTAATTATTTTTCTTTCAATTGAATTAAAAGAAATAGTTTTTGGGTACTTCAATCAACAAGTGAAACTAAACAGAACTAATATATAGAGAGACTGTGTACATTTGGAGCCACGATAAAATCATATTCTTACACATTTTTTACATGAAAGGAAAACATGGGTCATCCAGTTGTACAAAATCTCCATTCATATCAGAGCTATTTTGTCCAAGAGCAGTTATGAGGCCATTTCTCTCTTGTAAGTGCGAAATCTACTTTGAGAGGAAGCATGACTCTTTCACCACAGCAAAGGAAGCTATGTGTATTTCAGGTAACGGACTAGTTAATCCTGCCAGCTGGTTACACCCTACTTCTCAGACCACTTCTCATCAGCGAACAAGCAGATGGAGGATGATGCTCACCCAGCCACATGTGAATGTAATAAGATGGTGCTGAAGTGGTGTAGAGTAGGATGTAGGCATCGCCTGTGTAGAAGTTTCCATACAGAGGCTTGGGGACAGGTTTGAGATCCATGTTCTCGATGCGCCAGATCTGGAGCCCAGCCTCCTTCCCGGCATTCTCGAATTCCTTGTGGGACACCATGGCCTGGGAAAAGGATAGGGCAGAGGATGATCTCAATTTCATGGTGCCCATGTCTCCATCTGCTTCACATGCCATGCAATCTAGTACTGTAAAACACTTCTGCATACTTAGGAAGCACATGTTTTGGCTCTGTGAAACATTTCCAGTCTAAGAGCTATGGGATGTGCATGAAAATGCCGTTCACTTATCAAGCATTGAAGGTGAGTCGTTTGTTTCTCACAAAATTCAAAAATCTTGAGAGAAATCTCTGAGATGTAAAAGCAGGTTTAGTCTGAAGAGGGCAGGTTTTAATGCATCCAAATCCATCTCATATTGTTCACAAAAATTTCCATGCTAATTCAAATTAACACATAGAAATTAACCTGTACTTATCTAGTAATGTTTTTTTTCTCTGTTCACATCTATAGATTGTATTACTCTTACTTTTTAAAGATTTCTAAAATGACCAGCAAACTGTTACAACATATACACTATTTGCAACCCTGATTTCATAAAAGCCATGGCAGGAAACAATGTTGAAATACCTTTTATCTCCTGTTTGAGAGGGTTAGGTTTTGAGGCCTCAAAGATAATGATAGTACACCATTTTGAGGAATATGTCAGAGGAAGAATCAATACCGGGACTTCTTCATGTGTGATAACAAATCAGCATAACTAAAACCAAACCATGTCACCTTTGAGCCTCACATTCTGTCTCACACAATAAAAAAATAAAAGTGCCTTTATGTGTGTATAATCCTGTCTGATGTAATGATTAACAGACAGGCAAGAGTAATGTCTCAAACAGATACAATCTACTAGTGGCCATTTCCCATTAATATTGAAATAAGCATTACTGAGGGAGCAGTCAAAAAAATGTCCTATAGACTTCAGATCTGTAATGCTGAATATTTCATCTCAACCACCTAAAATGAAATATAGGAGACTATTTTAGATGGCCTGATTGGAAGTGAAATTAAAATGGGTGAAACCCCTCAGCTTATGACTGATATTAGAGATACATCACATTAACCGATGAAACCACCTTGCTTCTGACTCCTGCTCTGACACCTGGTAATTTTACTTGAAAACAAATAACAACCAAGGTCATCATTTACTACAAATATGACCTCAGCCCTAACAGAAAACTTCATTCTGACCAACCCAGACTCCCTATAACACATGTTGTTGCTAAACACAGCTGAAGTTACTGTGTAGTGGTCCGCACCCCATTAAACATTTCTGTGCAACCATTTCCAAGTGGGTTTTGAAATGTATATTCACAACAGCCTCCAGTATGCAGCTCTTTTCGCTAAGGAACGAAATAATTTTCAGAAAATCAAGTGGAGCTTTCAAAGACCAAAGAAAACCATTAGCTGGAGCCGAATCCATAAACTCCACTCTCCCGTGGGTTCTTTGAGGGTTTTTCTCAGGTCAGAATCTAATTCTGCTTTGCATGCGGTGTATGGCCTCCCCATTATTGCTCCTCTGCATTGGAGGGGTTGCGCTCTGAAATTACACTGTGACAGCACTTGTCTAGCATCACAGGTGTGGGCTGCATTTTGATGAAACCCATAATCATTGCTATGCACAGTATTCACTGCTAATTAAATACATTTAACACGAAACATTACTTATGATAGAAGTAACAATGTATGAACCATTGTGACATATATCGTGCTTGTAAACACTAAATTTCCGCAGTTAGAGCAATATACACCAAGACTGTAATACTCTAGTAAAATAACATTTTTGCTCAACAATAACCTAAATCACCAAATTGCTCCAAAGGGAAAATATTATACATTCTAGTCTGAGTTCATAGACCAGCCTAATGTAGCAAACTGAAAGGTAAGTTTTTATTGGTGGGAAAACGGCTTGTTAATCAAGTATATTTGCAAACAATTTGTTTACGTACACCGACACACGTCGGTACTCCTCAAAGCCGAGGAATTCAACAGATGGCTCCACGGTAGCTAGGGGAAAATACAGTACTGACATTTTTGCACATTTGGCTCGAACAGCGAAAATTCAGCGTTAAATGGTAGTTAAATGACTTTAAGTTGTGCGTGCCTGGTTTTCGCTTCCATACATATTTACACCAGCCTGTTAAATTCATGATGCTCAATGGAAAACATGTCCTCAGCGAACCAATATATCTGTATTCACATTTCTGTAGATGATCCAATCCAGTAACATTGTCACTGTGAATCATAGACACAATATGGAGTAGCACTTAAAAACTTTTTTGAAGAAAAAGTCTTGTCGTTGGAGTAACTGTATGCCAGGCAAGGGTCCGCGATACCCCTGCGCATTCAGCCAAGGTTCAAGTCTTACTGGAAAGTTACAGTGCAAGCCCCCAAAACGAAAACGAGGTCAAAGTCACATCTGGATGTAGAAGCGTAAAATGGAAACTTGCAGCACAAATGCATACGCAGAATTGGGAAAGAGCTACAACGCTGCAAGATCTGTTCTTATTCTTCCACAGGATTCTGTGGTCGATTACTTGCTTATTTCCAGATTGATCAATGTACAACACCAGACTGAGAAAGTTTAACAACCAAATGCAGGTATTTGATTTTGAGCCTTTAAAAAAAGGTTGCATTGCTTCAACTTAGTGCAGTGGTAGTGTGCGCTTTAAATGAAATAATCGATACTTACTGTGTTTGGCGTTATAGATGAGCAGTAGGAAGAGAAGACGTGAAGTTGCTGTGCATTCGTAGCGCAAGTGGGATTTATCGTGAGTCACATAGGGTTTATTACTCGTTAGGGAAGCGAGCGCTATTGGTTGGTCTTAGACCAGGAAACATAGCACGCAGTAAAACACTAAAGCAGGTCTCATAAAGGCAGCGCAATATAGCATATTTTACGTAGACCTTCTTTCTGAAAATATTACTATAGTATCGAAAACTGTAATTTCTCAGAACACATTTAAGTTGTCTACACTATTACAGCGCAGTACAAACAGTTGTCCATCCTCTCTGTCATTTTATAAATGAAATCTATTTAAATATTTGTTTTGCAAGGTTAAGGTGTATAACTGGAGCAAATAGTTTCTACGTACGCCAGGTCGATGTCCTATGGGGAACTAGTGATTCCACAACTTCCTTGGTTACAGTATGCTGCATTCATATGTCTAAGATAATTAATTTGTCGTTTGATAGTTTCGTTCATTGTGACATAGGTGGCATTTTAACCGATGTATTTTATGACTATAAATAAAAATGGGACTGCTGATTGTACTCTATCTTGTTAGATTATCGCTATCAGCCATAATTAAAGACTCGGTTGTAATAAATTTTGAATAAGACGACAAAGCGTAATTAAAGAGGGCAGTAGTCATTTATATAAACAAGGCTGAAACGAAGAAAAAAAACTTGTCTTTGCAGTCATTTTTGTCTCAGAGCAACAGATCTTAAGCCTTTGCTGAACTATGCTGAGATGAAGCTCTGCTATAAATTACAGTTGCTCAGCTCATTCCATCATTCTTCTTTAAGTAACATCAATACAGATTTTCTGATGGTAATATTAATATTTGTATTACATAACAAACACATTCATTGTTTAATCGGTTCACGAAATAATTTACTGAAGTAAATTCACTTAAAAGCATTGGTTAAAAGTGTTAAAAGAGAGTTTTCTCTGAATTCCAAACATCAAACCAAGAATGTTTAAAGAAAGCCAGTTTCTATTTTCATTACTGTAATCGTCAATGTAATGTTAAATTGCATCATGTCTCAGCAGTCCCAGGAAAAAACAAATCTATGTTTATGTCAGCATGAATGTATGGATCTGCAAAATGCTTAGGCAAGAATTGGATGAAAAATGTGATGTTCTCTCTAAATGTTAATCGCAGACATCTGTTTAAAACCACAAAATGTAAAAATACCCTTCTATGCCCTTTGTGGTGAGCTGCTTCCTGGTGCAATATTTGAATTGTATTTGGATACAGTATACAGGTATGTACTCAATGAGCAGCTCTGCTCTCAACTAGTTCTCTTTTTAAACATGGTGTGTTAAAAGAAATGTTGGGAGAACATTAGATTTGAGTATATTTCCTTATTGTGTGTTGTTGCATTACATGTGCCTCTACATTTGGAAGTCAAAACATTACCACGCAGTACAACAAGGATGCAGAAATACTGCAAGGACAAGTCCTGTTGCCGGTCTGTGCAGACCTCAAGAAGAGAACATGGCACTCACTTGGAACAAAGGCAGTTATATTTTGACCAGACCGTCTTGCATATTGCACTATAAATCAGCCTGAGTAATAATAATGAATACGTTCACCGGCTGGCAGGAAATAAGCATGTGAAATGTTCCCTGATTTTGTTTTTGCACCTTGCCTCTTTTTGTACTGTGTCAAATGTGTGGAATATAATTTTTTCCATACCCACATGACAATTCATCAGCAAGGCCATATAATACGGAGAGGACAATTTATATATAGCACAATAAATAGACACTGCAACAAAGGTGGTTGCTCAACTAGCCAAGACCTGTTGCTGTCATTGCCATAAGTTGTCAGTTAAATTTTCCCTGCTAGAAACTGACAGCCAGCTAAATTCCCCTTTACTTTCCATGGACAGCCAGTTGAAATCAGCAATGAGAAAAGAAAAACACACTTTCCACAAACACCCAGAAGTGACTGGTGATAGAAGTCTGATGAGTAATCTCATTCTCGGAGGCGATTAGTGCCACAGGATGCACTTTACAATCTGTGTGATGTCACAATCTGCCATTTTTAAAGCCAAGAGCTTACAATCTCTCAGTGAACAGTGATGTTTGTGTAGAGCTACTGCAATAATGCTCCATGCCCAGCTACAATATGATTGATTTGAAATCCAATTATAGCTGTAACCATGACAACAGATACCTGCTGCATTTCCTGTGAAAGGAGACATGTTACAGAACTAAACTTTTGTTCTCAATTGTTCAGGAGCACTTGCATAATTTAATAGGTTTTTGCTTTATGGGTGGAGCAGTAGCTTAAATTTTTCTCTTTTTTTTTCCTGATGTCAGGTTAGACTGGCAGATCATGCAGAACAGTAAAGTAGCTAGTTGCTAAACCTTATTTTAGCTGAGCACTGAACCATAGTGTTACTTTAGGGTGTGTACCTGTAGGGTGTTAAGTCACAAGGGGCCTGAAATAATGTCATAATGTGTGCGCTCATCTCCCCTTGACAGGCAGCGACTCCCGCCAGCAAGCTTGATAAGCAGCCTTGTGAAGTGAGCAGATTGTTGTTTTAGGCACCGGCTCCAACAATGAGGGGCCAACAACGATAACGTCAGCCAACGCAGAGGCCTGAAAGGGGTGAGGAATGGCAGCAAATAAAGGTTACGCTCTACAGTGGGCAGAATGAGCGAAGCAGAGAAAAAAAAAACAGAGCGGGGAACGGTACAAAGCTCTTTGCCCGGACTGTCACCAGACGCACAAAGTGTCCTCAGTGATGGCGGCAAGGTCAATGAGCTGCATGGGGGCTCTTGCCATGGAAACCGTCACCAAGGCTCCATCTCACTCAGTATCATTTAAAAGGTTATGCTGGAGAAGAAATTGTCTCAAGACTAGGAGGAGTGAGGCAGTGAGAAACAAGGAAAGGAAAAGGGACGACAATAGATTCCCTTTGTCCCACTGCGAAAGCCTCTGACTCACTTTATCCATAGTTTTCTACGGAGTCTGGCTACAGCAGCTCAAGTTTGAAAACAAGTTTTCAAACTGACCCATGTACATCAGACAGTTTCAGAGGAGTCTACTCTATCCTGGTGGGATTGTGCAAGATGCAAGAAAAAAGAAAAAAAAACAATGAAACATTTCCTCAGCAATGCAACTGCACAGCTCAGACCACATGAAATATACACATTTTTAGATGCATCTTGATGAAGGCAGACATGCGACTATGATTCACCCACTCCTACATTTTTCTCCTGGTTATAGTTAAGAGGACTTCCTCAGAAAATGACACTGAAAACAAGCTTGAACAATGTAAGGCAAACCACATTCTTTATTAAGCTCTGACCATGTTGGTACAGCACTAATGATGGTTATTGGATTATAATGTCATTTCACAGATCTCTTATGTTTCTCCACATTGAGAAGTAAAAGAGAGCTGTCTTGCAGTCAGGTTTCACAACAAACCAACAAACCCGCTTCCTGAAGTTCGCGTGTCACCTAAAACTATCAAAGGCTGACAAAATGTCTTCTGCGTAAAACTGAAAAAAAAAAAAAAAAAAAACTGAACATTTCTTATCAAAAAGGTACTAAGCACAATGTGCTCAATAAGAAAGTTATTACTGTCAGAGAGTACTTGCATTGTTATGCTAGTTTTTGTATGTTTAAACAACAAAGTGAACTTCTGTTTATTGTCTTTTGAATTTACTATGGGTGAGGGTATTTTGTTGCTGTTTTACTGTTTGTGTCATTAAATAATATTTAATTAATGTAAAAGGCTCATGTCAAATTCTGAAATGCAAAGAACAGGAATGTCTTAATTGAGAAGACTGGATTTCATTGTTTTTGTGTTCTGCTTCTTGTGAGTAGATGGATTATTGTCATTTCAAACCATAAACCAGCAAAGTAAAATGAGTTCCATTTCAGAAATGTGAGTACACATTTAAATGTAACAAAGGGAGGAACAAACTCTCAGTATATAAATAGCTTAACTTGTGAGAACTAATTGTTCTCAGGGGCAAAAATATTACACCATTTGCCTTTCTGGAATAATTGAAAGGTATTAAGAGTGATTTTACAGAACTGAGAACTGTGATTCCATGACAGGGAAAAAATAAAATGAAGATTTCTTTTAAAGAAGTGAAAATCTATTTACAATTGACTGATGTGACCATTGCACATTTATAAGTTACAACAGCACATACAACGAGTGTCACAAACCACATTTCCTTTTTCTCAGAACAGACATGCAAGCTTGTGTTTTTACAGTGGAGAGTGAGAAAAATCTTCCAAGGGCATGTAAACTCATTTGTAATTTCATGAGACAACATGGTTATCTTGAGGATTTATTCCACTGCTAACCTGTTAAAAACTACTGAGAATCACAGAATGAGTGTACATGGAATGGGCCACCCAGTTATCACAGGCCTCCCTTTACCTTCAGCTTTGATCAAAGCCAGAAAACTTCATGGCTTCTTATATTTCTATGAACAACAGAATATTTTACGACAAGGACAGGCAGCTCAGCCAGATTTGCCTCATTTTATCCTATATCTAGAGATTGGCTTGTAGTATGACAAATCGAATCTTGAACATCTGATAGATCACTTCTTTCCATGTGACCAACTTATTTTATTTGAGGTTAGTAAATTACTTTGACTGGTGTGACAGTTTCTAGCATGAATACACTGCACTAACACTGTAATTTAGTCATTGGTGCATGCATGCAAATACTTTGGGTAAAGTGTCTGCTTTCCTGTACAGATGTCAGTGTGGAGGTCAGGAAAGACACAAAATGTCTCCCCAGATGGATTGGTTGAGTGTGCCACTAATTGTCTTCAGTGAGGGCTGTTCCATTCTCCCTCCATTTTATGGTGTGTCACTTTCTGCCATTGTCTGCTGCACACACACACACAGAGGCAGACAGACAGACACACAAGCACATACCTTCAGGACATAGAGTCTGCCAAGCCTGTCTACCACAGCTTGCT
This sequence comes from Albula goreensis, assembly GCA_022829145.1. Lineage (NCBI taxonomy): Eukaryota > Metazoa > Chordata > Actinopteri > Albuliformes > Albulidae > Albula > Albula goreensis. The sequence continues at coordinate 17,522,681 of CM040764.1, read as the reverse complement.
GAAGGGCTACAGCAGTTGCTCACCTTTGAAAAAATAAACTACAATGAGTTACAAACCAAAAACAATCATTGAAATCATTTTTTACTTTAAGCATGCTGTGAAAGAAAGATGCAATGCACAACTTGACTAAATTGTTGAGAATCAGATTTAGAGTGCATATGCTCCTTCTTCCTCAGATGCTGGGCTCCTGCAATCAGTTGCATCTTGTCTGTCAAGACACTGAGCAGTTTATTTCTTGTAGATTTGTGCCACTATATGGTACACTGTATTCTTTTCAGTTTGAAAGAGGAAGCCTCTTCTTTTGATGCTAGCGCACACACTGAGAGGACATGTGCAAACAAAGTGCCTAGCTGAGATTACTGCCAACCACTACGGTTACCATGGCAGCACACCAGTGTCCCAACCCAACCTACTCCCAACAGCTATCGCAACTGCGCCTTCTCACACAGCTGCTTTTTCTGTTCTACGTGTTGAGGCGTCTGTGCAGCTGGGAGTAGTTCTGCTGTAAGGATTGCTGACAGATTGTTTGGTAGGTCCAACCAAATAGTTTATTTACAAACAAACAAGCTCCATTTTAAATTTTGTTGACATTGTACACAGATTCTGCTGGATTGCACACACAGGCTAAAATACATAAAAGCGATACCAGAAAAACCTCCCATCTGGCTGGAGGTTTCTCTGAGCGCCTTCTCTGAACTGTCAATGTTGTCTGACTGACAGCTTTCAGCCCGTGTCTCTCATTTGTGTCTCCTCTTGTTGACAGTTCCCTGGTCCATCAAGAGTTGTGTGTTTCTACAAGCTTTGAACAGGAATTTCCTTCAATGTGGACAATAAAAACAAAAGTCTTTGAAACCACAATTGTTCGACCATACCACTGAGGTTTGGTCTGTCAGGCAAGGCTTCCTGCATCCTGCTGAATAAATACTGATTGAGTGGTTAGCTTATTTTCAAACATTCTTCAGCTAAATATGCAATAACTATGACTGACGTATCAAAGCTCAAGTGATGCAGTTTACTTTTAATATTTTGAAATGAAAATACTGAGTGATATTTGACAAAAATGGAAGTGAAAGTCAAAACTTACGAGTGGGTTAAACAGTGGGAGAAAGGTTGCTGGAATTTTATTTTGAAAGTTCCTTCAATTCGTTTTGCAATTTGTGATGTGGAAACCAGGTGGCTAAACACACAACAGCAAAGAAAGTCACATCATGAAAACAGAATAACCAAACTATATGATCTGAAAAAAATAATTTATTCAAATTAAAAATTATTTTGCAACTTTCCATAAAAACAACAAACAACGACCTACATTTAGTAACAATCAAGACATGAAATGGACACCATAAAATGGTGATTGTCATCACAGCTTATAACAAGACAAACTTGACCTATAATTTAATCAGACTTTTATCCATTCTAACACTCTGCTACAGCACTTGGCTTTTGTTTGTATGTTCCCTTATAAACATATTCATTTTCCGCAAAATCATAAAGCTAATGGGCCAAATCCTAGTGTAAACTGTTCTACTTAAAAGAAAAGCCTGTTATGGACAAATTTTTTATTTACCCCAGACTGTTGGTTAGGGCTATTCAACTCATGTCCTGAGGGCGACAGTGTCAGCAGGTATTTGCTTTGACCACACAGTATATCATCTGATTTCACTAATCAGCTCACCCTCTGAGCAAAGGAGGCAAACCTGTGAAATCAGGTGGTTAGCTCTGGGGTTGGAACAAATACTTGTGGATGCTGCGGCCCACAGTACCCGGAGTTGAATGGTGCTGTTCGAGACAGTTGATGTTAAAAACATGGAAATTACCTGAAGATAACACTTTACTTTGTGGTGCGTACATTCAGAGCCTACATCTCAGTCATACTCATAACAGCTACGATGTGCACAGCTCGTCCTGGAATTCACAGTCAACAATCAATAGTCAAGGGGTTGTTGAGTTCAGACAATGCACTTTCAGAGGTGTATGTAGAAGTTTATAGCACAGTAGGGAAGGTGTGTCCTGTGAGGTAGAGCTTATAAAGGGCCTTGAAATGTTATGATTTCAATATCATTACCAATTTTGCTCCCTTGAAATCATTGTAGAATTTGTCCATAGGCTTCCTGTTACATGTCGTTTGGAGAATTACTGTCCTCTTCTTTTCGGTCCTTCTGAAAACCAAACAGACTGAATGAGACAAGGTTTTATGTGAGTTTCTGTGCACCCCTGATAGCGGAGCTGTAGCCATCAATCAGCCTTTATCACTCAGCCCTCTCTGTGCTTTTATCATGCCATGCACCTCAGAGACAGAGGAAGGAAAGAGCAGGATAGAGACAGGCACAGACAGAGACAGACGCAGATACAGGGAGACACAGAGAGAGAAGGACAGGAAAGAGAAAAACACACTGGGAGATGGAGGAGGACAGGGAGGTGGGGTTCCCCAGTGCCTTACACTGCTAGGGTACTCAGCCTCAGAGCAGTGATGCAGCCTGCGCTCTGGGACATTAGAGCAGACAATGCCCATGAGTACACAGTCAGTCACAGTGCCACCCAGATGGATTGGGATTCATGTGGGAGGAGAACCCCTGGGCCTCTGGTGATCTGCCTACACTCGCTGTGATAACCTGGCTCTCTGGCACTGTGCAGCTGGATTCAGGGCAGCTCACCTGGTGACTTCCAGACTGGAGAGAGGCTGCAGCTGGAGGCCACATGTAACAGTATGTGCCCTCTCACATCACAGGTCATTCCCCTGATGGGACTGTAATTATGTAATTAAACAGCTCAGGAAGAGAGAGCGAGAAGTTGTGGGAAAGAACTTCAGATGGAGGTACAGGGAAGGAGACACAGATGAGAGCTCACCAGAAAGGACTCCAGCCCCACAGCAGTACTGGACATCCAGGATGGGGCTGCATCCTCTGTGCTAGCTGTGCGGCTCAGTAGCTTCAGCATGTCTGTGAAGGTGGTCTCCTCACCCGGCCGGCTGGGGGATGCCAGCACCGTGTCCTCACTGGCCACGTAGGTGAGGGGGTTGAAGGAGGACTCTGAGGAGGTGGCCTCTAGCTGATTCAGGCCCTGCCAGCTCTGGTCCAGGGGCTGCAGCGCCACCTGCAGGCAGTCCTTCATGCTCTGCGGGAGGTCCAGGGATTCGTCGTCCTCCCAGTCGGGAGAGTCGGGGGTGCTGAGCCCCTCCTGGCGGCTGGCCAGTGAAGCAGGGGACTTCAGCGTGGAGTCACGGTGCAAAGATACGTTCTGGAGCTCCACCATTCTGTTAAAGCTGGAGATCTTCGTCTGCAGGCGGGTGACCTCAGACTCCTGGAGAGAGAGCACTCAAGCTTAAACACTGCCTTATGTCTCTTGCATAATGGTACAGACTGAAATTACTATAATCTTCAAGCCCGTTATCAAACCAACTTAAGACTCAAGACAAAGGTATTAATTTTATGAGAAAAGGTAAACTGCTACTAGAAAATTTTTTCCCCATTTGTTTATCCATCATGACTTAAAAGGCCATTATGATGAAATTCAAATAACAAGGGTAACCAAGAGAACTGACTGCATACTAATTTATTGCAAATTGCAAATCAATTCAGTGAAATGTGCAATAAACATAAGTCTGCGGATGAGGAGCAGATGTGGATGAGGGAGAGAGAAGAGGCCGCAGCGCACTTTGAGGAGCAGGGCCTCTCTGGCGCTCTGTAGATCCTGCTCGCGGGTGAACAGCTCTCCCCGCAGGTTGTCTGCGCTGCCCTGGACCTCCTGCAGCTGGGCCCTGATAAGCTGCAGCTGCTCGGCCAGCTGCACTGCCCTCTGCTCCTGGGAGCTGCGGCTCTGCTCAGAGACCTTCAGCAGCTGGGCCCGGCTCTGCTGCAGACTGGACACCTGGGAGGGAGACGGGGGAAACAAAACAGCGCAAGGTCAACAGGTTGAGTACACACTACCTGCTAGGACTACAGATCAAGGGAGAGCAGGAGGGTCACACAGCATGACGGCAACACTATGGATGTGTGGGCTCTCCAGGAGTTGGGTTCTGGACCCCACTTTAAAGCATGCAACCCTTCAGTACAGCATGTCTCCTCCGCTTCCTCAATTTCAATCCCCCCACTTGAAAAAGGAGAAGACAATAAGGTGGGAGAGGGCATTTATACCTCCAACTGGTACTCCTCCTTCAAATGCTCCATCTCCTTCTGCAGGGTGGCCAGCGAACCCTGCAGCCTGGCCTCCCTCTGTGCTGCCTGGGCCTCCCCCGCAACCAGCTCCTGTGCCAGCTGTCTCGTCTGGGCCTCCTTTCAAACACAGGCCGAGTGAGAGTTAAATCTCTCAGAATGCAGGGGTCATAACATTTACATGTGCATACAATACACCTCGGTGCTTAATGGCAAGCATATGGTAATATTATGATAAGAGTACATCCATTGTAACCACACAACGCAAACCAAGCCAACCCTTTTTTTATGACTGTTTTTCCACATACTGTAAACGGTGTCTTGTGTGAGAACCACCAGAGCACGAAGCTTTATGGCAGAATGTATATCTCCTGGGTCCCCAACTAACTGCCACAAGGACAAAGAGTCATGTGAATGTTTAAGGAAAGGAAGTTTTGACGTTATTGATTTCAGCAAAGGCCTGATAAAATGGACGTCCATGTAAAGCCAATGAAAGATGGAATAACATATCCTGAGAGCTTAACAAACGGCTTTAAATCAATCAGGTAATTCCCATCCTGTTACAATACACTGAACAATACAAAGACATGGGGATACTGAACTGCAGAAACATATGTAGCATCTCTGACTCAATATGAGATAGTACATGTACATGAGTCAAGCAACTGGGCAGATGATCTGATGTACTTAATGCAACCCTACTGGGATCTCACCTGCTCTGTCATCCCTGCCTTCTTTAATCAAGTGTCTGAGGGGCCGTTTGTGAATGGCGTGACGGGTGTGTACACACAGCTGTCTAGTACAAAGAGGCAAAGGCCACAGAGGGCTTTATGCCCTCCACCCAACTCCAAACAATCTATTGTAAGGCCTCTGTAGCTTCAGGTCCACATGTGACACGCCAGCAGTAAAAAGTAAACAATTCATTCTGAGGAACTACAGCTCCCTGCCAACACGGACACAATGCAAAGCAGAGGTGGCGGTGTGTGTGTGAGTATAACCATCAGTGTGAAATGTTAGCGGTGTTCTCTCAATGCTTGTCTGGTTTCCATGAGCTCATATCCTACACAAGACATCTGAGGCACGGCACAGCTTTCAGGCATATGTAAAATATAGGCTCCATGCACTCAAACATCTTGATCCGGATAGTGATGCAGCTTGTAGTGTCCTCTCCATCCTACATTATGCAGTGCACCATTTCATACACCCATGTTGTTGTGACCATTCCACGGGGAATGCCTAGGACAGAAGCAACTCATAAGGGCAGTGCCTCAGTCCATATGACATTAGCTATGGATCCAACCCACTGTTGACCCCTCTAGCCCAAAGGAGTGTCAAAACTCATCTCGTCTCCATGTCTCCATCTCCTCCTCTAAGAAGGCTTGTGACCCTGTATTGCTCTCTTGTCCTGTTAAAGTTGCCAACTATGATTTATAGTTACCTATTAGTGCAATACTGTCTGATATTACAGTGGGTGAATCAGGTGAACAAAGAGGGTGTAACCGAATTCAATGTGAATATGGTTATTTGTTCAGACAGGACATTTCAGACAGGATCCTGGAACGCATTATAGTTCCTGGGTACTTAGGGAGAGAGGAAAAAAAAGTTTGCAGGCACCTGTACTGCATGCAGTCTGTCTTTCTTTGTTTATAAACGTTGTCCTTGTTATTGTCATATAAACTGTTAATCATTTTTAATTTTAATAATTTACTCATTAGGAAACTACCAATTTTAAATGCTTACACTTGTTTCACTTTCACTTCCTGAAAACAAAATAATTGAGTTTTTATTTTTATGAACAGGACTGTAACTGCAAATCCAGCCATCAAAAAAACTTTTGGAATTGAGACTTTTTTTTCATTTTAACCTTTTTGGTATTTCAAAGAGATTTTGATGAAAAAGGCCTGACAAACACTGTGGAAAAAATAATTTCAAGTCATTTCTCAAGGCAAGAAAATACATAACCTTTTTTAGGGCAAACTCTAAGAGATTTCCACAAATAGGTGCACTGTCCTGAATTAGTCAGTGTTGATACTGCAGTGTGTCATAGTTATCTACAAGTATGTGCAAGTGGGAGTAATTCTGCCAGCTAGCACAAATCAAGAGGATGATTCCTGACTGCAAGTCTGAAACTCATCTGTTCAGTTGGCACAGGTGGGACAGAGTTATTATGTTTGCTTTTTGATTCTCCTGCCACAACACAAGTTCACACGCTCTGTCTTTAAGGTAAGGGAACATTTTTCAAAAACATCCACCCAACACCCAAAACACAACATGCAGGATTAAAATGCTGAAGGCCAGCCAATGGTACTGCAGGTTGTTTTAGTAAAAGATGCGTGTAATGAGAACGGTCCAGTCATGTTTTGGGTGTGTCATACCCTCTCACGGGCCAACTGGGCGCTGCTGTCAAGCTCCCTGTCCAGGCTCTCGCAGCGGCTGCGCAGATCCTGCTGTTCCTGTGCAGTCCGCTGCAGTTGCTCCCGGCACAAACGAAGTTGCTGGCCTTGGTCCAGAGCCTCCTAACACACAGAGGTGGGCACACACAAGCCAAAGGGTGGGAGAGAGAAGATCCTCAGTGATGAAAGTTAAAAGCAGTAACAGGCAGACAGGACCTGCATTTCAATGATTACTGTAAAGCATCTGACATGTTCCAACTACTGAAACCACATAGTAGAATGCCACAACAATGTATAATCAGAGAGATGGGCAGACAGGTTCAGTTTGCCATCCACAGATAACTCGAAGCTGAATACCACAATGTGATCACAACTCCCTAAGACTTGAGATATCAGCTGCACGTGAGAATCCCCTGCAGCAATTTGAATGCAAAACCAGAAGTACTAGATACTGATCTGCTCAAACAGGATCGATTTATACTTCTTACGGTTGACAAACATTTTCTCTGAGAAAATATGAGCTGGAGAATCTACAAGGTGTGGCAGTGCCCTACTTTAAGAGAGCTTTGAGCCATCCACTCCTCTAGGGGGAGCTCACAGGGACAAGCAGTACCTTTTCAAGGTCCTCCTTCTCATTTAGCTGGGACCTTGCCATCTCCAGCCGCTCACTAAGGAACTCCACCTACATCCGAGACAGAAGATACATGTAACAGGGACAATCAACATTTACAATATTGAAATCAAGGGAAAACAAGCTTGCCTTCACACCCTTCTGGGATACCCCTAAGGTAAATCCAAAGGAATGCACTTAGATTTCACCAAATAAAGACTAACACCTTTGTGTTTTGGTTACATCACTCATAAGTAGAGCCATAGATTTGAGCTTCTTGTTAAAAAATGCAAATGCAAAATACCCTCAACCAATTCTTTAATTAACTTTGTGTTCAGAACATTGCTGTTGTTTCCAAAGCAGCTACTTCCTTGTTGCTGCTTTAGCTACAAATGCTCAATTGTGTTTCCATGACAATGGCACGATAAACTCCATTGTGGTTCCCCACAGTCTAGGACTAGCACCAGTGTGCGGATACTGCCAAGACAATCTGGGCACTCCTTGGGCAGGCAAAACAATGCTGTAAATTCTGTAACATGAGTGTTCCAGGGCCGAGGGGCAGTTGCCTGACACAGTGAAGAACAATGGAAGTTTGAAGAAAGGGAAGGACACTAGGAAAAATCTAGGGGTGGGGAACTCACCTGCTTGTTACGCTCTTGAACTTCTTCTTCTGACCTCTCCAGCGCCCTCTGCAGGTGGAGGATTTTCCGGTCCTTTTCCAGCTTGTGGTCCCGGATTGCCACATCCAGTTGGTTGAGCTGAGAGAAGAGGAGGGTCTTGATATGACATGACAGCACAAGGTGTAAGAACATGGTTGAGTGTGTGTGGTGTGTGTGATGGGTGCCATGTGAATACACAATCGTGTGTCTGGCTAAGTCAACAAGGTAAATACACACCGGTGCATGAATGTGTGTAATGTGTGTAGATGTATTCGGCCAGGAATGCATGAATGCGTGTTTATATGTATATGTGCACGTTGAGCTCCACCTGCAGCGCTCTCTTCTGCAATTTGTCCTGCCTGTCCTTCAGTGCTGTGTCCATATCCAGCACCTCGTTATTACGCTCCTCCAGCTCCCTCTTACTCTCCCTGTGGATACAGAGACCACAGGCTTGACAGATCCACTGAGAAATTCCCAGCGTTATATTCTCAATTTAATTATGAGAATGTGAGCAACAACACTGAGGAATCTGTGAAGGAGAAAAATGATGTATTTATATATACCCATCAATCTTAACAAATTTTGGAATTAAAAAACTTAAAAAATATCAAACAATAATGTGTTGTAAGAAAATACACTTCTTGTGCCTCTGCTATCTTTCAACTCCTATAATTATTTGTCAAAAAGAGGAACTGTTGCAGTATGTAATAGTGAGAACAATTACCGTGATGTCCTGAAGGTTTCATGATCACTTTTTTCTAGGTCATGGCAGTTAAGATACAGAGAACGGCATTCTGCTCAACTTATATGTAATGCTATATTGTGCCTGCAACATTTCTAGGACTCCCAGAAGTGAAAATGCATGGCACACTGAGCGGAATAACTTAAGACCCATGAAATACATGAGTCTATTTTGAAAATCAGAACAGAAAACAGAGTAAATCTTTGTGGTTAAACTGCTATTTCTGTTCATGGAGGTTTATGTCTTCTGGTATGTATGGGGAAGTTAACTGTAATATGGCTTATGCAGGCCTCATCTAAACTATCTCTAATAGAGGTTGCACAGAAAACTTTCCTCAAACATTTCTGATGGTTTCTGTCTTTGCCTGGTGTGAGGCACTTCCGACACGAGAAGCAACATAGTCAGTGCTGTCATCAGCGTGCATCATTATAGTCAGGCCAGATTTTACAATCCTACTCTTTCACCTATGAGGACCAGGAGGAGGTCAGTGTAACCAAACAGACAATGGGAAGGAACTTCCACTTCAGCTTTCAGGTCATTAGTGTGGAAAAAAAGAATGTACTGTGTGTACATTAGTTACATGAATATAATTATATGAATATAGTTATGAATATAATGTACTCCCAAACCTTTTATTTCTAAAGTTATGTAAAAAGTGATGTAAGAAACCATACTAGGAAACTGGAATGTTACTTATTAAAAGGTGTATGTAACGTGCTTGGTTTTAACCAGCTTCAAACACATGTGAATTCGTACACAGGAAAACTTCATTCCATCCCCTCTTCCAGAGCTGTGAAATGTTTAGTTTAGAACCGTTTACCCCTGGCCATTGAGGGAACAAACGTACTGCCCAGAGCTTACTGCATCAGGGGTTTGAGGGGGGACAGTGTAGCTGCTGAGTACTGGAAAAGATGCTGCCCCAGGGCATGTGAAGAGAGTAATTCATGATTATAGTTACTATTACAAATGGAAACTACTAATTCAACAATCAAACTGGCTAAAAAAAAAAACACACATTTCGATCATATGATATACTTGTGACATGCTCAGTAGAAAACGTTAGGGGTCAGAGGGGGTTAACCTGGGCAGAACCTTGTGTCAGTGTTTTTTTTTTTTTTTTTTTTTTTTTTTACATCAGAGTTTGTGCTCTTGCAAGAGCTCAGCATGGAATGACATTCACTCTGTGCTGGACACATGCAGACAATACACAGAGAACAGTTTGCCAAGACAGGTACATTTATCAACTAAAACTAACATATGATTTGAAAGTTAAACAAACTCCGCAGGAAGGGATAAGACAGAGCAAATACAAAGTAGATCTGATAAATATTTATGATAGATTAAAAACAGGATGCACACATTATAAACAGCTATGAAAATAATAACCTTGGTTACAAGTTGTTCAGAAACACCTTTCATGGCTTTTGCTCATTCTTTGGATGTGCCTGCTTTGTGATTCACCAGTGAAACTCAGGGCCAGGCAGATGGAGGTGAGGAGAGGAGAGGACGTGAGAAAAAGAGAAGCCAGTGTCTCTCTGCCACGGACACTGGGCTCCCGGGTTTCCAGTAGGAGTGCGTATGGAGAGCGTAGCTGAAGATGTAACCAAAGGACTGGGGGGGAATGGAGGCGCTCTAGTGCTCACCTCAGCTCTTCGGCCAGCTTCTCCATGGCCGCCTCACGCTCCTCGGCCGTCATCTGCGTCCGCTGCAGCACTTCGCGCAGCTCCTGCAGGTGGTCCAGTGTGCCGGCCAGCTCACCGCGCACTGTCTGCAGCTGGGTCTCCAGGAGCTGTGCACGCTGCAGGGAGTTGCGGCGGTCCATCTCGCTGCGGTGCAGCTTCTCCTCCAGGTCCATGACTGCAGGGTGGAGGGAGAGACGCACAAATGCTATGGATTCCTGCCTGTACATAAGTCATTTCAAACATAAAATTATATTCCACATGCAGTGAACCTGCACCATTTTATCAGGAAATTTTTATCACAAAGATCATTCATATCAGAATAAATGAAAGCTCAAGTTGTCATACAAGTTCAAGCATGTTCAGGGTGGTACAGCTGTAAACCTTAAGCCCTTCATTATTTTAAAAAATTTTCATAATTAGTTTTAACTTATCAACATATTTACCACTAGCAGTGGCATGTATGTGAACACAAAACTGGACATGCAAAACAAAGTGAAAAAATAAAAGTATAAAATAAAATTGCAAGTAAATAGGGCCCCAGAGTTCACTGCATACCCATCTCAGACTTCTTCTCCAGCAGGCCCTGGGTCTCTTGCAGGGTCTCCTCCATCTGGCTGAGCTGCGAGGCCTTAGTGGTGCTGTCCCTGCGCAGGCGGAGCAGCTCCCGCTCCATCTCCGTCAGCTCGCCCCTGCACTGGCTCATCTCCCCCGTCAGCTGCCTGTGGGACACGGGAGAGAACGCCGCTGATCGCGCCCGCACACTCTTTCCTGCCTGGTCTGGCGGCGCCAGGGTTCACTTCACACTGGAAGACTCTGCCTCACTAGTTTTCCACTCTCTGGTTTCAGTACCCTCACTGTCCAGCCTCTGTCCCAGGTTGCTTTTCAGGACACCTACTATTGACAGTTGTGCCAAGAGCTACCACAAATGTGTGTGGGACCTCCTGCTAAAAGTCTTGTGGCTCTCTGTGTTGCATGGTCTGTAGATTGGCTCACTTAGACAGTTAATGGCTTTGTAGTTATGTACCCTTGCCCTTCTCTATTTCAGGTCAGGCCACCTTGTTTTAATTGCTGTCTACCCAACACTAAGTGATGACAAGCGCTATAGGAGCTATGTGGTATCTCTTCCTTTGCCCCGTTGAGATTTGCTATCTCCTGACAAGCTCACTCGTGTAGCCAATGGCTATCCCAATGCACAGACCTGACCCTTCTACAGTGAAGTTAGAGAGAAACTGGACTTCTTATATACACTGTCAGAGGGTGGGACAGGCTGGAAATAGGCCACATATTAAAAACCATGGGTACTGAGAGTCTCAGTCACAAGTCATGGGACCAGCTCTGAACACCCTGCAGCTAACTGACATTTTGCTTTTTGACCCACATAGATTTGTTCATGGGAAGTGTTGGCTTCTAATCATTATTCCCTGTACTTTTCCAAGAGAAATGTGAACCCGAGACAACTCATGTCAAACCTGCAATACATGCATCAGTAAAAATGTACTATTAAACCTACCCATACTGTCAACAAGCACTCTATATGCTATATGTAACTGTTCTGCAACACATCCCACAATGACTCATAATAATATGATGGTAGATATTAAACTGTATCAAATTAAGGAGATGAATTCAACTGGTGTCAAGAATTACACATTGTCAGATGTGTACCCAACCAATTTCTAATTTTCACATCAAACATCAATAACTGTTAATCCAGCATTGAACTGCATATTCACCAGTTGAGTTGGCTGTAAGCTTTCAATCCACTAGCTTCAACACTGCAGTGTAAAGCCCAGAAATATATAAAAATATACACTAGGGACCATTAAAATTCCATGCTTACTCTCCAGTTTAAATGTGAGTTTCGGAGGCACATGTAACAATGTCAGTGTTTTCATTTCTTCCACTTAATAAGCATGTCCATTGCTAAGCAATCACAAATTCATCCTCTTGTCTCTTGCGGTACTGTTCTCTTTCTTCTTGTCAAGCTAGAGAAAGGCATTAGCCAAAAGTTAAAGCAAAATCACAAGTACCACAAGTGCAATTGATTAGGACATGTAGGTAAATGTTTTAGCTTAAACGTATGGAATATAATTGCAGGTATGGAGTCTCGTCTTACGTGAGGGAGCTGGTGAGCTTGGCCACCTGTCTCTCCTTTATCTGCACCTCCTGGCTGGCCTCCTGCTCCCGCTGCTCCCTCATCCTCAGCTCCTGGGCAGAGGCCATCCGCTCCACCTCCAGCTCCTGCTCCAGCTGGGAGACCTGGTGAAGAGAGTGGTGGGACCAATGAGTGAAGTGATTACCATGCTTTGGGGTGGATCTCACTGCCATCTTCAGCAGACAAAAATTATTATGACAGGTTTCTAAATATCCTTAACACCCAAATCCCAACTGTGGGGCAGTCATCACATTAAAGTTATATTTATGGGGCATAACAGTCATAAGTTAGTAAAACACATTTTTGTATAAGAGGAGATTACAAAATGTTGACTCCTGAAGCAATGATTACATAACTTCAAGAACCATTTGTTTCTAAGAATAATGTGAAAAAATGTATTTATACAGACTATGGTGCAGACTATTTTACAATAACCACACAAAGGTACGATACACCCAGCACAACACACTGAGATGGTGCTTTCACATTTTACATTTTCAAAAGAAAATACAAAACCTAAATGCAAATTGTGATATTGAGTCTCAACCTCACTAAACAGGGAAGAGTTAGCATTGTCCAGGACAGGTATCAGCTGCAGGCTCAATACTGCAGAGATAAATATAGCTAAGCATAACAATTTAACAACTTTCCTAATGGAAAACACCAATGAAGTCCAAACATATGTAATGTTGGTAATTTTTTTTTACTTGTATGTTCTAGCAGGAAGTTGAACAGAGGCCATGCACTGTTTTCATATCTTCATTGTAGCACATGACACATCTCATCACTGATTAAGGTTTTTAGATGACAAAATGTCACCTCACATGGTCTCATTTTCAAGAAATGCAGGACTAACTGTATGTACACGCAATACAAAAAGTCCCAGCATAACTTATCATTACCACAGGTTTTTTTCCATTTAACCTATTCTGGGAAAGCCCTCTAAACTTGAAATATTCTACTTTCATAAGGATCGCTTTTCAAATCAAATAAAAACACAGGAAAAAGCGGAAGCCTCTTTGTATTCAATTGCACTCAAACTGTAAATAGAAAGACTGAAATCATACCGACTGCTTTGGAGAAGTGAATCAGAACATTTCTCTAAGACCTGCTTTGTGATGGAAAAACTGCCCTTGTAAGATAACAAAGGCCTCTGTGTACTTCATTCTCATATTAGAATAAACTTCAAACAACATACTTTCAGACTGTAACCACCATTTAGTAAGTAAGCATGGAGTGGAGCATAATGTCCAAATAAAATTCTTTTCAAGTCAAAATATACAGTGATTATTAATCAGGCTTCTGGTATTTGTGCCATAATTAGATTCTGTATTGCCCCCTGAAGAACTGACGTAAAAATTAATTGCCCTTAACCAATGAAAAACAAGAGATTTTCTGGCATAAGGCCATAATTTTTTGCATAATTGTATAGCCATGTTATGCAAGATCTGTTTTCTATCCATTTCGTTAAACCTTGTGAAGAGAGCAAATCTTTACAAGCAGATGCAAAATGCACATACAAATCTGGCTGGCATGCATGCCAAGAGCACTTATGATAAAACCATGAAATCTGAATAAAATTCAAGAAGACTGAGAGTGTGAGTGAGCTTTGAATATTTAGACAGTTTTAAACTGCTGTTCCGCACAATAGAAAATCCAGGCTGACAGTGGTCAGATAGCAAGACTCCAAACATGAGTCCGGTGCCAAGCCTAATTAATGTGACCTATGTGACCAAATGCTGACCCATTCGCTCATTTCCTTACAGCGGGCCAGATTTGGGTTATATGCAGTCTCCAGTCCCACACCCTTTTTTGGAAAGGCTGGCTGCAAGTTGATTACTGCCCTCAGATTTGAGGGTGGATTTGGTTGGCTCAGGGAAGTTTGGCTATATCAACATTCATTAGAGCAGATACCGGTTGACATAGGCA
>CM040764.1:16070860-16088360 GCA_022829145.1 Albula goreensis | reverse complement strand
TGAAGTCTGAAGTTTAGGAGTCGCCTAGCAACTGTGGAATCTTGGCATTGGTGCAGAATGCAACAGCCAGCTGTCAAGAACGGGCTTGTTTTATTGAAAAGCAACCCGTGTGTGTGTGTGTGTGTGTGTGTGTGTGTGTGTGTGTGTGTGTGTGTGTGTGTGTGTGTGTGTGTGTGTGTGTGTGTGTGTGTGAACGAGTGAGCAAGCATGTGCATGTTTGAGTGTAAGTGGTGCTTGTGTGTCTGTGTGTGTGTATGCCTGTCTTTGTGTGAGTATGTGAGAGTGTGTGTGTGCACTGTGTGTGCCATTTGTTTGTTTCTTTCTTTCTTTTATTTATTTATTTAGGCTCTTGAATCAAAAGCGCTGACATCTGACCGACCTTGGTGGAGGAGGGAAGCTGGGTTATGTGTGTGTGTGTGTGTGTGTGTGTGTGTGTGTGTGTGTGTGTGTGTGTGTGTGTGTGTGTGTGTGTGCGCGTGTGCGAGCGAGCGAGTGAGTGTCTGAATGATAAGTGTTCTTGGGTTTGTTGGCTGTGTGTTGCTGCTTTGTTGTAGTTTTTTTCCACAGTACTTTCTCATGATGATTTTTTTCCTCTTTCTGTGCCCCTGTTTTTCAGTACTATGAAATGTCCTATGGCCTGAACATTGAAATGCACAAACAGGTAAGAGCATGAAGAATTCTCCTGTGTCACACATGGGTATGGAGAGATATATATGTATATAATGTAATAGATTTGCTGACATGATCTTGATGTTTTGATTTTGTTTTATTAGAGGCATAGTGGTCTGTGGAAAGTAAGCCACATGGGTTCACAGTTTATGAGGATAAAAAGAGAATAGAAATCATTCCCATCAGTACATCTTCTTTCCTTTTCTCTCCTCTTCCCTCATCCCTCCTTCCCGATCCTCTGCTTTGTCCTGCAGTCATGTGATCAGTTGGTCACAGCTGAATTTCTCGTAAAATCTGTTCATTTACCTCTCCATGCATTTGGTCCTCTCTTCTCTGTGTCCCCCTCTTTTATTCCTATTTTGACAGGCAGAATATTCTGTCCCCTCTCCTTACCCCAGCTCTCTGAGCCCCCACCCCCACACCCATGCTCTCTCACTGGCCTTGACATCCCTGCTGTTTCCCTCCCTCACCCCCCTACGCACTCCCCTCTCTCTTTCTTTCCCGAAGATGTAATTTGGTCGTTGCCATCCACTAACAAGAAATCATTGTGTTTCCCGTGGGGGGAGAGAGCTGATGGATTTCTGTAGCAGAGTGCAGGGGGGGAGGAGGGGATGGGGCGGGGGGGAAGGGGGAAGGGGGAGGGGGAGGGGGTGGTTCTAAATCACTTGAGGCTGCAGAGGTGTGTAATGTGTACAGTGACAGACGCACGCCTCTCCTTGCCCCTGGTGTTTCCCGCTGCGGTCTGTGCTGGCCTGTCAGGACTTCAGCTGGCATCACAGTTCCTGCAGGATACAAACCAGTGTGATGCACCACACAACCTTTTTGTGCCAATTAATTTTTTTTTTTAGTTTTCCCGCATCTTGATGATTGTAACTTGTTTTTATGAGTGTAACTGGCTTACCCCATATTTCACCCCTTTTATCACAGACTTTCATCTGTAATCTTCCAAATTTACAGTTTTATACTTGACCATAACAAGCAGTCACTTAAAAAAACCCTAGCCCAAAAAACCCACATCCTGCAAGTCCAGTTTTTCAAGCTACAGCATTTTTTAAGGTATAAAAGAGAAAAATGAGCCAGTTGTTTAGTTCAGGTCATCTGTGTCCCTGTGAGTGACTGAGTGACTGTGACCTCACTGTGTCCCTGTGAGTGACTGCGCTGTGACCTCACTGTGTCCCTGTGCTTGACTGCGCTGTGACCTCACTGTGTCCCTGTGAGTGACTGCGCTGTGACCTCACTGTGTCCCTGTGTTTGACTGCGCTGTGACCTCACTGAGTCCCGCTGAGTGACTGCGGTGACCTCAGCGTCCCTCTGACTGCGCTGTGTGTGCTCCCGCCTGCAGACGGAGATCGCCAAGAGACTGAACGTGATCTGTGCCCAGCTCATCCCCTTCCTGTCACAGGAGGTGAGTGCACTGCACACAAACATGCACATATGCGTACACACACACACACACACAGATGCATGTACGCATATGTACTGACAAATCTACAAAGCCAATTACATTTGTACTCCATTAGCGTGCTGTTATGTTGGCTAGATCAGAGGCTGGAGTAAAGCACCAGCCACTGCTCTCTTGTGCTTGGTGATGGTGAACTACAAACAAAATAGAAAATATTTTTGTAACCTTTGAGGTTAAATACGAAGTTAGCTGATTAGCAAAACGTAGACAGTACTGATCGTGGGAATGAATGATCATCATTTGTTGTGTTTTCTGTAAAAGATGATTCTATTCACTTTATTATTATAGCTGTTTGTCTGCTTTGCCCAGTTATGTTTTTTCTAGCACAGCCATTTGCATTGCAAAAAGCCCTCCTGCTATTCCTGTTTGAGGTTTTTGACATTGATACCAGTGTTTTGCACATGAGACACCCCCCTTCTCTAATTCTGTCTTGGTTTTTCCCTCAGCACCAGCAGCAGGTGGTCCAGGCCATGGAGCGCGCCAAGCAGGTGACTATGGGGGAGTTGAATGCTGCGATAGGGGTACGTGGACTCCCCCCTCTGCCTCCCACAGTGTGTACCCTCCATCTTCTGGTTCATGTTTCTTTGTTCTTGTTTTATTTTTTATTGGTTTTGGGAAAGAAAAGGCTGTCCAAATCCCAGCAGCGCCACCACACACACACCCACACACACACACACACACACACACACACACACACACACACACACACACAGCTGGGCTGAGAGGGGTGTGCTGTATAGGGAAAGCAGGGCAGAGTCCGGACTGTCTTAGGTTTTGATGGAAACACTTTATACATTCGTAAGTGGTTTGGAAATTCTGAGAGCTCCAAAAACCTTCACTCTCCACCGTATGTGCCTTACCATTGAATGTTGGATAGTTGCAAAATTTCATCTCAAAGCATAGTTTGCAAACTGGTACCATTTTGGTCTTGTTACTCTTGTTGAGTAAATGTTTTATGTGTAAATTCCTGCTATGGGTGATGTCACAGCAATCTTTGAGCATGTGCTGCTTTGGGAAGTGGAAGGGGAGTTGTTGCTGAGTTCTTTACAGGAAAATGATTCAAATTAGTGACAGTTTCACAGAGTGCAGTGTGAAGCAGTAAGTTAACTAGGGATGCTGTCTGTTCTGCATTCTTGTATGGCTTTCATGTATGTGGTCAGCTTTTTATGCTGTAAAATATATATTTAGAGATGGTTTGTGAAGAATCATTGTAAAGCCACTTATAAGAAGTGCATTCTGAGTTGGTGAAAGGGTCTGATCTGAAATTGCTTATAAATACAAATTTGTTGAGCAGAGGATGGTAGAATTTTTGCAGTCTGCAGTTGCGGTTGCGGAGTTTGAGGTCATGGTTGGCTCCTGTGGTTGTGGAGTTGGAGTTTGTGAGCACAGCTATGCGAGTTGGAGAGTTTCAGCGCTCATGGTCTGTTCCTGTGGTCTCTGAGGTGGTCTCCCGGCTTCTTGCGTTTCTGGGTTTGAGTGTTGGTGGTGGTGTGCTCCTGTGGTCATGGAATGTCAGCCTTTCTGGTGTTAAAGTGGTTTGTTTTCCCCTCTCCTGGTCCAGCAGCAGCTGCAGGCGCAGCACCTATCCCAGCATGCCGCACCAGGCCTGCCCATGGGACCCCACCCCTCGGGCCTGCAGCACCCTGGCCTGGCGCTGGGGGCTGGATCCGGGCTGCTGGCCCTGTCCGGGGCCCTGGGGGCCCAGCTGGCTGCCAAAGACGAGCGCGCTCACCTGGAGGCAGCTGCTGCTGCAGCCGCGGCCGCTGAGCACCACAGAGGTAGGGGCGGGGCCACGTGCTGTGGGGCGGGGCCACAGGTGGGGTAATGGGATCTATGATCACTGTGTGTGTATGCATGTGTGCGTTTGTGTGTACCCATGAACGGGTGTTGTTGATGAGTTTGTGTCATGTTCTCATTGGTTTCTGTCTGATTGATCGGTGACTTACATGCCTGTTTTTCTGTCGGGGATGCTGCTGTACTCCTAACCGGGATGGATAAAGACCGTGAGGCAGGACCTGTGAGTACAGTTCTCTACTCCTCTTCAATGCTGTCTCGCCACTTGTCTGTTTTCCCCTCTTCCTTTTCACACATCTGTCTCTCTTGTAAATGTCTTCTGTTCACTGCCTGTCACTTCGTCACACACCATAGTAGCAAGTTTGCTAATTATACTTCTCAACTTCACCTCATTAGGCAAAAGTGTTTCCTCAGTTTGAGAATGTAAACCCTTTTTTTTTTTTTTTTGGGAGAATGTGTGTCTTTTCTCTTTCTCATGCACTCCCGTTTCATTCTCTCCTCCTCCCAGAGCTCCATGTCTAACGGAGATAAGGCTCGGTCCTCTGACTATCTCAGCAATGGTAAGAAGAGGAAGGCGGAAGAGAAGGAGCTGATGACAGACTATGTGAGTACTGCAGCGCGCGGTCTCCAGATGGAGCCCTGTGGTGCCTCCTCTCATGTCAGGATCCAGTATTGGCAGGAAGTACTTCAGACACACATGATATCACTTATAGTCAGAGCTGCTGCTGGGTTCTATATGATATTAGTTAGAGTAACATAATAAGAGTTGCAGATGGTTTCTGTGTTTAAGGGTCATGTCCTCTCGGTTGTGCATGTGTCAAATAGTCTGAAAATGATTCGTGTATCCTGTCTGTGCCACAGAGAAATTTTTTGTGACACTGAATTTTTTCTGCAACTGTGTGAAGAGGGATCCAGCACCAATTTTCAAAGTTAAAAGTTGCTGGGGGAAAAAAATACAGCAGAGCAATTAATTCCGCTTTTCTTGGCACCTGTATTTAATAAAAGATTGGATGAAAAATGAGATGTGACAGGGTGCTCTGGCCATTTTGTGACCCCTTTTGGATTGTAGGTGCAGTCTGAATCCTCAGACGCCCTCTCCGCTGTGTGGCTGAGTGCTGACAGTGCTCTTTGCGCTGCGTGCAATACAGACTCATTCAGGAAAGCAGGGTTTGTCTCTGAGTGCAGTCATTACATAGGGCATACAGAAGTACTGTGGCTGTTTTGTTTGAATAGCCCTGCTTTTTTTTTTTCATTGTCTTTTAAAAAAAAAAAAAAAAATTGCCTGGGATTTGTTAATATTTGGGCTCTGTATGTCACCTTGCTGTTTCAGGGGAGCGACGCTGACAAAAGTGATGATAACTTGGTTGTAGATGAGGTCTGTATTTTTAAAATTGCTTATTTGGATTTTTATCTGTCAATGTCAGCATGGTCTACATTTGTCATTGTTTGTCTTTAGTTCTTCATGTTTCTGGCTATGTCTGGGAATATATTTGTTTCCTCTGCTGGGATTAATTACTCTGTGGATATTTATGTATCATTTCACAATCTCAAATGTTTTTGTAAAACAAAATTCTCTCCATCTCTCTGTCCCTCATTGTTTGATTCTCATGTGCGTCTCTTGAGACAGTAAATTCTCACCATGAATGCCAGGATATTCAGGTCTTGCCAAAGGACTGTGAGAAGTTGTTAGTTGGTTGGCAAGAAGGCGTGAGCAGGCAGCGATGTAAGGCACTTGGTGCACAATCGTTTGTAACTCAGAGGTTACAGTGTAGTATAATGGTTGGGCAGATGGGCTTGTATGTTCGAAAGGTGTAAGGTAATTGTAATTGTGAAGTGACCAGATGACCTGTGTCTCTGTTTGTCCCCTAGGACCCCTCGTCACCCCGCAGTGTGCAGTCCTACTCCTCCCGGGAGAATGGGCTGGACAAGATCCCCGCCACCCGGAAAGAAGCCCCTCCTCAGGCTAGCCCCGCCTCCCTGGCATCCTCGAGCAGTGCCACCTCCCCATCCCGCAACAAGGAACTACAGGTACAGTTACACACACACACACACACACGCACACACAGAAGGAACTCCCCCCAGTAAAGTTACACTCCACCACGCTCTCTCACTCTCTCCCTCAGAGGGACAAGTCTGGCACCCCGGGGCTGAAACCTGGTACCCCACTACCCCCGGAATCCTCGACCCCAGGCCCCAGCGTGCCCCCACAGTTCCGCCCGCTTCCTGGCAAGCCTGCCATCGACCCCCTTGGTGAGAAATGCGCTGCACTGGAGTCCGTGCTGAGCTTGGGCGCTCTGATATATCGCCGTCATGGCATGCCGCTTCCTGGAGTCTGTGATGCTTTTGTCACTTCCTGCAGTCCTTGGAAATGGTTTCTCAGTGACCTTGCATGGAAGGAATAACCTGCAACTATAGGGTGGTGGTGCAGTGATTAAAAAATGTCAACAACA
This sequence comes from Albula goreensis, assembly GCA_022829145.1. NCBI lineage: Eukaryota > Metazoa > Chordata > Actinopteri > Albuliformes > Albulidae > Albula > Albula goreensis. Next base: position 16,081,985 of record CM040764.1, on the reverse strand, counting down.
ATAATAATCTAAGGATGGTGATAGCATTTTAATAAAAAAATAAAAAAGATTATAAACATGATGTTCAAAATCATATTCCTTTTAAAAGTGCACAACATAGATTTAAGACAAAGGTGAGAGTAGGAAAAAAATGTTTGTAGTGCAATGTAAGTTTATGACATGTAAAATTATTCTAGCTGTTGGTATCTGTTAACACACGCACTCTCTCTTTTGACATTCATCTTCAGAAGGGTTCAGTCCAGGGCTGCATATCAGCCACTAGAGGGCAGTGTGCACCTGGCCAGCACCTGCCTACCTGTCTGTGTTGCTGCCTTTTACACAGTATACATTACATGAATGACATTTGTTAGACGCTGTTATCCAGAGCAACTTACAAGGCAAAATGCATAAGAATGGTACGAAAAGTTAAAAGAAAACCCTAGAGAGGGGTAAAGTCCCAAGTGCTAAAGGTGATCAAATAGATCAGGAGAACTTATAGGAATACATATAACGTGTTTTGTGACACAGCTCATTGCTTTAAGGGATTGTAAAGCTCATGTGTGCGCTCTTTTGCTGCCTGTAAACCTTATATACAGGAAAGGCAGGTTCTGGCAGGGGATGTGGGTCGGGAGCCACCATGGCGACAGGGAAACCATGGCTGCAGTTTGTTGGTTCCATGTCGACACACTCTCTGAGTAGGGTTGACAGTCTCTGCTCATGTAGCCCAAAGAGTTTTGGTCTTTGTTTGCAACAATGCAATCAGTGAAAAATGTGAAACACTTGGCCAGTATTGTGTAGAGACCATATTGCCTTTGAAGTGTTTTTTGGCTCCATGAGAAAGTCTCATTCACCACCCCCCAACCCCCTCAATATTTTGCATGGTGACCATATGAGGTTTTATTTTTGGGAAAAAATGCAATACACCCAACTGGTTCTTTTCTTCGCTCATGTTTTTGTTTTTCCTATCCACCCTCTTCTGATCTTCTGTTGAATAGTTTTGCTGTCTTCCGTAAGATGAGAGGAAATTTGTTCCACAGTTTTGCTGTTATGAATTTGGACAGTGGGATTTAAGCATCTGTGAAGCATTCCTGTCTGTTTGGTTTTGTGAGTCTTTGTCCTCTCTCTCTTCTCCCCCCCTCTCTCCTCAGCTCTGGGCCTGAGGAACCCGTTGGCAGTGCAGGGTGCTTACCCCCCTGGGGCATTCGGACTGCCCCCCCCGAATGGGGAGCTGGGCGGGGCTGCAGGGTATGGGGCGGGGCTACACCTGGTCTCCTCCCAAATGAATGGGGCGGCAGCAGCAGCTGCAGCGGTGGCAGCTGGATATGGGCGCCCTCCCATGGTGAGAGGGAACGGGGGAGATAGCCACCCATAGCTACTTAAAACACTGCAGATGCAGCATCGGACACGATTGGTTAATTCACTACACAATTCACAATAGGTCACTATTGGTTCAGTTCACTAATTTACAGGTATCCAGGTGGCCAGCTTTGAGAGCATGTGGTGCACTACAGGTCCAGCCTGTCCAGTAGGCTGTGGGCTCTGCTGGTTTTTCATACTTACGCAGAGCCTTCATTGATCAATTAAAATAGGATGATTATAGCACTCAAATTCATTGCCAGTTTATAAAGATGAAACTGAAAACAAGCTCCTGCAGAGCTCCAGCTCAGGTGTTTCTCACCCCTGATAGAGAGGGCCAGCTGGTGTGCAGCTCAGGTGGTGACTGAAGGGGCTAGCAGTGGTTACATGGGTTATAAGGCATGGTGGGTATGCTAACGCTTCTTTCCCCTCTGCTCCCGTTGCTCTCCACCCCCAGGTTGGTTACGAGTCTCCCCACCCACACATGAGGGTCCCGGGTCTACCTCCCAGCATGCAGCCTGCCTCCTCAGGGAAAACGTGAGTGCTTTTGTCAGATCATGACTGGACCGAAACACGTTTACCTTACCGCTTGGGAGTAGGACCTGCTGTAGCGGCCTTTTCCACACCAGGCATGTGGAGGCTGACATTCTCAGAAGGTGGATCACAAAAGATTGACGTATTTGCCACATGACTCTTCCCTATATAGTTTGTTTCAATTACTGGTTTAGCGGTGCCTTCTCCTCAGACGCGAATCTTGGTTTACGCCCCTAAAATGGGCATGTTGACCTCTTTAAACTGCACTGCCGGCAATGCGCCTCCTCGCCTCCCCCTCTGCAGTGCCTACTCCTTCCATGTGAGCGCGGACGGGCAGATGCAGCCGGTGCCATTCCCCCCTGATGCCCTGCTGGGTCCGGGCATCCCGCGCCATGCCCGGCAGATCCACACCCTCAGTCATGGAGAGGTGGTGTGCGCCGTCACCATCAGCGCCTCCACCCGCCACGTCTACACCGGCGGCAAGGGCTGCGTCAAGGTGTGGGACATCAGCCAACCGGGCAGCAAGAGCGCAATGGCCCAGCTGGACTGTCTGGTGAGAGTGTGCACTGAGACCTTCACTACCACACTCACACAAGCATCACTGCTTTTTATTTTTACTCAAAGGAATTTTTTATACATTTCACAAAGTTTGATTCACCTGTACTTTCTGTAAAATTTAGCCACAGTGTTGTAACAGACATACTTTTCCTGTGTTGCCCAATCAGAACAGAGACAACTACATCCGCTCCTGTAAGCTCCTCCCAGATGGGCGGACTCTGATAGTCGGGGGTGAAGCCAGCACCCTGTCCATCTGGGATCTGGCCACGCCCACCCCACGCATAAAGGCGGAGCTGACGTCCTCCGCTCCTGCCTGCTACGCCCTCGCCATCAGCCCCGACAACAAGGTGTGCTTCTCCTGCTGCAGCGATGGCAACATCGTGGTGTGGGACCTGCACAACCAGACGCTCGTCAGGTAATATTGGAGACCCGTGTGGGGTGATGGAGACCATAGTCCGAGCGCCGCAGAGAGCTGATTGTCGATGTGGCCCCTGACTCTCACAGGCAGTTCCAGGGTCACACAGATGGGGCCAGCTGTATTGACATCTCCAGCGACGGGACCAAGCTGTGGACCGGCGGTCTGGACAACACTGTGCGCTGCTGGGACCTGAGGGAGGGACGACAGCTGCAGCAGCACGACTTCACCTCTCAGGTACCTGTAGAGACCTGGCGCTGCACTGGGACACATGGGCTGAGCTCTGGCCATTGTAGGACCCCTGACTGTGACGCTTGAGAGAGAAACAGGACTGGCGCAATGGTCTAGAGTTTACTGAGGTTAAAGCTGTACAGTCCTGCTACAGTTCAGAATGGCAGAGGGTTAACGATGCTCTCACTTCATATCCTGGCTTACTCTCAGGCTACACCATGCTGTGATGTTGGTCTGACTCTCACTGCATCAGACAATAGTGATGCTGTCACTGCTTACACTTGATAGGTGATTTTGTTTATGATTTTCTCCTCTAAGTGCTCCTCTCTCATTCTCTCCTTCCCTCCAGATCTTCTCTCTGGGGTACTGTCCCACCGGAGAGTGGTTGGCAGTGGGGATGGAGAGCAGTAATGTTGAAGTGCTGCACGTCTCCAAACCCGACAAGTACCAGCTGCACCTCCATGAGAGCTGCGTGCTCTCCCTCAAGTTCGCCTATTGCGGTGAGTCTTTTATTTCCATGTTCTGCTATTCACTCCGCCACTGGTAATTGAGGTTTGTGTAGTTTTCTTTGTTTGTAAATGTTGGAGAGTGTATGTGTATGAGTGAGTGTAATTTCACTCGTTGAATGCCTTTCTCATGCAGAGGGAACATAATGGTTTGTCTTTTCTATGTAATCTATATCTGCTCGCAAGCACAGTTGCCCACCTGTTTTTGACTATCGTTGAATTGCCCCAGTGACTGCATTATAACCTCATGTATTCTCATGTTTGTTCTGCACTGTCCCGCCTTCTCCCTCTGCAGGCAAATGGTTTGTGAGCACAGGGAAGGATAACCTCCTGAATGCATGGAGAACACCATATGGGTCCAGTATATTCCAGGTAACCGCCTTCTGTGTTTCTACCCAAAATGTCTGTGTGGCCACTCGTGTTAGGTTTCATTAACAGTAGATAGCAATGTAGTAATGTTCAAACTAAGCATACTGATGTGTTAACATTATTATGTTAACCTAACCAGTGTTCTTTTCAGTAGGTCTGTCTGTGTAGAAAGCTTGCTTAAAATTTCTCTTCTTTCTGCAGTCAAAGGAGTCATCCTCGGTGCTCAGCTGTGACATCTCCCCCGACGACCAGTTCATTGTCACAGGCTCAGGTGACAAGAAGGCGACTGTTTATGAGGTCATCTATTAAGCATGGTCACTTATGGGATACTGTCTGGGCAAAGTCATTGCTTGCAGTGCACCAAAGAACAGAGAATGGGCATGGCTTGGAGAGAACCACAGGATACATTGTATATCTTGTTGAGTATTTTTTTTTTCCCTTGTTTCGGGTGGGGAACTTTTTTGCTGCTTGGATTACCATGGCAGTCACAGAAAAGTGGGATTTCTCCAAAGAGTTTGGAACTTTTTTGTGCTTTATTTTTTTCCCCCAAGATATCAAACCTCTGTACTACTAAAGAGTCTTGGAGTTTTTTTTCTTTAGCTGCGAGGCCTGGCTGGTGTTCTTGGAATGTTTGGAGTGGGGTGAGAGTCTGAGACCCGCGCTTCTGTCCTGGTCTGGCCATCCTTCAGTCCCAGTATTCTGCCTGTCTGTGTGTGAGTGTTTTTGAGTGTGAGTTTGTGTGTGTTTGTGTGTATGTTGTCTCACAACCAGACAGTCTACCCAGGCAAAACTGAGGTTGGGGTAAAAAGCCTCTTTTAGTTGTTTTTCTGCCTGTGCTGTGTTGGCGCATATTAATTTCAATTTGAAGGTGTTACAATTCGGATTCTCTGCGCTGGTCAGTTCAGTGTTATTTTTATGACTGGTGCACATGGCCAGCCATTTACAGCTACAGTCTACAGCTTGTCATCTCAGTATGAATACTAAGCCTAAGGTCATTTATCTTCTGTATAAATAAAACTCCCTTAATAATGAAAATCTTCATTTTGCATACATTGTGCTTGCCTTTCAGACTCCTATCTTTATTATGATTATTATTATTATTGTTATTATTATTGTTATTATTTCAATGGCTCATTTTGTGGAAAGTTGGGGCAATCATTGCCCTGGAAACTCTGAGCCAATCACAGACTGGGCAGGCCAGGAACGAGAGCCAGATCAGGTTGGAGTGGAGTGAGAGCTTTGGTCCTGAGGCAGCTTTGTCATTTGTTATATTCACTGTTTCAGTCTCTAAAAATCTTATCACTGTGTCCTGAAAAAATGGGAGGATGGGACTTGTCAAGAGAAGAATCTATATTTTTGTACACGTATAATCCTTTTTTTTTTCCTTTTATTTTGTGTTTGCACTACAAATGTCCTTCACCTGGGGCCTGCTTTAAGCTCCAGCTTTAGGCCCAATACCTGTAGTTTGTTCCTGGGTACTGATAGTGTTTTTGTGGGGGGAAAAACCTGTCCTGAGCTTACAAAGAGGTCATCCTGGCCCTTTGTTTTGAAGGGATCTGTCATCTTTGAGAGAGCAGGGTTTGTCTGGGCTCTGGGCCTTGGGGCTCAGCGTGAGTCTTCTCTGTTCTAACTGGTCTGGGAACAGCTCGATCATGACATGCAGTTTGCATTGGGAGGGAGCTATGGGAATTATCAGACTTGTATTTTAAGGCATCCACTCTGATGGGACAGAGAAGTCTGATTTCTCTCCTACACTAATGTCTGTCCTAGGAGGAGCAGCCTACTCCCACCCTCAGATGGTCCAGCGAAAAGTGTTCTGTGTTTGTCCATGTGGGGCAGGATATGATGGGACTTTAGGAATGTGGGGGTCGGGGAAACGGTACTTGTAAGTGATGAAATAAGACCAATAAACTATTTTGTATGTTTTTGTGTATATGGTTATTTCTAGCTTTTTACTGCCACTCTCAAATCATCCTGAAATTTGCCCATAAGTAGGCTCAATAAATGACAAAACTTTGATTTGTTTCAAAACATTAAAGCATTTCTTTTTCAGACAGTGTTACCCTCAGGTGAGTGGTGTAATCTTCAGAATAATAAGAAGTAAACCCAAAAGTAGTTATTTTAGTAACTAATTTTGAACTAATCATGTGAACTCAAGGACCTGCTTAAGTTAATTACATGGCTACACATAAGGTGTATTTTCAAACCATTACTGAGACCATTTGCCAGTTGCCAGACACCACAGGGTGTCTTCCACACATTCAGGAGATTGTCCTTCCCTGTGCTCACAAACCACTTCATTGAGGCAAACACACACACACCAAAGTAATTACTCGCAGACATGCACATTCTCAAACATATTACTACTGCTGTATTCCCAATCATGTGTGACTATATGCAGTGCAGCTCAAACATTATAAATGACAGAAGTAATAACAAGGTAAAAATAATATTGCTGATGAATAATCTACATAGATGTAAATGAATGGCTTTTTTTTACTTGATAGCATCTCTGAGATAGATATAGGAAATGAATATTTTAATTTGGTGTAACAGAACAAATTGATTGACAAGACTAAAAGTCAAATTTTGAGATTACTCTTTCATCTAAGTAAGTTGTTCCACATTGTACAATATATAATCAGCAGCAGAACCTGGATTTGGTTATCAAAATATTACTAAGCTGCTATCTGCAATCTGACCTGCACAAAACCTTTTAAGCTGGTGGGCTTTAATATGTGTGATTTCTGTTCATAGTTATAATTCCACTATATTCTTCATTGCCAGAAATCACAGTCTGATTTGCTCCAGCTGGGCAGCTTACATTTGCATATGCAAGCTGATTGGCTCAAACATTTAAATAGGGATCAGGAGTAGAGTGAGCGATCAGGCATGTCCTCACCGCAGGAGGCAAACTTGAGGGAGAGCACGCAGCTCTCATGGAGGTGCAGCTGGTACTTGTCGGGTTTGGAGACGTGCAGCACTTCAACATTACTGCTCTCCATCCCCACTGCCAGCCACTCTCCGGTGGGACAGTACCCCAGAGAGAAGATCTGGAGGGAGGGAGAGAGTGAGAGAGGAGCCCTTAGAGGTAAACATCATAAACAAAATCACCTATCAAGTGTAAGCAGTGACAGCATCACTATTGTCTGATGCAGTGAGAGTCAGACCAACATCACAGCATGGTGTAGCCTGAGAGTAAGCCAGGATATGAAGTGAGAGCATCGTTAACCCTCTGCCATTCTGAACTGTAGCAGGACTGTACAGCTTTAACCTCAGTAAACTCTAGACCATTGCGCCAGTCCTGTTTCTCTCTCAAGCGTCACAGTCAGGGGTCCTACAATGGCCAGAGCTCAGCCCATGTGTCCCAGTACAGCGGCAGGTCTCTACAGGTACCTGAGAGGTGAAGTCGTGCTGCTGCAGCTGTCGTCCCTCCCTCAGGTCCCAGCAGCGCACAGTGTTGTCCAGACCGCCGGTCCACAGCTTGGTCCCGTCGCTGAAGATGGGGTGGGCGTGGGCAGATCCCAGATGGATAGGGTACTGGCTTCACCCCCGACTATCAGAGTCCGCCCATCTGGGAGGAGCTTACAGGAGCGGATGTAGTTGTCTCTGTTCTGATTGGGCAACACAGGAAAAGTATGTCTGTTACAACACTGTGGCTGCATTTTACAGATAGTACAGGTGAGTCAAACTTTGTGAAATGTATAAAAAGTTCCTTTGTGTAAAAATAAAAAGCAGTGACGCTTGTGTGAGTGTGGTAGTGAAGGTCTCAGTGCACACTCTCACCTGACAATTAACACCAAAACTGAAGTACTGACTCTCCAAATTAACACTAAACTCTGAGAAATGCCTCTTGCCAGTGATGACATTTACAGATTTATCTGTAAACTATCAATGAACACACTAGCTCAACAAAACCGACTCTGAGAAAATCAACATTATGAGTTTATTTAGTCCGAGTTGAGTATGAAGTCCTGTCAGTGCTGAGGAAATATTTTTGTTTGAAATGTATTTTCAGCCCTGTCCTCCTGAAGTGAGGAGGCAGTCATTTAAAGTGACTCAGCAGGTGAGAAGACAGAGACTTGCGGCTTCCCAGCTGGGGTGCCAGGCATGGCTGGAGTTCTCAGGTGAGAGTGTGTCTCATATGCCCCCTGCAGGAAAACAGACATCAGTGCACCACACATTTTTATTTTTTGGAGGTGAGAAGTGACAGTCTTGCAATTTTTGCATTTAATGGCAATCTTAAATAATAATAAAAAAAAAAACACAAAACACTATCACACATGGAAGTTTCATAAGAATGCTATCAAGGAATGACAGTATAGAGTGTACTCCCTACAGACCAAAATACTGAATTATCATTTATTTGTTTAGAATTGAATGGGCACATGAAATGGTTTGTTTTTAAGGAAAGAGGGAAGTCTTCACCATGGGACTGTGTGTGTACATTGGCACGCCCCACATCAAAACCCCCTGGGCTGGCTAGCTCCCCTTCAACACCTGGCTGGGGCGGAGCTCCAAAGTGAGGAGGGTATGAGGAGGGCACCCCTGCACTCTGTGGTTTTGGTTCCAGCCATACTGGTGATGTCTGATGTATATTGTGTTGTTAATTGATTTTAATCAGACCATGTTATAATGTCTAATGAGGGATGGCTTATCCCCTTAATGCCACAATAGGTCAGAACCAGATCAGTTACTCAGGCAACATTAACATCCCATATCCATGTAATAACTTCTAATCAGTCAGATCATTTTACAGACAAGTAATGCTCTTATTTTCCCTGGTATGCTCTGGCAAATGATTCCTGTAATGGAGTATACATTGTAATTGATAATTGATGGTCCTGCTGCTGAAACAACTGAAACTAAACTGTTCAAGTGCAAACACAAAGAAAATGATAAAGATCCAAACCTGCACTGTGTTAAAATGTGTGATGTTAAAATGTTTACATGTGAAATATGTAAACTGTATTTGGACAGACTGCATAAGATGAGTGCTTTGAGACCTCTGAAGGTCTAAAAGTCTGGGGTAATAGAGCATTCTCCATCATATCCAGATAAAGACAGAGGCAGTGGGATTGATTTGGGGGTGCATAGACTCACCCTGGGGTTCACAGGAAGTGGCTGGTTTGCTAACCAGACGTAGGCATGAATTGCTGGGCCCAGGGGACCCAGGAGTGAGGGTCTGACAGCAAGAGGGTGATGAGGTCCCTCATCATCATCATCATCATCATCATGTTCCTCCCTTTCTCTTTTTCTTTCAGGAACAAAGAGGGGGTGGTTATGATGCCCCCCCCCCTTGTTAAAATGACAACAGTTTTTTGAGATGATATCAGACGAGTAGTTATATGAACGACACCTTCCAGTGACATCACCCTGCCGCCCAGTCACATCATCCAGCTTACACTCTCACTGTACTGTGTGTTGTTACTATAGTAATAGTGTTACCATAGAGTTAGTGTTACCATATGGTCAGTGTTAGTGGTATTGTATGGTTAGACTCACCTGAGTGACGGTGTTCAGCTCTGCCATGGTGACCTGTTTGGCTCTCTCCACTGCATGGACCACCAGCTGCAGGTGCTGGGAAGCACACACACACAGTCAACACAACGCATAAATAAACAAATACACACAGCACACACATGTGTGGACATGCACAGAGAATCAATAAACACACACAGAAACAGAGCGAATTGACATATAACACAAACACATACACAGAGAGAGAGAAGGAGAGGAAGCAAATACCTTCAAATAGATACAGAGAGGGAGGGACCCCCCAACACACACACTCCAAGTAATATTAAGCACAGTAAATGCAGCGAGTGGTGCTTCTGGATAAACACAGAAACCTGTTTTTCGCACAATCACGACGTGTTTGGAGCAAATAGCCATTGGAGGGTCTCCACATAAACACTCCTTCTCGCGGTTCGTTTGGAGAGCTTGTTACTTATTAATCACAGGTTTAAAATGACATTCAGAACGCAGTCCTGCGGACGATTCACTTTCCGCAAGAGAGCTTGACTTTCATTCAGATCTTACAGTCACCTCTGTCAGTGATGTATTCCCTTTAATTGGACTTTTTCCACCCATTTCCCGTCCCACTGAAGCCCCGAGCCTCCCTGGGCTGCTGCTCTGCTGTGAATAATTCATATGCTAAGTGCTGTAAAGAGGGTGAGTGCGGTCTGTGCTATGCCACTCTGCCATCACTTACCTCCTGGGACAGGAAGGGGATTATCTGGGCACAGATAGTGCTCTGCCGCTTCACCATCTCCACCTGAAAGACAGCGGGTGCACACACACATATGAAGGACTGGTCCTGGAGGTCTCGGCTGGGGGAGTGGCATGGTATCAAAGCTGACGTGGCCATCTTAAGGATGTCGTGGTAAGGTTTCATTTGAGGTTCCTCTGTGTCCAGATGTCAGGAACAAAAGACTGCACCAGTAACAATATACACAGAGCCAGTGATTTAAATCTGAAAATTAATCTGAAAACCTGAGAAATAAAATATGAAATGATTTAAGAATTTATTTAAGATGAGAGGTAAAGACTGACGCTAACATATATTTCTCCAACACATCCACCAGCACTTGGACTCCTTTACAGAAAGTTCATATGGTCAGATTTAGTCTTTGAGCTTCACATCGTTTAAGAGGCACACCAAAGATACGATGAGGTGCAGACATTAATCTTGACATGTCAAAGTGCCAAGCTCCATTGCAAGCTCTTGACCTGACGTCCAAACATGTTCTTGCGGCTGCTCTGCTATTTGGCAGGCACAGAAGAGAGAGAGGGACGCCCAGCAGAAATGAGCTGTACCACAGCCTGTTGGGAGGCTGACCCATATGTGATCAGCCTGAACGATCAGTTGGGGTTCTCTCCAGTCCCTATTAAAGACCTCCGTCATCCCTCTGAACTACGATTTAACGGTCTACAAATATTATATGAAACACAAAATCTGATAATATCTTGAAGAAATAGTTTCCCAGCATTACAAGTATGACACATTATGGACATGAATTACAGGAGGCCAACATATAAGGCTGTTTGAGAAAGTTCCTTACGTGCAATCATTATATTTGTTCACATGCACACACAGAATATTTGTGATTTACAGCTGGTCTGTGGCAGAGGTGACTTATGTCCAGCAGATGGAGACAAATCCTATCACTCTTGT